>CM055848.1:23716448-24316448 GCA_029490765.1 Euthynnus affinis | reverse complement strand
TTGTTTTTAAGTATTTGCAGCTTTTGTAGGTGTCTGCTGTTTAAAATAAATGAAGTGCTGAATAACCTTGTAGGTTTATTAAGATGTTTGGAACAGTAGCTCAGCTGGAGAATCCTGTTTTTGGGAAATAAAGCACAAAGGAGTCAGAAACCGTCAAACGTAGATCACTTTTTGCCCTCTGTGGGTGTTACATGCTCTCCACTTGAATGTTGATTTCTTTTCTTGATCTGCACGTACTGTATTCGGAGCTTCATTCCTGTTTGGCTTTTTTTTTTTCTGGGAGCTGTCTCTGTTTGTTAGATATCCTCTCTCTCTGTTCTTGGATACAATGTGCTCACGAGAAGACTGAAGGTTAGAGAGGTCCTCAGAAACCTCAAAGGCTTTTTGTTTTCAGCGTGTGTGTGTGTGTGTGTGTGTGTGCGTGTGTGTGCTGGTGTGGTGTGTATGCTTCCTTTTCCTCTTTTATTGTCCTTGTCCATCCATCTGTCTCCTCTAATTCCCTCCTCTCTCTCCGCAACACACACACACACACAAACACTCACCTCTGCTGTGCATGCATTAGTCCACCATTAATACAAATCATTTTTGCATCAGAGAATGGAAATTAGGTACATCTAAGAGAGAAGAGAGTGAGACTTCAAAGGGTGTACTGCTCACTCTGTGTGTGACTGACAGAGGACCTTGCCCGCTTAAAGAGCTCCATGATGAAAAGGATGCAGAAATCTAACGTCCTCTGAGTTTATTAGCATTGCATATCCAAAAAAACATTTGTTTTGTTGCCGATGCTGTCGCATGCAGCTGAAAGGCCCGCTGTGGGTGTGTGTGTCTTATTCCCTGCATCCCCTGCCAAATGTGAAGTGCTGATTGTTCAAGGAGATCAGCAGTCCTTTGGCAGTATAATGCAGAGTTGTGTGTATGTGTGTTTGCACTGATGAGATGCCCACCACCCACCCCGAAGCAGTGTATGGTTACCAGAATAAACTGCTGTCCTGTAGACTAGAATATGTTTTCTACTAGTTTCTACCCTACATGTTGATCCTGCTTACTGATTATATTTTCCATATATAACTGTGTTTTTTATGTCTCCACACTGGTGACAGCCTTGGCCGGAGGCATTATGTTTTCAGGTTGCTTGTCTGTCCTGTTCTCATGAATGTGATATCTCAGAAACGCCTGGAGGGAGCTTTGTTACATCTGGCACAAACGTCCACTCTCACTCAAGGATGAACTGGTTAGAATTTGGTGATCAAGGTCAAGAATTCATACACTAATTATAGGATGATATGATAAGTGATGACATTTTATATCCAAAAGGTCAAATGTCAACGTAACTGTGACATCATAATGTTCTGCAAAAACACTTTTCTGGCCGTTATTCAACAGCATAACTCAGGAACAGAAGGGGAGATTGTGACCATGTTTCACTTTTGGTCGGATAGTGAATTGGTGACACTAATCTCGAGTACTCACCTTGAAATGGTGGTGATTTGTCTTCTGTGCTGCCGGGTTGAAGATGTGTGTGAAGTGTGTCCACATTTTAGAATTTGTAGCTTCTTTGCAGCATCGTCTCCTGCCATGGCTACAACTTTATGTTCTGTCAGAATAAGCTTTATTGGTCAAGCATGTGGCAAGGAAAATACACTTAATACCTTTTTATTAAATTCCTTCAATGTCTTCACTGCAAATATTATAGGAGTCTGGACAGACATGGGTGTAAACTGCAACTCGAGTGGTTGGCATCGGCATACAACTATGAGGCAGTATTTTTAGTTTTGATTAATCATTTAGTCTGTGGAATGAGAAGAAAAAAAACACAGAAAACAGTAAAATGACCGTCACAGTTTTACAGAGAGCTAGATGAAATCTTGTTTTGTCAGTTTTTCAGTAAGCAGTGACATAAAATGGAGAAAACTAGCCAATGTTCAAATTCTAAACCATTTATAATCATTTGTTGAATTTTCGTTGATTACTTTTCTTTCATTTAACTGATATATTAATTGAGCTCTAGTTGAGATTTGAGAGATTTGAACCCTTTCATCATAGATATTTCAAGGCAGCCACCAGCGCTGGGTTCAATTTCTAGTCAGTTCAGTTCACATTAAGGTAACCTGTGGAGATTTTGACCTCCAAAGACGCTTCAGAGCAACGTTTCAGGTCCCTGTTTTGGTTTTAAATCATGTACCCTACTAGCACACACACTTGCTATCTATGTACAAGCATGAGGGTTACGCAATAGTAGTTTTATGCTCTTCCACAAATCAACAATTGGTGGATGTAATGCCAAGAAATGTAGCAATGCTGCAGCAAGAGGCAGGGAAGAAGAAAACAAGCTGCCAACTTTTTTTTTGGATGATGGACCATATTTATAGAACACCAGTGGGGGTAGTGGTGGGGTTATGACAGGAAATAAAGCTTAGACCCCAAGTATGAGTTGTTTGAATATTGTTACACACGTTAGACTTTTTTTTTTTTATCCCCACTAGCTCCACTGAAGTGACTCTCAAACTTGTATGTTTTGTTTTTTTCATCTTGGCTAGGTAGTTGGAACAGTAATAGGAACACAGCACACGCAGATTGAGTCAGTGAGTGATGCTGGATTATTTCACATTCTGATACATACTGTAGATGAAGCACAGACTGGCAATGCAAAGTTCAACATAATTACTTCTAAATAGCCTTTAATAGCCCATGAAGTTATTCAATTATTATCCAGCTGTTGTCCAGTTCGTTTTCATTCCTGACAGCTTGCTGGCAAATTATCTACAACAATGAAGGTCTCAAAATATTCAAAAAATGGCCTTTGCATATGTTTTTATATGTTTGTTAGGCCTCAAAAATGCACAAAGTGTGGTTTGGTGAGAAACTTCAAACATTTGAATACTTTTGGTATCTGAAGACCATCATATCCGTCCTAGAAAGAAGATACTCCCTCAGAAGGTAAACAGAAGGTAAACAGAAACCTGTTCTGTCAGTGAGATTTCTCCCTTGTGCCCGTTTGACATTGCCACCCATGACGACATTGCCCCCCGTCAGTTGCCCAGTGTGATGATTAACAGAGCAGAGCCTTGGCATTAAATAGGGATTCTGCTGTAATCCAGTCAATGATTGGATACTGGCAGACATTCTGTACTCTATCCTTCCCAATAGGTTATGGGATGCCAAATGGTCCAGGTGACAGCTGTGGGGGCCGGTCATGGTTATTCAGCACCCTCTAAATGACCTTTAGAGGCTTGGAAAGATAAAAATCGGAGTCTAAGTTCTGAAGTGTGCATTAACATCTCTGCTGCGGAGTTTCTTTAAAGTGATGAGAGATTTATTTATGTTGTGATCTCCAAGCTTGACATATGACAGTTGTGTTTGGCAGATTTGGAAGATTGTACAAATAAAGCTTCTAGAGATCACAATGCAGAATCACAAGTCGGGGCCTGCGTGTTTGAAATATCTCTGAACTGCTGACCATAAATCAGTTTCCTTCTAAAGTCGGAGTGCTGTTGAGTCGTCAAAGCTTGCTGATCCTGTTTTAAACAAGCAATTCACTGCCTGGCCATGTGAACTGCATTTGTTTAATTGTTCTCAACCTCTCATCTCAAGAATCTTGTTGTATCCAGCCCCCGTTTGGTGGCAGGAGTGTAATATCTTTTTCTAACTCCTCGAAGGAATTGTTTTTCACTGCTAGAGGGGAAAGAGAACATTGGGAAACAGCCTTTGGAAGTAGGAATTTAAGTCATGTGCTCTTTAGTAAAGAGCTTTCTATCTCCTTTCAACCCACCCCCCCCCTCCTCTTTTTATTTGTACAATTGCCCTGTTCAGTAGAAGTTTAGCCATGCCATCAATTACGGTTTTGTTCGTAATATCGTCGCTCAATTAAATCAAACAAACTCTGTCATCGTCTCACCCTCCCTTTTCTAAACTCACTCTCTATCCCGCTCCCTCCTCCTTCAGAGGGAGTAACAGGTCTGAAGGAGTTGGCCTTCCTAAGAGACCTCGCGGAGCAGAATTCGATGAAGTACGGCGTCGACCGAACATCCGACCGCGACCGTTCTTCTGCGGCATCCTCGTCCGGATCAGCAGGAGCTTCCATGATGCCAGTGATGAAGGGCAGCATGATGGTGCTGAACCAGCTGAGCAACCTGGAGACAACAGTGGGTCGCTTCTACATCAACCTGCCCAACCGCATGATCGACCTGGCCCGTTTCAGCCTGCCCTACGCTGACCCCATGGGAGACGGTGAGTACTCTGGACCCAGCTGGGCCGAAAAGAAGTTTGGACTAATTTGAGTGAGATTATGGCCAAGATAGTTGAGGTTTCTATGCATAACAAGTTGCAATCAGTTAAGTCAAACTGAACTAAATTGACATAATTATAGGGCTACAATTAACAATCATGGTCATTATTGATTAATCTGACAATTGTTTTCTTGATTAATTGATAAATAATTAATAACACATGTCCTGTTTTGTTCAACCAAGTGTCCCAAAACCCAAAGATATTCAATTTACGATTATATATGAGAAGCTGAAACCAGCAAGTATTTGGCATTTTTGCTTATAAGATGACTGAAACAATTCATCAAAAGAGTTGCAGATTAATTTTCTCTTGATTGACTAATCAACCTACAACTCTGCATAAATGAATCAGTATTACATTTGGATAAACGGTAAGAAACACGTAGCCTGATAAATACTCAGCTGCAAATGGAGTGTGACACATCCATCCTGCCAACGTTGATTTCAGTTACTTAGAGTAGTTAAGTTAATGTTTTTCATGTTTGACTCATCCCTGCTTTTTCAGCCAATAAAACTCTGAGTGGCTCGCTTGTGTTCTTTTCCATCTAGGGAATCAGCTGTTAATGAGTGTAACACCAAACTTATTTGAACCGTTGCAAAAATGACATGTGTGCGGTTGTTGCAAAGTCTGAAACCAGGCTAATAAACACTTTTACTAGAAGTGAAATGAAACCGTTCAGACGAGTTTATCCGAACTGCAGAGAAATGAATGATATGATCAAAACACAGCTAAACTGAAAGCACAAGATAAGCTAACTAATCTGGGTTGTTGTGCATGAACTTCATTCACATCCTTCTTGTTTCCCCAGGGTTTATTATGACTGTGAGCCGGCCGTGTTATTTCGGTAACCTGCTCCTGGGCGTAGTCGGGGTGGATGTGAATCTAGCCTACATCTTGGAGGATGTCACCTACTACCAAGACTCTCTGGCTTCATACACCTTCCTCATTGACAACAAAGGTCAGTTCCATAGAAGACAAGCCATGTGTTAGTAATCTGCTCCAGTGCAAATATTTTTTTTGGGTGCAAGACTTTCCCACACATGCACAAACTCATGTTCTTCATCACATAAGAATTAGCAGGGTTATCTACCGCAGAGCAAAAAAAAAAATGGTGCTCTTTTCCCAAATTCCCTTCCATAAATGGTAACTTGTGGTCAGCAAAATGAACAAAATTAGAATTCTAAGCCTTTAGCAAAACAAGCAACATACGACCTACAGGTCTGCGCTTATTCATGTTATCAATCTTTATTAGTCATAACCATAGAGAAAAAGTCCAAATGCTTGGAAAAGACTGTGTTTTGGTGTTCTTGTTTAACGTACAAAATGGAATTACACTTTATTTTGTCTGTCTCAACAACTTCCAAAGCCATTATTCCTTATTAGACTTAATTGACATCTTCTAGGTAGCTCTGGCATTTCTTTGGCATTTCATTTCTGTCTTGAGCCGTGCCTCAGTGCGTTGCCACAGTGCAGGGCGGTAGTACTCATGTCCGGTCCTGGTTTGTCTTGGCCTCAGCTGAGGTGGTCTTGACTGAAGTGGTGCTGTGCAACAGGTATGTTGTGCTGTTGGCTGAAGAACTGTGCCATTAATGGGCAGGCTTTAGCTAAATGAAACTATAGCTACAGATTGGTTCTCCCTACTTATATTGAGTCATATAAATAAAAGAATAAAATAAAAAATGCGGCTCTGCTCTTGGTGGCATTGTCCTCCTGCCAAGGGACCTGCAAATCTAAGATGCCAGTCGGGTATTAAAATGGAAACTACAATATAATGAAAATCGCATTTATAGGGCACACACAAACTCTAACTGGTATTTCTTTCATACCAGATCTAAGGTTTTAATTCAGAAATATAGAGGGGAGGTAAAGCGAGAGTACCTGTCAACTCATAATCTGTCCTGACTGTTCAGAAGTTGATCCAAATTTGAGTTGCGGTCCTTCTGTCTCTTCTCTGAAAAGCTCACTGCAGCCAACACAGCCAACACAGCCAACACAGCCAACACAGGGGCGATTCAGCAGTAAAAACAGACAGTAGGAATGTCAGGAATGTAGAGAGAAGAGTTAGCAAAGTGCAAGGAGCTCTGGATATTTTCACACCTTTCTGCATAACTGTGTCACTCGTTTTTTATCTTTATCTTTTTAAAAACGTCAGCTCGAATGAAAACACTACAAATAATCCTAACTAAAACTGAATATTCCCCAAGCACAAACCATAATAGAACTGGGAAAGCAGATGTATCTAATTTGAAAAAAAAACACACACAACAACCAGATTTAATGTGTGCATGTTTTGGTGTGAGCAGTTCAATGTTTTTTGGAGGCAAGAAGGAGGGAGAATTAAAAAAAAAAAAAAAACTGAAACTGAAGGTAAAGTTTGGTTGGAGATTTGAGTAGGAACAAGTGAAGAGCAGGTGGGAAGAACATGTGGAAGAGAGGAGATTTTGGAAGGTTAGAGAGGGAGAAAGAAGCGAAGGAAAGTCATAAAACATGGGCACAGTTACTGACTTAAATGGTTTGCATGAGTGTTAGCCACCATCAGAATTTTTAAGCAAACCAAAACCCAATTATTACAAGAGAGTTTTTGCAGCTGTGCGAGTTCCGCTCCTCTGCTGTGCCATTCAAAGAGTCTCTCTCTTTTTTTTCTCTCTCTCTGTCTAAAATGTTTGTTATTGTAATAAATATGCCATCAAATTATAGCTTATTACTACACCGGCCTATTAGTGCAGCAACTCGGTAAACATTGACAAATGACTCCTATTAAAGTTATTAGCTGGCATGCAAATCGTCTGCTGCCAATTAGAGTTTAGGTAAATACTCAGCTGACAAGAAGCTTCCGGACCTGAAGCTAAAATAGTAGATGAGTACGTTGGATTTATTTTCGCAGGGAAAGCTTGTAGGAATTGTGACTTTTTGGAATCTGCTGCTTCTCTGATAAATATAGACCCTCTTTTTCTCACTGAATACACACAATGTTATTAGAACTGAGTAAAAGCACATGGTATTCTGTTTGTTTACTCCCTTGAACACAGATGGGCTTTCAATTCTGTGTTTCTTGAGGGCTTTCTCTCTCCTAGAATGATTACCACCGCTGTTAAGAGCTGTGTTTACTACGGGACTACGCTTCTTATTAGAGAGTACTGTTTGCGACCGAGCGCCTTTGGAACACTTTGAAGGTTATTATTGCCGTCGTGCCGCTCGGTGGAATTTCAGATTTTGGGGAGAAAGCGGCATTAAACTGCAGAGTTCCCTCCATGGCTGATGGTGTGACTTTGTAGTTCACACGGCGCTGGAGAATCAGATTCAGATGCCGACTGCTTTAAAGCTGCTGCTGTATAGTCATATTTCACACAGTGTCACTTATGGAGATTGGCCACACAAGCACACGTTTTTATTCTCTATTCATTTGTTTTATTTTACACTAGATTGTCAATTTCATGATCTCATGAATGGTAATGAATGTGTCCCTTGTTTTGTTAGTGAACACCGATTTCTCAGCTGTTGGTGGGTTATTGCTTTAATGATGTACACCGATGTTGTTTTTCTTTGTTTGGTGTATTTACTGTGTTTCGTTGTTCTGTTCTCAGTATGTAAAAAGAACCAATTAATGATGTTGCCGTTGTCAACTGGTTGTTTGATTTCCAAGGTTACACCCTGATGCACCCGTCGCTGACACGGCCCTATCTGATGACGGAGCCCCCTCTGCACACAGACATCATCCACTATGAGAACATCCCAGGATTCCCTGCTGTACGACAGAATATCCTCAGGTGAGAAAAGATGAGGAAAAGTCACTTAAAAAAAACACATTTAAAACCAGAATGATCTTCAGCTATGTGTATTTTATGATTACTCAAAAGCTCCATATTTCCCGCAGCCTCCCTTTGGGCAGTCAGATCATCGTTGTGCCGGTCAACTCCTCCCTGTCCTGGCACACCAACCGACTCAGGGACAACAGCAAAGATGCATACAACGTCAGCTACGCCTGGAAGCTGGTAGGTGATGGTGTAGATGGCTCCGACACCTAACATTTTCCTTCACAGATCAGCATTTAGTTGATAACTTTCTGCTTCACCGTTTTACACTTGAATACGCAGACAAACAAGCAAGTTTGAAATAAAAACACTTGACTAAGCAGTACACCCAACGGTATCATCTTTTTCTTATTGTCTGTGTAACTTTAATCTTTCCAGTGTTTTAAATTTACTTAAACAATGGTGGAAATGATATACCTACAGTTGCTTATTTTTTCATTATACATTAAGGATCGTACCCTTTTTAAAACACATCAAGTGCTTGTGCAGTCATATCAGTGACAAATGATCTTTGGCTCATGAGTCGTGATGGGACAAAAACTGTCTCAGATACTCTTCTGCTGACTTTACGTTCTCTCTGCCTCTTCCCTCGCCGTCTATAGCTCGTTGTCATTTCTGTATAGCTGCATATAAAACAGTATAGAGATTTATGTTCCCAGCCTTTGTGTCTCCACCAAACCTCCGCCACCTTAAATTAGTCAGTGTAATAAAAACCAAGTGCTCCCACACCCAGAAACTGTCTGCGCCTCAAATCTGCTTTTCCTCTCAGGCCCAGAAGTGTCATGTGTTAGGAACAAATGGCAACAGGACAGCAATAACATCACGCCATGTTGACTCTTCTTGCTTTCTGACATTTAGAGTTTTTGGCAGGAGCAAAAATATCGCACTTAATGTAGACATTTCACTTTTGGCCTTTTTAAAAGCTTTTGACATTTTGTTTTTTTCACACAGGCGCAAGAGTTCAAACACATCACCTTTGCCATGACTTGGACAGCTGTGTCTGGTTTTTAAAATGAATGTTCCAGAGCCAGAAAAATGACCTAGAGAGCAATAATCGAGAAGAGACTGTTGTTCCCACGCTATTCTTTCCTATATTCACGGAACTTATTGATGAATAGATCGTGTTGTCAAATTTTGTACTTTTGACCAAAATGAGGACAAAATTAGTGGTTCATTTCCTCCAATATCCTCATGACAGTTTACATGGTTCAGCAACAAGGCCTCATAATTTAAAGACCAGGCGAGTGCTGCATGATTTATTTAGAGTTGATGGGGCGATAGCAGTTGTCTTCTGTGGAGGACGCCTGCAGCTCATAAAACACTGACTGTGATGTCTAACATTAAACATAGAGAGAGAGGGTAGATGGAGATGGGGAGGGGTGGGGGGGTGGGGGGGGGGGGGGGGGGGGGGGGTGTATAATGTCACTGTCTCTCCTGCCTCTAGTTTTTATAAAATATGTAGGACTCCAGTGTACAATAACCATCACCAACACGCAGTATATTATTCATCAGCTTACTCCAGTCACTAAAAGTAAATGTATCGTATATGTTGAACTTGCTTAACTGCGCACTGCAGATTTTATCTGGAATATGTTCACGTTACAGTCCCTTCACTAAAAAAAAAAAAAAAAAAAAACTTGGATGTTTGGTTTGTGTTCAGTTTGACACTAGAAGAAGGAAAAATTCTTAAGATTTGAACGTATGATCCTGATTTTGTTACAACACAAGTTTGGAAGCTACTCACCCAAGTGAGATGTGAAAATTGAAACCTCCAGCATAGTATCATGTGTCCAGTAGTTGAACATTTGAGACAAAAGATATTTGCATATTCAGGTAGGTAGAACAAGGTAGTTTAATTTTTTTGTTTTTTTTTTTTGGTGGGGGGGAGGACATATCAGACACACATCATTATTTAAAGCAGAGTACTTTTAAACGTCTTAAAACATGTCAGGAGGGGGATCTCTATTATAAAGCATAGATTAAGTTCCTCTCTTTTCTTGTCCTCTAGGTCCAGGACACGTCGTTCATCCTGTGCATCGTGTACGTGCAGCCAGAGATCCCAGTAAAGCAGCTGAAGAACCTGAACACCGCTCCCAGCTCCAAACTCCTCTACCATCGTTTAGACCTGTTGGGTCAACCCAGCTCCTGCCTGCACTTCAAACAGCTCGCCACCGTCGGTAAGAAAAGCACCTAGTCCGCCTAGACCTCGGCTATGATGTCAAAACGTAGAGTATTAAATTAGTATACGATTACAATACTTAATACTTTAATTTAGCACCTCTGACTGTCCCTCTTTCTCTTTCTGTGACTTTCCCAGAATCCCCCACAGTGATGTTGGCAGCTGGTAGTTTCTCCTCTCCCTATGAGCACCTCAGTCAGCCAGAAACAAAGCGTATGGTGGAGCACTACACCGCCTACCTGAGTGATAACACCAGGCTCATAGCCAACCCAGGCCTCAAGGTACACAAGCATGGGAACACAGATTCAGCTCAGTGCTGAGGCTGGCCTGAAGGCACACACTGTCAAACACAGTATTAATGTTGTTTACCTGACAAACACATGGCACTTAGCCAGCCCTGCGGTCTGGTTACAGACGTGTTCACAAATATTCATATTAAGTAAGTATGTAGAAGCACTTTGACACACAATTAATGTGTCCCAGGAGAGCTTAAGGGATTTTTTTTTATACTTGTGATTTTAGATGTACTTTATGGTTATAACTTTCCTTCACTTTCTTATAGTATCTAACAAGGATGTCCAATTTTTCAAGCCGCTAATATTCAAACTAATATTCACAACATTTAAGTTAAGCTCTGCATCTTTAAGAAGGGGACAATCCCCCATGTGGCTTTGGCAATCTGTGTGCATTCCTGTCCTGGGGGGAGTAAGGGGTGAGAGTTTGAACTCTAAGCCACAGTCCCAGCTCTCATTCCCAGGCTAGTCCTTAAAGGCCTCCTCCAGTGACCTCATCACCCCTTTCAAACGTTGAAGCTTCTCTGAAATGGTCCTGGGATGTGATCTTTTCTGGGCGTTTTTCAGGTCTTTAGGAGCAATGAGAGTTTGATTCCAGAAAACTTGTTTTTTGAGCCTTTATCATTTGTGATTTTTGGACTGTGATTTCTTCATCTTGAAGCACATCACATTTGATTAAAAAAAAAAACGTGTGTGTCTGTTTTCAGCGTTAACATAGTCGAATAATTTCATTTCTAATTCCAAGTTAAGTTTTGAAATTAGTGGAGTTGAATAGACAGTAGTCACTTTTTTATTTCTGTTTTGTTTTTGTGGGTTGACTGGAGGCAGACTTGCCAAAAGTTTTTGCCAACTTCGATTTCAGGCCAACCACAGATTTAATCTCTTACTTTTCTACTCCTTTCCCAATTTCTTTCTTCCTTCCTCCACTCTCACAATCCCTCCTCTCCCTCTCCCTCTCTCTTTCTCTCTCTCTCTCTCTCCATCCTTCCCCTCGGCAGTCCTCTGTCAGGAACGAGGTTATGGCGACCAGTCACGTCACGGATGAGTGGATGACACTAATGGAAATGAGTAGCCTCAACTGCTACATTGTGCGGCGTTACATAGCAACGCCCAGTGGGGTGCTCCGGATTTACCCAGGATCACTGATGGACAAAGCCTTCGACCCGACCCGTAGACAATGGTGAGGCATACTTTGGAGGGTGTGAAGGGGGAGAAAGGAGTGTGTGTGTCTGTGTGTGTGTGTTTTAGGGGAGAAAAAGGAGGTATGAGACAGGGTTGGGTAGGTAAGAGTTAAAGTGAAGTATGTATGTGTGCAAACTGTAGGTGCATGCTGCTTAAAAATGGTTTAAAGTAATTGAGCTGAATCTCATCAAGCTGTTGATTCATGATAAATTCTTATATAGCCAATAGAATATTAGGCAGGCATAACATTTTTCATGACTGTTTACTCTAAAAGATAAAGTTAAAATAATAAAGTTTGCACAACTACATTTTTTTTTAGTCATGTTCAATTATTCTGGCATGTTCTGTTTTTCTTTGTCCAGTTAGGATACTTATCAGCACATTTTGTAGAGTTCGATCACTGTGAGCACAAGGCCTTATGGTGATAACAAATAAATCATTCAAATTTCCAGTTCAGCCCTTGGCGAGTGTTTTCAAACCTGCATTGAATGTACATTATTTTGCTGCAACTCTCTGAAATACCCCTACCTCTGACCCTGTCATGTGTTGTGTTGCGTAGGTATCAGCATGCAGTCGCTAACCCTGGCCTCATCACCTTCACGGGGCCCTACCTGGATGTGGGTGGGGCGGGCTATGTTGTAACCATCAGCCACACCATCCATGCCTCCAGGTAAGAAGACTGCATGTATTTTTACCACAGTAAACCCTTTTTTTTAATTTTCTTCTACAAGTCACGTCTGCTCCTGAATGAGTATCTGAGAAATGATGGCTTGTTTAACCATTTTATCTTTTTTTTATGTGAATCTTTACACCTCAGCTGTGCAATTGCTTTAGTGAAGGGAACCCACTAGTGACAAGCAACAAATTGAATTAAGAGCGCTCATTATCAAATGTTACAGTTACATCATTATCATGAGCCAGGACAGGGCACTTGGGCTATCAGCCTGGACGTCACTTCAGTCGGATCTCACTATCTCTGTAGACAGAAGAGGATCTGAAGATTTGAAAGAATATTTTTCACCCAAATGTACTGGTTTCAGTCCCAGATATCTTCAAGCATCTCCTCTTCTCAAGTGCTCTAAAGCAAGTCACTGTATTCCTCCAAACGTCTGGTGTGGACACAAGAAAGCCAAATAACCAAAAAGGATAACACACCCTATGGTTTGCCCAATTATCACAGAAATGATTGCAGACTTCTTCCTACTCAAACTCTTTTAGTAGAGAATCGGAGGCTTTAAGAAGCATGTAATTGCAGCTGAGATTAAAGTGTTTATGTTTCTAGTTCAGCAAGCTTAAAATGCCACTCACTAGGATAGCCACAACACTGCTTGAAGCAGTAGTAACAAGAACTGTTTAGCATGGTCCATGCAAATGTACAGTACACAGACAAACAGTGCGTATCGGTGTGTTTGATGAGTCAGGATTGGTTTGTTGTGTACCGGCTCAGTGAGCATATCATTGTGCAGTCTGTATTTTGCACAAGCTCTCCAAAGTGTGCAGGTAAATTGGGATTATTGAAGGTGTCTGTAAATATATATCTTATCCTATAAGGTTTGTAGAAAGTAGAGTATTGATTTGTAGGATAACTGAAGTGAAGACACAGCAACAGTTTTACTTCTTACCAGGTCATTTCAATCCCTTCATGCTGCCTTTTTGTGTCTGTTCTTTCTCTAGCTCTCAGGCTCCTGGTTATGCAGTTGCAGTGATGGGTATAGACTTTACCCTACGCTACTTCTATAAGGTCCTGCTGGACCTGCTGCCCATCTGCAACCAGGACAAAGGCAACAAGATCAGGTAAGACGGTTGCGGATCTTTTTGAGTCCCCCCCCACATCATTGCTTCCCTCTTCTTCTCGCCTATATATGCTTGCCCTTGTTACTTTCCTTAGAGGGTGGCAAACTTTTATTTTTTACTGAGCAAGAATTAGACTTGCGGAAAAAAAGAAAGAGGGAAGAAGAGATAAGCTGATTACCATGGCCTGCTGGAGATGTGGCGTTGCTGCTGCCTCAGTCCTACATACTTTCTCTCTACCGTTTTGTTTTTTTTCTCCTCATCCTTTTCTTCCACCCCTCCTCTCCAAGTCCTTCTTCTTCCCCTTGTCTTCACCCCTCTCTCTCTCTCTCTCTCTCTCTCTCTCTCTCTCTCTCTCTCTCTCTCTCTCCTCACTTCCTTCATTCTCTTTCTGTTGATGTTCAGGGGCCATATAAAACAAGATTAGCCCAAAAGGGGGTGTGGGGCATAGAGGAGCAGTATTTGGCAGAATGTTTAAGGAATCAACAGAGGTAGAATGGAGCAGTATTAAGCAGATGGATGATTTGGATTAGGTACTGGGTAAAAATAGTTAATATCTATATATTGTATGGTATAAAAGGTGTGAGTTAACATTTATTGTTTGATTTATCTCATCCAACAAAGATTTAACAGTTACTGTCCACTCTCACTTATATATACTTGTGTCTGTGTGTATTGTAGGTGCTTCATAATGGAGGACAGGGGATACCTGGTAGCACATCCCACTCTCATTGACCCCAAAGGTCATGCTCCTGCAGAGCAACAGCACATCACACACAAGGTAAAGGACCCAGAGACAAATGAATAAATGTAAAAATCACAACCACACACACACACACACACACACACACACACACACACACAAATAACATCAAACATGAATAAAACCATCTGTCTCCTTGACAAACCACAAAACAACAAAGCTCATATTAAATATGTCCATAACCAAGGCCAAATGGCCAGAATGGTTTTATTGTAGTGTAAGACATGCAAACAAAAAAAAAAAAACATTTGCGCCCACAAACTCATTCCCATCCATAAACAAGAAAACTGCAACCACATTCTACAATAGAGAGCTTCCCTACAAGATATAGTTTGGATTTTTGTCTAATTGTCACTTCCTCTTTTCATGTTTTTTTTTAATTCATCACTTTGTCTTTGTGACTTTTTAATGGCAGGAGCCACTGGTGGCAAATGACATCCTCAACCATCCCAACTTTGTCAAGAAAAACCTGTGTAACAGCTTCAGTGACCGCACCGTGCAGCGCTTCTACAAGTTCAACACCAGCATACTGGTACGTCAGAGATAGAGAAGATAGCTGGTTGTATGACTGGCTGCAGAAAACAGACTCAGACTGCTGCATCTAGCAGGACACATTCATCAGGGTCCCTCTTCACTATGCGAATATCTGATAGTATAACACTGCTATCTTGTGGTCATCTTTGGTGTTGCAACTATGAATTATTTCTTATTACTATGATTCTATTAGAACTGCTGTGTGTTTATAGGTAGTTAGAGAGCAGTTTGAAGCTTTTTTTCTAGTTAATTCCTGCTTTCCCTCTCTGACATAAACCCAGAGTTCGTATAATATTACACATTTTTCGGGTCCCTTTGTAAATAATTCCATATGTCTCATTCATTTTTATATTCTCTCTTTATAGATCTGGGATTTCAACCATTATTAGATTCTTGTTTTTTTATTTGCATTCAAAATAGGACCATAAAGATCTTTTAAAACATCTATTTAAACTTCAAGACATCCAGTGGGATACTTTGTTAATCTTGCTCTCTCTGTTTTTTTTCTCTCTCTCTCAGGGGGATCTAACCAACCTTGTCCACGGTAGCCATTGTTCCAAGTACCGTCTGACCCGAATCCCTGGCACCAACGCATTTGCTGGTATCGTCAATGAGACTTGTGACTCCCTGGCGTTCTGCGCCTGCAGCACTGTGGACCGGCTCTGTCTCAACTGCCACAGGTCCTTGCCTCACCCACACACACACACACACTTTTGCTCTGCCTGATATATGATGTATTTCAGGAAAGCCACTTCATACAGAGCCATTGTTCCATGGTCAGTTACGTTTATCATAGGCATTAACTGTGGTGTGAAAGTTTCTCAATGAACATGTAACTGTGTGTTTCAGAATGGAGCAGAATGAGTGCGAGTGCCCATGTGAGTGCCCTCTAGAGGTCAACGAATGTACAGGCAACCTCACCAGTGCTGAAAACAGGTCAGTACAAGACGTTGGTGAGCCACTACATTTATATCCAAACATTTCACATTGCTTCTTACATTACATTAGATTAAGTTATGTAATATGAACGCTACATAACTAGTGAATGAGTTTTATTTAAGCAGCTTGTGCAGATACGTGGACTTTTACAGCAGTAGTATCACAAACTACTCCATTGTCCCAGAAGTATTTTAGGATGTTTTGTGTCTAAACAAAGGCAGAAGCAAGCCAGTCTTAATGCTTTATAACTCAACAAAGCTAGTTCTTAAGACTAGGATTTTATATTTAATTAAAACAACCAAAACTCTTTGTTAATTGGAGAATTACCTAAACTACCAACAGTAATACAGGAATGTACCAGCCTCGGTGCAAATGTCAGAGAAGACAGTGAGCTGTCAATCACAAACCAGGCAGGTACAGTCTCCTCAGGGTGACATTTACATATCATAAGGAAAGCTAGAAAGGGTTGCTGAGAAATAAGTTTTTAACACATCTTTAGCACATCTTTCCAAGCTGGCAAGTCTCCTTCGTATTCCCATTGTTGTCATTTGAATTGCGGACGTGTGTGTGTGTGTGTTTGTGCTGCTGTGTCCAGTGTAAATGTTAGTGGGTGTTTTCCTCACTTTTATTCCTCTCTATGTGTATCTAGTTTGCTCTAGCTGTGTCAGTCTTTTCCTCTACTGTTTTTGCCACTCTGTCCATCATTCACAGAGTTTCTCACATCTCTCTCTCTCTCTCTCTCTCTCTCTCTCTTGTTTCACCCACCTCCTTTCATCAGCCATCAGTAGCCTTTGACAGCGCATCAATGTTTCAAATGCCAGTTCCTCTTTTATTTCAGGAAGACGGGCAATTATCATTTTTCACTGTCAGATTTTTCTCTGTGTTTTGTGTCAAGCAGCATTGATGTTTTTTTTTTTTCGTTTTTTTTTAAGACTGTTTTGCATAAATTGACAAGTTGAAGACATGACTTTGTGAGCTCATGCTTTTTAATGTCAATTTTACTTTATCTGCTTTTGTCATGTGTAATCGTGTTTCATGCTTGGAGTAGGATGGATGTTGTCTGCTGAATGTTGTGTTTGTATTTTGTCCAAGAATATGTACCTACACTTCTCTGTATTTTTACCTTGTGGATTTTATGATTGCGTGTATTGTACAGAAACCCCAGCTGTGAAGTGCATCAGGAGCCCATCAGTCTGAATGTGATTGATCCCAGTCTGCATGACACCCTGCCCCAGTGTATCAACACCCGCTGCAGCCAGAGATACACCAGCAGGTAAACACGCACAGTACATAACAACAGGTGTAATGAATAAACCAACATGAGACCATGAGAAATGTATTGGTACACATTGACAGCACAGTGCCACCCAGTGGTAATGACCGGGAAAGCTCTTTTTTCTGCATTGCTCAAACTTTTTTTTAAAAAGTCACTTTCAAAACAGTTTAGTCCATATTTACCCAGAATCTTGACTTGCCACATGGCCAATATCTGAAAAAGTTCTTCCAGGTGTGTCTTGTTTTGATCATCGTGTGTATGCTGTGTACTTTTTCAGCGACTGTTTCGGTGTGTTGGACTGCGAGTGGTGCATGGTGGACAGAGATGGTAAGACCCATCTAGACAAGCCATACTGTGCCCTGCAGAAAGAGTGTTTCGGGGGCATCGTCGGCGCAAAGAGTCCCTATGTGGATAGCATGGGGCTTCTGGGTGAGTGACATTTGGGTTTGAAAGCACGCTCTACTGAACATTTACCCTGAAGAAATGGTAATTTTAGGCCATCTGTTTGAAAATATGATGGGGTTTTTAAAGTCTAAGATTGATAAAGATGAGCTGAATCTTTCAAATAATATGCATCTCTAACATTTTAACATTTAACAGTTAACATTTTAATGCTCTGGCTTGGTTCCACAGTTATGAGACAAAAAAAAGTACATGAAGAGAAACAAACAAGCAACAACAAAGAAAGTCAGAAGTCATGTTGTTTCTCAGTCCAGCAGACCAGCTACATTTGCAGATCACAGCAAACCAGTTTTTCAGGACGACTGCTCCAAAGTCTCTGTTGTTTTTCTTCAGTGTTTATATCATTTTTCTCAAAGGAAGATTTTTCCATCTGCCTGCAGTTAGATAACTCTTCTGCAGCAGTTCACACTGATGAGAAAAGGGCAAAGTAGAAGACACAGTAGCATCGCAGCAGGCATTGAGATCTGAGCCTGTGCTGTATGACATCAGCTTGTTGCACTGCCACTTCTTGAGCCATCTGAAATCCCTTTTAACTTCATTAAAAACATTTGATTACACTTTTTCATCTCCTTTTGTCTCCTCTTATTTCTTCTGCAGACGAGGAAGTGGCGTCTCTCAACATGATCAAGAGCGCACCTGTGGGCCCCGTCGCTGGGGGCATCATGGGATGCATCATGGTGTTGGTGCTGGCTGTGTATGCGTACAGACACCAGATCCACAGACGCTCACACCAGCACATGTCACCACTGGCAGCGCAGGGTAAGACCGGAGCACGGACGCACACATATGTAGAAATGCAGTGTCTACATCTTTGTAACCTACAGATATGACATGAAATTTCATCACATATTACTGCTTTTTACAACACACTGCCTTTAATTTTGGCCCAGAAAGTGTGAAGACACTGGATTCTGTTGTATGCTTCATGCATACTGGTTGGCCTGTAGTACTAAAAGAACTACAACAAATCTGATATCAGTTTGTGTTACCCTTCACATGTTTTTTTTTCCTCACATTCATTTAAGTGTTAAAGAAAGCAACAAAGTTTTAAAGCGACGTGATGAACAAGCAGTGTGGCAAGTGCTGTTGGAGCTAAACAGCTGACATTAGCGTCACACAGCAGCAGCATCTGCTGCATGATTTGTGTAATTACTCAGCGTTATTGACAAAAACATCTAACAAGATTACAGCCTCATTAAAACTCTTCGTCTTAGTCACTTTCAGTCTGATAGTTTGGTAAACAAGTTGGAATAGATGGTGGAGTGTGCAGCGTTACGTTATCGCAAGGCATCACACTGAGGAATTGGCTCATAAAACTACAGTACTCAGCTTGTGTATGTGTGTGTGTGGGTGTCTGTGTATGGAGGGTATGTTCAGTCTCTTCCACAGCTTTAACTTGTACTGGCAAGACACACAAACACACATGGTTAAAGGCAAGATTAACTTAATTTGCAGTTTTTAGGTGCAGCATGTGCATGTCCCTTTTTGTAAAAACTGCACCTTTACATACACACACACACACACACACACACACACACATGAACAAGCCAACCTTCCAGCTACCAAGATCATGTACACGGGTTGTTATCTGGGCTGAAGAGCTAATTGGAATATTTAACTGTAATCCTCACACAGATAACAACTCCATCTAAAACTAGCTGGCTTTTGGGTTGTGGCTAAACCCTGTTCACATATCATTCCTACTTTTCATCTTTGTAATACTTCACATCTTAGAATAGTGGCATCTATCTCATCTCGGTCTTCTGCTTCTTCCCTCCTACTCTCTTCACCTCCAGAAATGTCAGTGAGAATGTCCAACCTGGATAATGAAAGAGATGAGAGGGATGAAGACAGCCATGAGGACAGAGGAATCAGTAAGTTTTGTTGTTATATGTGACACACGCTACCACAAATACAAGGGTTGGAATACTTTGGATGCAGTGATTACAGAGTTTTAAACGTGGGTTTACTATTGTACAGCAGGAGCCATCTGCTTATTAAACTGACCTGTGTCCTCTCCTAACTTCCAGTAAGTAATACTCGGTTTATTGCCGCGGTGATCGAGAGGCACACTCACACTCCGGAGCGGAGACGGAGGTACTGGGGACGGTCGGGGACAGAGAGCGACCATGGTAAGACATACTCTCCATCTCTCACAGGCACATAGAGTAACAGAGGGGGGGAGGTTTACAAAAGAAGCGCAATTATATTTAGTGATGACTGGGTGATGCAGTTTTGAGTCAGAACAAGAAGCACCTACAATATCCCCGGGCACTGTTTTATAGAAAATGTCCAATAATTGGTCATGAGCTTTCACTTCCTTTCCACGCTCTGGAGGTCAAACATCCTCATAATCAGCTCTCCACGGAGGCGGTTCTTGCAACTGATCAATTTTTGTTACGTTATTCTTACACAACCATTTGTTCAGGCTAAAATAATCCTTGTGCTAAATGAATCCGTTTTTTTTGTTGTTGTTTTTTTTTTACACAAACCTGACCTATCCCACACTCCATAAAATAACTGATAACCACCCATGAGTTCTTGGGAGATTTTGCCTCAGGCAGAGAAAATATAAGCACAGCTACGTAAATGTAAATTTGGAATATTAATATAAACACAACCATGTGGGCATCACACCATCTCCACACACAGCACCGGGCTCTGGAACCAAACTTAAATGATAGGAGCTGAACTTTCATCTTCCTCGAGCTGTCCACAAAGAGAGGGTTTCTGAGTTTAAGCACAGGGTGAGGTGTTCAGATGTTCAGGGGGATCTCTTAAGTAGTAACCACTTCTCCTTTCTGTTAAAAGAAGCCAGTTGAGGTGGAATAGAGCAGGCATTTAATCGAGATACCTCCTGGATGCCTTCCTGAGTAGACCCCCGGGTAGACCCAGAACATGCTGGAGGGTGTAGATATCCCCACCTGGCCTGGGAAAGCTTTCGGATCCCCCAGAAAGAGCTGGAAGGAGCTGGGTCTCCCTGCTTTGCCTGCTCCCACAGTGACCCAGGGCCATAGAAATGACAAAACATGAAGTCAAGTTTCTTTTCTCTAAAATGAGGATATTTTACTGTGTATAACGTACATTATAGACCATAAAATATGATAACGTTTTAGCTACATCAGCATAAAATTGCATATTTAAGACCTTGGTATGACCTTTTTTTTAACAAGTCTTATCTCTTTTTAAATACTAAAGCACAGTCTCAAATCCACAGTTAGTTCTCAGATGGTTGGCAGCAGTTCAGCTCCTGGCTTGTTCTTTTTATTATATCACAGCTCAGAACCTTGTTTTCTCTCATCTGCAGCTCTGACAGAGTTGCTCATGTTCTCTGTAGCCGTTTGTAGAACTTGCAAGTCTGACACTCGATGAGTGTGGACGGACAGTTTCACCCAAATGGGCTCTTACACCTACATATAGCATCACTTCACTTCCTGGCAATGAGTGTCCCGGTTGCTTGTTGTATAACTGATGATGATGATAGAGAGAACAAGGATTAGTGTGAAGAGTGAGGAGTGGGCTCAAGTGAAACAAAGACACAAGTAAGCGGCGTGTTACGTACAGTGTTGCTGTTAAACCACGGAGGATAAAGAGATTTGAGGTGAAGCTGTAGTGACAATGAGAGACTAGATTAGGCCACAAATTGATTTTTAATTTCTTAAATCTTAGATGTCAATGAGATTATTTTACATGTTCGTATGAATGATGTCTCATTTAAATTAAAGACTTTAATCCGGAACATCATTTACAGATGATATCTGCAAAATAAAGGTTTTAAAATAATTGACGAGAGAGCATAACAAAGTGATTCGCAGGGGTTAATCAATTGAGCAGTCTTGATAATTAGACAGGAAAGACCATCACATGTTGTTCAACTGGCTTAAAAAACTGAAAATGGAAGACAAGTGGAGAGATGTAGAAATGCAAAAATGATGAAAGAGGGGAAATAGGAGTGAAATGCAAGGGCAAGAGGACAGGGACAGAGAGGAAGATGAGTTTGAAATAATGGAAAGAGGGGGTGTTAGTCCATCAGGGATTAAAATAAATTCATTACAAAGTTGATGCTTCAAAGTTTCTGCTCCTCTACGCTCTGTGCACTCCGACTACAGTCCACTCATTCATACTGCTGGAGGGTGCGATAGTACATACATGCACATGCAGGCCAATTAATGAATCAATGAATCATGAATACTGTATATGTAATGTACATATGATCTCCAGTTTTTATTCTATATGCTCCACTTAGAGTTTATGGTTACAACTGCTTTGAAAAGTATAATCAATATATCGAGAAAGGAAGAGACAGATACATATATATATATATATATATATATATATATATATATATATATATATATATATATATATACACTCACCAAGCAAAATTGTTTTGCCTCCTTCATGTATGTTAATGGGGTGGACAAAAAAAGTAGACCACCGCCCACTACGACCTCAATAATAAACATAAAGTAGAATTATCATCTTTCTTGGTGATAAGAGTGTTAAAAGGAGAAAATCAATGGAGCACCATGGAAGCTAAACGGTTACAGTGCATACCACATAACCGCAACGTCCCTGGTTCGAATCTGCATTGCATGTCATACCCCTCTCTCTCCCTCCCTTGTTTCCTGTCTGCTTCTCTACTGTCAACTGTTGAACGAAGGCACAAATGCCCAAAAACATACTATTTTTTAAAAAAAAAAAAAGAAGTAGAAAACAAATGTAGTAAAAGAGAATAAAAGGGAAAAAAGATTAAAAGCCCGTATATTTCCCAAGATGTCAAACCCTTCATTTAAACACAACTTTTAGTCAACATTCAGTTTTTGATTTGTGATGTCGTTAAAGTGTCTGTAAACTGTCTCCAGGATTTGTCTCCAAGATTTAGACTGGTGTTCTTTCCAGCTGTGAAAAGAAAAGTCCTCAAATGTTATGAACTCTCAAAGGTCCAATGATAATAAGAAATTTGGAGTCTGTCTCCAAGCTGAAATCACATGCTAGTTTTCCCTGTCTCTCCACATCTCTTGATATTAAGAGAGATTTGCTTTCCTTCACCTGGTGCAGCTGAAGATTGTCGACAGGACACAGTCAGCTGTAGACCTGCCCGAAACTCTGGCTCTTGCTCTGTGGGAAAAGGGGATAAACTGTGCTGAAGTTGGCATTTCCATGTCTGGAACTTCTTTGAAGTCTCCATCCCTCCCTTTCGTTAAATCCCTTCCTTCCTCTCTCCTTCTCTCTGCCATCCCCCCCCACCCTCCTTCCCCACCTTGTCACTCCCTCTGCTCATTCTTCTGTCTCTACAGTTCTTTGTCAGCTTTCTCTCTTTCGGTATCAAAGCCCAGCTAATCTTGTGAGAATCAGGGAGGGGGAATTATTGGAAAGCTTCTCATTTTGACTTCAGAACAGGATTTTAGGACACCTCAGTGGTACATACAGGACATTACTTTGTTTTACATGTCACCACATTTTGGGAAATTATAGTAAATTACTGTCTGCATTCTTCCAGCACCATATGACAGGAAGAATATAATGAAAGCAGATCTTTTGTTGGACTTTATGAGTTGTTGGCTTGGTCCTGGAGTTGCTAAATATTTTCTTGGGGTCAGCCAATACAAAGCAAGGTTTCTGCATGATACTATGAAGTCCAAAAGCCATGAGAACTACGAATGTTGGAGGATCAGATGAGTTTACTTGAGGATTCAAATGTTTTGGAGTATATAAGATTCTGTTGGTCAATAGATTTGACACAAGACCAGACACATATAATTCAACTGACACACACACACCATCATACACATATGAACAATCACATCTGCACTCACACATGCTCACAAATCACTTGGTTCAGTTTCTCTGGAGGTTTAATGTTTCATCATCCAACATGGTGGCAATTTTTTCATAAATCTAATCGCCGGGGTACTGAAGCTTGTAGGGATATTTGCTCATCAGTAATAACAGATTGAGTTCTCATCATGCAGCATGTTCATGTTGTTGTAGAACCTGAAAAAAACGGCACCAAGGGAATTTAAAAAAAGGAAGGAGGGTTATTTCCAGATCACTTCCCAAAATTTTAAAGAAAAGTCAGACTTTGTGTTTCAGACATATATCATGGCCCTAAAGGTGATGAAACCAACTCAAAAGATGAGATTTACGTATAAGAGAAAACTGAATAAACCCAGACATACAAGGTTTTCATCATCAGTTAGGGGCTGTAAGATTCATAAACCTTTCAGAAACTAAGAAATGGTTTATTATCATTATATATTGAGCTTTTTAAAGTCAATCACTTATTTACTTTTTTCTCTGACCCACTAATCGCTTTTCTGCCCTCCCACTGCTCCAGTTACCAACGTATCCTCACTGCCATGTTGGCTTGTGCTTCTATCTCCTCAGGCAGAACGTATGTGCGAATTGTGTAGGGAACTGGTCATGAATATGCATGCTTTTTTTTTTCTTCTTTTTTTTTTTTTTTGTCCAAATTGTATGAGATTGCTGAAAACATAAGGAGGAACTTCCCATAGGGTATGTTAAGTTTTCAATGTGCCATCAAAGAGGAATAATGTAATGCTTTCAGAGGCATCATGTGCTACCATGTATTCACATGAATGTTTCTGTGTTGAATGTCTACAACTGGAGGGCATCATTTGTTGCAGCATATTCCCATTTCTTTTTAGAGTACTATAGCTATGCCAAACTAGTATATATGTTAACTGGCAAGTCTGTCACATTTGCTTGACTACCAGAGTCTGAATGAGGCTTGCTATATAATATGATGATGGTTTATGTTGCTTTTTTTTTTTTAGTGAAAACTTGAGTGGGTGTGCATTTTGAGGTAAAACATGCAATGTTGTGGTAGCCTTATGATTAAAGCACATACCACATAACTGCAGTGTCCTTGGTGTGATTCAAGCCGGGGGCATTTTTTGCATTTCATACCACCCTGACTCTCCTCACGTTCCCCATCTTTACACTTTTAACAAAGCTAAAAATGCCAAAACAACAACAATGAAAAAGTTGTAACCGTCCACTAATCTCCATGTTTTTTTGTCTCCAGGCTACAGCACCATGAGTCCACAGGAGGACAGCGAGAATCCACCGGGCAACAACGACCCGCTCTCTGCGGGCGTCGACGTCGGCAACCACGACGACGACCTGGACCTGGATACGCCTCCGCAGACGGCCGCGTTGCTCAGCCACAAGTTCCACCCCTACCGGCACACGCACACACACCACCACCCGCTGCACACGCACCACCTGCAAGCTGCAGTCACCGTGCACAGTGTGGATGCAGAGTGCTGATCCTCAGTGTGAACTGCGACCTCCTGCCAGGGATGGAACTGTTGTTGTTTTTTTTTAAATAAGACTATTTTTAAAAACATTTGTGTTGGTCCTTGGCAACTCCACCATGAATGGATGTTTAGCTTAATATGGGTATTATCCTCATGCTCTCATTTTGCCAACATCTCCATCTCAACCTTTTTTTCATTGAACCCCATTCAAAAGCTGGCAAATGAAAATAATCAGACTTGGGGCCAGTAAAAATAACTAAATGTTTGTTTTCTGGAGGAATTTGGCACAGAGGACTCTGTAAGAGCACACAAAAACCTTTGGGAGCAAACAAAAACGGTGTTTGAGCCCATTCATCGGCCTTTCATAAGGAGAGGACACAACTGGAACCTAAAAGCCTTGAGGGAGGACAAAGTTCTTCATTTCCACGTGGAAGGCCAGAGCAAACACTTTTATAGAACCAGTGGATGATTAAATTAAAACGTAAAGCCTGATGGGAACGCCTTTCTCCGCGGGGCTCCCTCCTAAGCTCCACACAGGTTGTTTCCCACTAAGCCCACTTGTGGTGAGGGGGCAGGAGGGGAACAGAGCACTCCTTACATTTGTGAAAACTGCTGGACGTCTCTGATGAAGAGTTAAAATGCTATATTGCCAACACAGACCTGGATCTAACGTGGGATTCTATCATTCTATATTGCAACTTTACTCTCCCTGGTTCTGCGGATAGACACTCAAAAAAGTTGGTCATCTGTGAAAGTTTCTGCCTTTATCCAAAGGAGTAGCTGCTGGCCTTATATGAAAGGTTTTTTTTTGGAAATATATGAACATTTTTCATAAATATCCATGAACTTCACAATAGAAAAGATTTTCTCTGATCCACATGAATACAGAAAAAAAAACACTATTAAGAGGAAAAGATTATTTTTCTACTATTTATTAAAGAGGTAGATTGCAGGACAGATGAGCAAACAGCTGCAGCTAGTCAAGTGTTATTCACATACACACTCCCTCTAACTAATGCATCATATCATAAGCTCATTGTTTTTCATGATTTCTCCCCCCAAATTTGTGAATGTATGTGTTTTTATTTTAAAAATTTTAAGAATATCACTACATTACTATCAGTGAAAATTGGATATTAGCAACTCATTTTTTTGTTTTTCATCATTCTGGTGCGTAACAAGCAGCTCATTTGCTTAATTTCCTCCATGTTTCTTTTCACTTTCTGTTACCAGAAGCATACAATACTCCGAGCTATGCTCTCAACCAGAGGATCCTCTTCACTATACAGAGTGGTGAACTGTGTCTTCTTCAAGCAGGAAACCTCTTTGGATGGGCAGGGACCTAAAATCTGAGTTAAAATCAGATGTGCTTCTTTCAACAACAAAAAAAAAAAAGAAAAAAAAGCATAAAAATCCAGATATTTTTGAGGGTATTGGTAAAAAAAAAAAACAACAACAACAAAATAACGAGCCTTAATCACGTCATGTCAGAGCGGTTAGGAGGAGGTGGTCTTTGACGTGCACAGCACATTTTGTCTGTTTTCACACTTCTGATTCACTGAGGTCCGTGTGTTCTTGCAAGGTAAGACTTGCTGTGCTGAACATCCTTATTCTGGACACGTCCTCTCTATCAGGAGGGAGAACTTGGACGCTCGCTGGCCTTTTTAAGCCTCCTGGGGATGGAGGAGAGAAGAGAGAAAGTAACACCAGCAAAACATCCCCTGGCTTTAGTCACTGCTGGGGATTTGGTGTGTCCAGATAATTGGGGACCCTCACAGTGGTCTTGAGAGACTGACAGAGACTGAGTGATGTCCTCTCTATCTGCCTGAGTAGAAAAACCAATACAGAATGTTGCCCCCCCCCCTTCCCATTTTACTACAATTTTGCTTGTGTTGCCAAGCAGATAGCGCGTGTACGTTAACGCTGTGTGCTAAAATTTTGTGCAAAAAACAAGTTGAATTTCCATTGATGCCCATGATGGAGTCTCCCCCCTCATCAAAAAGGGTGAGAGAGGGAGAGATGCTGCTGTTATTGTACAGAGGCTACACCCATCTGTCAGCTCCTCTGTGGTTAACCACTCAAAATATCTTTTCTACACGTCTCTGGTGTGTGTGTGTGTGTGTGTGTGAGAGAGAGAGAGAGAGAGAGAAAGTGTGTGTGTGTATGTGAGAGAGTGTGAAGAACGAATGTTTGTCCTCATGGAACCTTTTCATTGAATGCATTGTTGTATTTTTTTTTTTTGATATAGTATTAGAGAATATAGGTGAAATTATTATGATTGAGAAATCCACTTATTTTTATTCTGATGAAGCGTCACTCGACCCGATCTGTGCTTAGTTGGTTTGATTGTTCAACTGGTCAAATCATGTCAGCGTGGCATCCATTTATTTCTGGGTGCAAAAAATGTCTGTTGTGTTTTTTTTTTTTGTTTTTTCAGAGATTCGTTATGAAGTGTAAATACAGAATCACAAATAGCTATTAATGTCCTGTACACTCCATTTTTTTTATGTTGGTAAGACATGATGTATGCTTCAAGTGATGATCAGATATTTGGGTTGATATTGAATTGTCTGTTCATGGTGTCTCACTATATTTTTGATGCCTTGGATGTTTTTTTTAGGTTTATTTTTCTTTAGGTCCATATTGGATGGAAGTCAGTACTTGGAAAAATTAATACACACTTCTATGTTTGAGAGACTTCTAGTTTTTAAAGTTTTATTGTGTGTTTTTCAAAAAAAAATGTCAAAGAAAGCTTATCTCTCCGTAAACTAATTCTAGATCACAAAAAAAAATAAAAATAACGGTACTTCATCTTTTCACTGAGTAATGACCAAAATAACAACAGTGTATTAGATTCGGGGTTTACAGTAGGCTGTTACGGTTCTGTCGCTACTGGAGACTGAAAATCACATTCATTTACAGTTACTGTTTGTCTGTTTGTCACTTTAGTAGAATATTTACATTAACACATCCGATGTGAGCCCATTAAAGTTTCAGCTGCAAAAGTGGGAAATAAATGATCTCTACATTACATGTCGGTATTGGCTAGTACATCCTCACTTCATAATACCACTGTTCTTGAACTCACTGGATGTATGTAGAGGGTGAAATATTCCAGCTCATTGTCATTATTATTCTATTTGACCAGTTACTGATAGAGGTTTGTCCATAGAAACCAGAGTTATTAATGGTTCCTGTCCTTGTATGCCATGTTTAGACCCGCATTCATTCACAACAACAAGAAAACTGCTCTCGGTTCAGTCTGACATCAAAGCAGTCTTGTAGCATTTCAGGGCAATCTTTAGATCAATGCAGTCTCGCAGATATCGTGTGTTGAGGCAATTTGTTTTCCTCTAAATTGAGTTTGTTGTCAAAGGCATTTTTTTTTTCTGGAGAGCTTTTAAACAGTATTTACCAGCTGTTGTAAACAAGTATATGTGTGTGTATACAGAACACTCTGAATCGCATTAATTAATGTACTGAAGGAACATGTGTACATCACCCCCTCATGTATCATATAAAGTTATCAAATTGAGATTTATTGCAATGTGAATGTGATAAAGTCCATTTTACACTTGAATTGCTTCTTGTTTTGTTTTTTTTATTCCATACAATTTTTCTGAGGGCTTTTAGTGGGTCGATCTACAATGAAGTATATGGCTCAGTAAAGTGCTGCTGCGATGCTCACTGGGGGTTTACATTTTTGAGTATACTGGCTTCAAGCTATGCTCCAAACTCAAATCCTAGTGTCAAAGCAGATGTTTTCTATTAGATGTGGCATCACTGATAAGGGCATGACTTAAAATTAAGGCTGCAACCAGTGATTATTTTCATTATGGATTAATTTGTTGATTATTTTCTTGATTAAATAGATTAGTTGCTTCTTGCTTGTTCTGACCAACAGTCAACAACCCAAATATTCTGTTTACTGTTATAAAAGACCAAAAAAACTCACATTTAAGAAGCTGGAACAAGAAAATCTTTGCAGCTATATTTGAAGTGCAGCAAACCTTGTTCTGAACCCATTTTATGCACCTTTTTTACACAAATTATGTCATCATAGCAGGAAAAGCACAGGTGGGACTGGTGACATTAACAATGGCTCAGTTCTATTATGCACCATATGTATATCAGGGTCGCACATTTGGGAAAAAAAGTGGAATGCAGCCATCATTAATGCTGTTAATTTTACCTGTGCTTTTCCTGCTTTTACGTGTCAAAATGTCTGCTGTAAAAAAAAAATCAATATTTAAGTAGTCCAACTTTTGTTATTGTCTATGTTTCTCACTTGCATGTTGGGATAGTTAAATAGGGGCAACATTAACATCCTATGGGAGCTGTGTTTTTGGCCATGTGATGAATATAAGTTTCAAGATTCACTTTCCTTTTAGCTGCGCTACGAGTTTTTAGCTTCTACCTAATGGTTAGCTGTAGCCGACTGCGTATGTTACGTCCACATTTGGCAGTTAGTACACATAGTGTGTTTGTCATATGTTTTTTAATAAAAACAGCTGTCTATAATCCCTGGAAATGGGGTGAATGAAAGCAGGATTTCCGGGTGGTAAGATATAATCAGAACAATGAGCTAAAATACACTGAAAAGCTCCATAAAGCTGAGGAGGAAATATGAGTTGAGATGGTGTGACAATGTAAGTTAATAGTCAAGTTAATATAGAAAACATTTATTAGTGAGGCTTTACTCAGGTTATGCTGTAATTAAATGTCAGGTAAGTTAATTCAGTCACTTTTTAAATCTCAATTAATGTCGACAGAGGAAAGTGCACACCAGATGATGATGATGATGATGATACTAATTAACTTTTTTTTGCTATTAGATAACAAAAAATTGACCAGTTTTATACTCACACAAATATAACTTCAAATATAAGAATATGTCAAACATGTAGTATTTCAAGCACAAAATGCTGATGCAGAAGAGTCTCACCTGATCCGAATGCCTTTGGAAGAAACAAACACAGGAAGAAAAGCAAACTCCACATATTCAAAACTTCAGTTAATGTTGCGGCTAATTTATCTAACATGGAAACACAGAAATATTATGCTATATAAAAAAAACCCTTCTCACTGATATTTAAGTCCAAAATGTGCCAGCTGTGGTTTTTCTATTGTCAGAAAGGCCATTTTGCTCTTACAGTGGGGGTCGTGGAACAGGTCACCCACAAACCCCCTTTGCACGCAGTAAACCACGGAGATTATCTGCAGGCGATTTCGTGTGTGTTGTCTCAATACATTACCTGACCTCGTATTCACTGACAGCAGAGTAAAATTGTCTGATGTCCTCGTATTGTCCTCTCTGGTTCACACAGGGACATTTAGGACACGACATTCCAAAAAGTTACTCTTCAGAGGCTTCTTGGCCTTGTTTAGAGGGGAGGATTTTAATGACATGTAGAGCTGACTAACGCTATGTTTAACTGGGATAGTTGTCTGGCCCAGACACAGTTTTTCAACATGAAGACTCATGTCTGCCAGCATCCACCATGCTGGAAGTGAACTTGAGAAGTTTTTGTGAGAATAAGACATTTATTTGTGTTTAATGTTCGAAGCACCAGAGGTTTATGGCCTTTGCAGTAAAAATATTTCTCTCTCTCTCTCTCTCTTTTTTTTTGGAAATTTAAATGAAAGAATGTAACTACTGTTAATATGAGAATCAGCCCTCGACCTGTGTTACAAGAAACAGGCGCTTCCCAATGTTTTCCAAGCTATTGGTCAGAGGTCATACAGTTTGTGGGTGGAGGAAAAATGGTGGTACATACTGCCTGCAAGACCCTATCAGTTATTTATGAGGCTTTTCTGTACACACAGATGGAGAGGCAACATGGTTCTGACACAACAATATAACAGGCTGCTTCGGTTTGGGGGAAAGAGCAGTATGCTGTTTTATGGTTTCTTCTCTTTTTTTTTTTTTTACTTTTACAGAGTGAAACAGGGGCACCAGGGTATGGGGCTTTCTTCCTATCTTTATTCAAGAGTGTGGTCTTTCAATTTGAGAGCATGATTTATTGATTTCATGTTCAGATTTTGTAATTCTGTCCCTCAAAACCCTGCCCTCGTACTCAAATAGCTCCTGTTTGCACTTACGTTTTCTCTGCTTCTGCTCAAACTGTATGCTTGCACTCAGATATATTGTTGCTTGCACAGATTTTCTGCTCCAGCTTCAGCCTTTCTCCTCGCACTCAGGCCGCTTCTGTGCACTCGTGAAACATCTACTCTCAGATTCCTGCTGTATTTTTTTGTGCAATAAGCCTGTCAAAATCTCTCAATGTCATCCCCATTTTGCATCCAACCTTTGTTGGTTTGTCAGTCCCTATCTCTCTACTGTTGGCTATAATCAATGCCAGCAATGAATTAACCCTTTTACCAGGTATTGTCTGTGTAGCCAAATTGTGATTTACCTTATTCTCCTGTGCTGTAGAACTCTATTTGTGTCCAAAAACCATTAAAAACACACCAGTAAGCCACACACTTGCACTGGGTGGCAAGTTCTGTAATTTATTTTGAGTTAATCCCGCCGTCTTGCCTCCATAAATATTCACTAGTACACCAAATCTGCAGGTTTTATACATAATTTAATGGTCCAATTCAGTATTTGGCGAAACAATAATTGACTCCTGTCACACACCAGAATGACTGATATGGAACAATCTGGTTAGTTTGGATTTGTTTAATACTCCTTATTTTACACAAATTTCTGCAAAAGGATATTTCTGTTTCATTCATTCTTTTTTAAAATAATTTCCTGGTATCTCTGCTGCAGCACATGACATAATCATCAGTGCAGTGAGTAAGTTAGTTATTCTAATATTGAGAGGGACACCTGTGTTTGTAGCATATAGAAAGGCTGAATCGGAGAAGAGCATCTGTGAATTTGCAAGGTCAGTCTCTAGTTTCCCGGTCACTTGATCTCATATCTTCAGATCTCAAATTTGATTTAAATGAACGATAGAAAAGGTACTGTGTCCCTGTCTATTTTAAGAGAAGGTCATAGAGTGCAGCTATGTAAATTGTTTCTCCTTAAGGTGGATAGTGGAAATAGAGAGGGACATGCTGGGCTCTCAGTTTACTGAACATCAGCGGGGAAGTAGTTCAGGACTGTTGAGAGCTGAAGGACAGAAGGAGCTCTCTCTCCATGTCCTATAAACCTTTACAGTATGTCAACATTCATTCATACCTCACCTACAGTACATGTTTTGACCTGTATTTGTCTCTTTTGTCACAGTATTTCCACTACTCTTTCTCTCGAGCTATCTCCAACTCCCTGCCAGGGAAACACTGTGAATTAGAACACTGAGCTCGGTGTCCAAGCACCCTCGGGTCAGTTCAGTCAGTCTCCGCTCTGCCAACTAGTACAGCAGACATGCACTAGCAGCATATTTTTGTGCAGTCCAGAGTCCCACTTTCCCAAACGCATCTTAGCGGTGTAATCATCTCAAGTCTTGCATGCAAGCAATTTAAAGCACTTTGAAATCACTTTGACAGACAGCACTTTCAATCCTATCATGTGGCTTTTGCTAAAAATATGTAGAAAAAAATTGTAACCGCTAACACAGTTTGAACCTTACAGCAAAATCTGCCAAGGAGGGATTTGATCAGCTCTGTACATCTCTACATGATTCCTACCTCATTTTTTTAACAAAATAAACTTAAGAAATCAGCAGTTACTGGCTAATTGGGGCCGTTTGGAGGATCAAGTGACTTAAAAAAAATGCACAAACTTGAGCAAAGGGGTAATCAAGTCAAAATAAAAACTACTTTCTCATTACTTACTTACTCGCTGGCCACATAAAAGTTTCCCTGACGCACAAGTAGGGAGGTATGCTTATGACCACAGTAATTAGGATATGAATTGGGCAGGGAACTCTTGAACATATTGTCCCCATGGGTCCAGGTCAGCTGTTTTTAGTAGGTCACATGCCCTTTAATCTCTTCGATACCGTAAGAGAAAGGAAGTCACCCTACCACAATGCATCTATGATCATTTATGAGCGCACAGCACCGGCTCACAAAAGGAGAGAGAGTCCATTTTTTACATCTCCTGCTGCACTCCAGACAGGATTGCAGAGTGAGATGTCCATAATCACACTGCACAGTCGTAGAGAATATGCACACACGTGTACATGTTCACCGTCAACTCCCACACGTAATGAACCACTTTGCCATTTAGGGTTCATCCCTCCGCTCCCTCCCTCATCCCTCTCCTCCTCTTCCCTCCCATCCTGACGCCTACTGAGCTCATCCCAGGTGCCTGCTTTGCCCGTTCAGCCACTCTGCCCACCCACGCCCTCACACTCTCAGTCCCAGCGAGCAGCGGCGAACGTTTTCCCGCTTTCTTCTTCTCCTCTCTACTCCCACCCACTCCAAAAGGCTGTGAATCACTGGCTGACACGCTGAAGCACCAGCAGGGCTCTTGTGATTTAGATGGAGAGGGACTAACATCTCTTTTTCCTTTGGTTTATTGAGCATAGCCCAATATGATGGGGTTTGACTTGCACATTGGTAAAGCGCTTTGAAAGATACAGAGTTTGTGTAACCGTGCGGAGCGGCTGTAAGCTGACACGAGATAATGTAAGTGTGTGTTAGTGTATCTCTGAGTGTAATATGGTGCTGGCATGCGTGTGTGCCAGGGGGACTGAGAGAAAAAAAATTAATTGTTCTCTCATGGAAACGTTGTTTAGCACTTAGTGGAGTGATTCATGCGTCTCCAAAATCAGCCTGTGCAAGTGACAGGCAAGTCCTTGCTGTCTTTTCAGAGAACCACTGCTCAATGATTCATGTCCCCCAATCTGTCAGCAGGCACTGCCTATTGTGTGAGCTGTAGTTAGATCCAAACCTGACTCTTGCTGAATGCTTTTCAACTGTCAAGAAAGGGCTTTGTTTCAGTTGACTGCAATGTTTATTTAACGTAACATGTCTTGCATATAGGATTCGTTCTGGTTATGTGCCTTTCACAGCTTTTGATTTCCTAGAGGATGTGAGATTGTGACTTGGATTTTTAAACTGCATCAAACTGATGAGGACATGACGGTCTGAATACAAGCAAATCTGCATCTGATTAGGAGTCCGAGATTCAGCTGAAGGTTATCAGGAACCAAGTCCCATTAGGGTTGCAACTAACAGTTATTTTCATCACTGACTAATCTGCCAATTATCCTTGAATAGCCTTTTCTATGAAATTTCAGAAAATAGTGTCCATTGTAACTTCCTAGAGCCTATAGTGACTTCTTAATGTCTTGCTTTGTCCGTCTAACAGTACAAAACTAGAGATATACTGATATAAAAGTTGTACTGTTCGCTATTTTCACATTTTTATTTCAGGATGCACGCTAACAGATGAAACAATTAAAACCTGCTTTTGGAAGTAGAATATGTCCTCCATGTATATTTCATGCCAGTGGAGGAGGATATCTGATCTTTGTTCATGACATATTTGTAGCACATACAATACTGAGTAGGATCAAACTGATTAATGAAGATATGCAGAATCTTTCACAGAAAAATAAACATGCTGCTGGTCCTCCATTTCTTCTATTTGGAAATTGGACAAAATGCTTTTTTTTCTTTGGCCTCTCTACTCTGGAGTGGATTGGGCGCAGTCTCGTTTCAAGCATTCAGACAAATAGTCCATATACAGTAGGTGCGTTTCAGTTACGCTGGTTCAGCCGCTTGGCAATGCAAGATCATTTTTCGCCCACTGACAACTGTGATTGTCTGGACTCCGATCTGCCAAGAAACGCTTCACACAGATGGCGAGAGAGAGAACATGGAGTTTGAATGATGGGGGTTGATTTCACTGTCTCTTACAGGCCCTGGCATAATAACGCTCTAAAAATTTCCTAAGTGGGTTGATGTGTGCTTGCTAACATGCTTGTGTGCCTACATGAGTGTGAATGCATCCTATGACTGTGAGTATGCCATGTGTGTGTCTATCAGCGACTCATGCAGCCTGCGGAAGCTACACAGGCATTGTGAGGACTCGGCAGGGAGCTCTGTTTCCCTTGTGTTTGCCAGGAGCAGCTTTCCACCCACGGTGGGCAGGCAGGCAGGCAGGCAGGCAGGCAGGCTCAGTTGGCTGCGAGGCTGGCATTCACTGGATGACTTGGGTAGAAAGGAGGGAAGGCACACAGCCATTCATGGTCACATTATGCACATGAGGAACAGGAAAGCTCTGGTGGTTTAGAGATATTCTCCAAATTCTCTCTTTGACCAAAAGAAGAAATGTGTTAATTGAGCTACAGAACCAATATAACTAGACTTTCTCTTTGTGCCCAAATGCACAAATATGTGCATATATTTACCATCTCAGAGTGGTCTAAAATGTACTCTACATATTTTAGAGAGCACAAAACACTTGTCAGATTCAACATGTGAATGATGATCTATTAACTCACTTTATTCCTAATATCTGGAGATGACATAGATGTTTTGAGGATTAAAAAGAGTGCCATACAAAAATCAAGAAATCTTAATGTAGCTTAAAAAGCTGTTTGCAATGCAACTCAGAAGCACACACACACACACACACACACACCAAACAAATGTTTGAGGGCCTATTGGCGATAATGAGGAATCTTAATTGGCTCCTATACATTGAGCAGACAGTTGGGGTCGCCAGGAGTCTGAGGTGCAGCCGATATGCCATGTGGAAACCTCAAACTGCCCGTTTTCCAACGTTGTTTCGACTATTAGCTCCTTCAAACCTTTTAAAAATTGTATTATTTATTTATTTATTTATTTTACATTGAAATAAAATCCCTGCTGGTTGCAGTTTCTTTCTTTTATTTAAGCAGCTGCATATATCTTGAAAGAGACAGATTTAGCAGCAAAAAACAAACTGATAATAGCAGAAATTTAAATATATAATTTGATAATATATGCAAAATCTGTAGATTAATGGACTATAAGTAAGTAGGTAGATAAATATTTTATTTAAAAAAATACATTTAGGGAAAAATGTGTTAATTTCACTCACTAAAATAGTAATAGTTATAAATTGTTTGCTTTTGTTTCATTTAATTCAGGTGTTTTATCTTTCTCTCTCTCTTTCTCTCTTTCACTAACACACCTCCCACCTGCTCTCTCTCTCCCTTTCTCTCTCCGTCTCTCTCTCTCACTTCCCTCACACTTTTCCCTCAGCTACCCAAAATGGCGGCAGCCTCATCCATCCAGCCGCCGAGCGTTCACTCTTCTCTAGCCCGGGAGAGCGCACTTTCCCCGGAGATGGACAGCCCCGAGAGCCGGCAGCCGGAGGATGAGGAGGCGGCGGCAGCGCAGCCCTCGGAGCCGGGGATTAGCCTCCGCGACCTGCCGGACCTGGAACCGGAGGAGATCGAGCGGAGGCTGGCCAAAACTCGTCAGGAGCTGAGCAACAGGAGGAAAATCCTCATTAAGAACCTGCCGCCTGACACCACTAACCAGGTATAGTTTAGAAAGGGACAACTGACGCAAAAGTAGTGTGGTGCCGTTAGTTCACCGGTTTGAAGCATATCGAGACTTATTGTGAGTCAGTGGTGCTCAGTAGTTTAGTTTGCACTGACCGTCGCACTTTTCCAATACGTTTAATATGTATTTCCAAAGACTAATGATAGTGGTGTGCAGGGATCTTACATAATTTACCCTCTCTTTCCAAACCAAATCTCTTTAAAAACCTTTTAAAGTTTTTATTTATACATTTTTTAAAAATCACCTTACGATCACTGATGGGTGCAATAAATCTTCTGTGGAACTGAAACACATTAGTCACCAGGTTATTTGTTTAACACCATGACTATGCACACCATCACTCTAGTTTCTATGAATAAATTCACTGACTGAACTTAGCATTGAGCAGTTAAACACAGTTCACGTTGTCTACTTGAACAGTGCAGTTGAAAATCAGTTGTATCTTTCATCTGATGAAAAAGGTTTTCAAACCTAACAGTTTTCAAACCTGTAGTATTTTAACATTGACGTAATTAGACCCTTAAAAGCATCTGTAACTTCATGTCATTTAATCTAAACTGACTCCTACACGCCCCATTTCCCCTATTTACTGCAAAGCATGTTATGTTATGACATATTTTGAATGTGTAACCTTTTTTGTACATACTGTAGATGTATGTCATGTTTCTGAGATCTTGCAAAAGCGGTCCGATGCCCGCATGTCTGCTGCTTTTCTTGCAACTGAGGAGACTGATGAAATAAACTTATTCATGCACCTGTACAGACAGCAGACACCCTTGTGTGAGAATAAGATGGCAGGATTACTGTTTGTTGATGTGGATGATTTTTTATGAATACCCGCTTGGCATCATAGTTTATCTGCTTTTCTCCCACCACTACATTATCAGATAAGCTATTTTATCTGCATGCAGCAGTGCATTTTCAGGCAACATCTGTCGTCTTTCTGCTTCTTCTTTATTCTTGTAGCTTTTTTTCAGAATAAAGATTCATATATAACAATATAAAAGGACGTTTGACATCGTGATCCGCTCATTTGCTAAACAGAATATGTTACAGACAGTTCAATATTGCACAGTTAAAGCCCCTACCCACGCCTAAATGTTGTGTCATAACAACATAAACAGGAAGCAGAACTTCTTTGGCTTGCTCACACTTGTTTTCAAGATATGACAGGTCCAAAATTTCAGACTTAACTTGTTGTAAACATTTTGCCTCAATCAAATTTCTCTATTGGAGGCACAGGCAAATTAAAGAGTTTATGACTTTATGTTTATTATACACGCGAGAACTATGTGTGTATGTTTCTCATCAAAGCTCACCAAGTATCGTCACTGTTTGTAACTTTAAGAGCTTTTTGATGTCTCCTCCTGGGTGTCATTCATCACTTGTGACAGCACGCAAAACCTTCACAAGGCAGCATGTCAAAGGCCCTGATGGTGTATTCCTTTAGGATTGTAGCGCCAGATAGAGGCTGGCTGCCAAGGAGAACCGGCACTCTGCATAGTTTTTTGTGTGTTTGTGTATATGCAAAAGGAGAGAAGAGGAGAGAGAGAGAGAGGGAGGGAGGGATTGTGACTGCATGGTGTGTGTGAGAAATGAGAAACAGAGGGGAGAGAGTGGAAAAGCCACTTGGATCAGGTGAAGCAACAGAAGTGGAATTTCTCTTTCTGTATTTTCCACATTATTCATGTGTCAGAACGGGTGTGATATGTTTAGTGAGCCTGAGCAGAGCAGTCGGAAGAGAGGAGCAGCATGAAGTCTGCCCTGCTGAATGTGCCACATAAATCTATCAGTTTTAAAGGAGTAGTTCAGAGTCTTGACATTACATGGTATGAGTTACTGACTGGTTGTGATACTATTGAACTGACATCAGCTCAGACTACAGATCTTGCCAAGTGCTTGTCAGAGAGAAACCACATCCCAGTACTCATAAAATAGCGTCCTACCCACCATAGGCCACAGCATCACTGTGGACAATTAAACTTTATTTTGAGTGTTTTGTTGTGATTTAAAATGTGTCCTCGAGATTCATTTGTATTAGTCGATATTTAATTGACAGGAAATTAAACGGTAACAGTTTTGACAATGGATTGAATGGATTTAAAACAGTGAGAGAGGTGCAGGCTGTCCAGGACAATGTCAGTCATCCTCTCCACAACACCCTGGCAGGCAAGAGAAGCAGCTGCAGCAGACGGCTCATCTCGCTGCGCTGCAGGACTGAACGGTTCAGGAGATCCTTTGTCCCCACAGCCATCAGGCTTTACAACACCTCAGCCAATGGCAGGGGCTCATGACCTGGGTTGTTGGTTGCCCCTCTCTCTCTCTCTCTCTCTCTTTCTCTCTTTCTTTCTCTCTCTCTCTCTCTCTCTCTCTTTCTCTTTCTCTTTCTCTCTCTCTCTTCCTCTCTTTCTCTCTCTCTCTCTCTCTCTCTCTCTCTCTCTACCTACCACCCTCACCCACTGGACATTTATTTATGTAACTCTTTGCTTTAACCCCATGCAAACTGTATTACCTTCCTCTATTGTGTATTGTCTTTAATCTATATTTATATGCTAATACAAATTGTGTGAGCTACTGGACACCTGAATTTCCCCAAGAGGGATGAATAAATTATCTTTCTCTCTCTCTCTCTCTTTCTCTCTAATTCTTAAAGCCATTTAATTGGCAAACATGCCAAATATTCCCAGGTTCTAGCTTCTCAAATGTGAGGATCTTTCTCAGCTTTATGTCATATAAATAAAGTATCTTTTAGACTGTTGGTTGGACAAAATGTGCAATTTGAAGATGTTGGCTCAAATTCTGGGAAATTGTGATTTTGCAATATTTTAAACAAATTCTCATATTCCAGCTTCTCAAATGTGAATATTTCCTGGTTTATTTAGTCCTCTGTTACAGTAAATCGAATATCGTTAAGTTGTGGACTCTTTGTCGGGACACAACAAGACATTTGAGGACGTCACCTTTTGGCTTTGGAGACAGTGATCAACATATTTTTTTTTTAATCAATTTCGGACATGGTTAATCAGGAAAATACTCGACAGATGCATGTATCAGTTAGTTGCAGCCCTATACTCATTCAGTAAAAACTGATTTTATGTTTTGGTATTTAACAGGGTTTAACAGCTTTTGCTGCTCTTGCTTGGTCTTGTGTAGGAACCCAGTGTTATTCATAGTGCGGTTGTTTACATTACTGTATCTTCTATAAGGGTATAGATTTATGACGAAGGAAAGTCCTCGTCACCGTCTTATATAACCTGTCTGATGGACTCAACAACACCCAGCCGACTCCATCTTCCATTCCCCCCATACCCGCTGCCCCATTAGTGAACACTATATCGCAGATTGGATATGTGTGTGTGTATGTGAGAGTGAGTGTGTGGAGTTCATGGTGCACTGTGTCAGATATATGGCCCTGCTGACAGTCCTCATCTCAGAAAGAAGGGGTGGGGAGGGGGTGATGGTGAGAAGAGTGCAATGAGAAACGAGAGAAGGGAGACAGAAGAGTTGGGTGAGAGGAGAGGAAAAGAAAAGGTGGAAGAGGGATGGAGAACTAATGAAAAGGAAAGAAAATACAAAGGTGGTTGAAGGAGAAACAGGGAGAGGCATTTGGTTGAAAGACTGATGGGGATGTGAGACTTCTTGCTCAGTCTTTCCCTTTTTTTTTCTACCCCTCATTCCATTGTGCCCCCCAGATAGGAGTCACTAATAGGGTTTATTGCATTTTATCGAATCCAAATCCACTATCGAATTCACTTATTTAATCTTATTTTTTCTTTAAAACTCCTTATCAATTCTAATCAGGTTTAACTTCTATCATTTGCAAGGAACTAAACCTCAAAGATTCAGCTCAGCTCTGTAATCAGCTTTTGTTGACAGAGAAGGCAGAAAGGTGTCAGCTTTTGGGGACAGCTTGATTAATGTTTAAAACCTTAAGCTACAACCTGAAAATGAGGGGAGCAGCAGAAAATATGAAATGTTCATAAATATGTTTCTGACACACTAGAATAACAAGTTTAGCATACATAACTGTTGCACCTCCAAATACTGGAGGTCCCGATTCAGAATTATGAAAGGCAATTTTCTATATTTTATCTTACTGTCAACAAAACTCATGTGCAGAACCAAACAAACAATGAACTGATCCCACTTACAAGTATTGTCTGTTTATCCAACGCTTGATATATCTTATTGCTCTGTGCCATAGATCTCCAGTGTTGTTCAAAAACTATTAAAAAACACATCAGTGAAGGTCACATGTTCCTTCTCCAAAGACTAATAACAGCAGCCTCTTGATTTTGTACTAAATTGTAAACTACACTGCAAATCTCAGTACAAAGACAAGAGGTTGTGATCTGTAGCGCAACGAGCTAGTGAAGCTCTAAACAGAACCACATTCCCATGCATATGTCTGTCTTACAAGGAACTACTCTCCGGAGAATGAAAATGTGGTCATCGTTATTCATTGGTCTTTGGAACTGCTTTTAAACCACCGTGACTGTAATCATTTTGGTGAAGGTCTGTCATCCAGTGCAACGGCGTGGTCATTGATGTGTTTTAGCAACGGAGGTCTATGGCACAGAGGAATGAGATGGTTAAATAACATAATTAAAATCCCTAAATTGACATCTGTTCCTCTCCCTCATTGAAAATTCCAGAATCTATGAATACGCAAATGTTTTTTGATTTCAAAAGTGTAATTGCTTCACTGTAAAATCCTTCCTCAGTATATGTGCACTTGAGGCTCAAAGTTTCCACATACATCACACTTGTTTAAGTTACTGTACATACTGGACCATGATTGGCTCCAAACTAGTTGTGGTGTTACAAATTATGCTTGTAGGTACATGCCTTTAACTCAGATTTTTAGTGAGCACAGAAAACCTTTGCTTGGTGATATGGTTTAGATGAATGTGAAAACTTTGCACATTATTCTGCACATTGAAGCTCAATGATCCAATTCAAGTGACAAGAACAAAAACACATTTTTGACTGAAGGGGGGCTTTAAAATATTGGACTTGATGGATTAAATAAACATACAGTCCACTCAGGGTGCTACAGTGGTCTTCGAGGGTGATGTTTCATATGATCATTGGTTGAGTACAGACTTGAAAGTGGCACATTAAACAACAGCCAAGTTTTATTTGAACAATTTACAGAATTATTGTTAATTACTTTCAACTGATATGCTGCCAGTGATATCTGGCATTTTTACTGGCGAAATTGATGGTCAGGGCCAACTAAAAATGAGACACTGCTACCCGAATGTTTTGTATCTCTCTTTGAGCAAAGAGAGATAAGAGGTTTGTTAGAGTTGGAGCTTAGCCAATCTCTGAATTTTGCCAACCAGAAAATTTATTTTAAAAACGCAATCTTCGATCTGAAGCCATTCCTAGACATTATCCCTCACCAGCTTCCCACATGCAAACCAAATTGGAAAAAGTCTTATGAGTTGATCCCTGATATTGAGCAAGCCCTTTACTCAACTATGCACCCCAGACTACACTTGATATTTTATAAAGACTAAAAATGCTGTTTTATTCAATTCAAGCATGTAGTGTAAAAACAAATTTGCAGATGCACAGGAGGGTAGAATAAATGTGGGTTTTGTGCCTGTGTGTGTGTGTGTGTACTTGTCTCATTATGAGAACCAATTGGAGTTTTAGACCTGGGAAGTGAAGATATTTTAGGAAAGTGAGGACATTGTGGCTGGTCCTCACTTCCTGACATAGCTTCAACGAGCTGTTTGAGGGTTCAGACTTGGTTTTAGGGTCAAGGTTAGAATTGGATTAAGGTTCAGTTTAGGGTAAGGGTTGGGGTTAGGCACTTAGTTGTGATGGTTAGGGTTAGGATTAGGGGGTAGGGAATGCATTATGTCAATGAATGTCCTCACTGAGATAGCTATACAAAGATTTGTGTGTGTGTGTGTAGGTGAGGTTAGCTTCCAAGGACTTCTGCTAAGTCCTTGAATTATTCAGTGTGTCACAAAACTTGTGCAAGACGTGTACGCGCATGTGTTTATATGCGCTTCTTTTTGACAGTGTGGACAGTGTGTTTGTGTGTGTGTGTAGTTGTTTGCATATGTACAGGTAAACACAAATACATGTAAATGTGACAAAGCAGCATGTGCCTCTTTCCACCCACTTCCTCCTCTCGTTTTACATGCTGTGATGTGTGTGTATGTATGCGTGTGTTTGTGTGTCAGTAGCAGATGTTCGTGAAATCTGCCCCTCCTGACAGTGGGCAGCCTTCATCACCTTCATCAGTTACGAGTCTGCATGCAAACAGTGTTATGATTTAGCTGTTTACTGTGGCATCAGTCACCTCGGAAGTTTTGCACATGTTTGTGCAGCAATGATCCCGCAGGCACCCGAGATACACCTGTTCAAATGACTACTGATAATACAACCAGGTCACACCACCTAGATAATACAGATTTTTTTTTTTTTTTTTTTTTAAATACTGTTATGTGCCATAATTTGGCAAACAAGTTGGTGACTTTAGGTGGGTGAGGCAATGAGGCTGTGATAACAATGATGGTGGATAGAAGGAGCGGGCTGAGTATTGTGACATGCTGTATATTTGTGTTTGGTGATGGGGTTAAAACTGATATCAGGATATTAATGAGTATTTCTTTATTTATTGTAAATTATTTGCCCTAGGTATGTATAATCACATAAAACAACAAAGTTAATGTTGAATACAATACATTCATTTTATCAAATATCATTTTATTTAAAACATTTTATTACAGGTAAACTCAAAATGCTCTGCATTAAAGTGTATACAGCAACATGTGACATGTGACAGTATAATAAATAACAGATCATAATATTCTAGTGCAAGTTGATAATATATGATTATACCTATATTTTATACATAATATTGAATTATTGCCCAGTCTTACCAAATATGCTATTTAAAGACAGGTAGACTAAGCTGTAAACATTTGGCAGGAAGGTTATGATGAATTTGGGAGTGGCCTTGTGAAAAGATGGAAACCAAAATATTGCTTAAATGGTTTCAGAGTAAACAAAGGGGGAATTACACTGATTGGATAAAAGGTTTGGGAGTAAATCATCGACTGGACACAGAACAGTTACAGTAAGAATGTGCAGAGGAATAATTGGATTTAAGGCTAAGGAGAAATAATGAATGTATTTGAGGATTGCCGAGGCAAGATAGCTTTCCTGGTTTAACCTTCACTATTCACCTTCATTCAAAAGAGCCTGAACTCTTACATCAGTCTGTTCATTCCTTCTCTTGACTATCTCTCACAGGACTGGTTGAATAGTGTTTGGGCTTGGAAAGGTACACACACCTGCTGTTCACAACTGCTGCCATTGTTGTGTGCGTGTTAGTGAGATAGAGCAGGTGGAGGGGCGGTTAACACTACTGGTAGATCAGGATCCTGCTGGTCCCTGTTTACTACAGTTCTGGTTCAGCAACAACAACGCGAAACAACTGTTTGATGCTTTTGATACACAAATGAAATCTACCTTATTCTGACTAATTAGACCTCAAGTTGAGGTTGGGCAGGGCTGAGTGTAACCTCTACCAACTTAACAAGTGAAACAAAACTTATAGAAGGGTCAGACATTATGTCAATCAAGCATTACATAAGGATATTACATTACACTTTTACAAATTCAAACATGTGTTTCAGTACAATCTGCAGGTTTAAGTTTATCTTTGTTCAACTTGTAACAAGTGGATGTCCTTTTTCGGAGCCGAGTGCATTCAAATTTCGTAAAGGGTAACGTGACTGTATCTTTAAATGTGGTCTATTAAGGCATAATTTAATTAAGTGAAGATAATTCAAGTGAAAACACTTGTCTTAGAGGACCATGGGTGTGTTTGCCCTTTAAGACTGAACATTTGAAAGGAGATTTTGGAAGGGACAGTGGTGTAATGAGCTGGGGGAGATCATTTTGATATTTGGCTGACCTGAATGTTTTGACCTTCCTGTAGAGGAGAGAGGAGACACAATTCTCCACACTGATCAGAAAGCCACAATTACACTCAACACACACAATGTAAGTAACCTTGGACAGTTTGACATTGGTGTGAGAAGTGTAGATTTTGTCCTCTTAGAAACAGCTGAACTCTTAAATTAGAGTCAACAACATGAAATGTGGCAGATCTGTGAGGGCAGACACCTTAGTAATGAGGTCAGACTAGAGTGACAAGATTTAACAATGCCAAGCTCCACTTTTGTTACTTAAGAGCAGAAAGCATCCAGCAAGTGATGACTAAAGAGTTTAAAAACTGAAATCTGATGTTAAGTTTTGCTTATGAGATGCTGACGGCGTAATCAGAAATTAACAGCATAAACCCATCCATCCTCCCTCATGTTAGTTTATTTTCATAAATAACTTTCAGGAGTTTTATTCTAGTCATGGGGAACAATGGTAATAGTTATTCTGTCAGGATAAAACATTTTAAAGACAGAAAGCAAACTTTTAAAACCCAAAATACATCTATGAATCAACTCCCCCTGTCAAAATGCTTCTATTAGCTTGTTAGACAGCTTCTACTGTAGCAAAAATCATCTACAGTATGCAATTAAATGGTGTGAAATTCATAACTTTCAAACTTGATACCTTGAGTTAAATACAGGGTGTGAATTGTGAAAAAATCAGAGGGGGGGATGTTTTTGAAAATAAATCTGAACCACAGTGGGCTACAGTAACATTTATAAAAGAATTATGAACTTTAATAAAACAAATATGGAACTTGAACTTGACCACTGCATCTGCAGGAATATTTGAATTAATATTTAAAATTTTAATTCCTTAAGTAGCGCAATATTTTCACACTCAGCGATGTGATGTCAAGTTCATGCCTTGTCCTTTCCTCATACGGACACACAGGAGATGTGATCAAAACAAAAGGTTAAATGCTAATTTCATATGCCAGAATTAAATCCATAAATCAACATGAGGGGGATACATTTGTATCCACCTGGGATAAAAATAATTCAGTGATTTGCTGGGGGGTGATGGGGAAGCCCCACCACCCTCCCCACAGCAAATCACACCCTGGTTGAATGAACAGGAACAGTTATGCTTTCAGTTAATCAAATGATTATTTTGTCTTTAATCTGCTTGTTTTACTTAATTAAGGTCTCCAAAGTTACCAAAGCTCAAAAATGTTAAGATTTTGTTGTCTGTTCAACATAACACAACACAATGTTAACTCGGGAAGACCACTTACAAAACCTCATTACCTTACAGATACTGTAAAAAAAGCCATTGAAATTGATGTTTATGCAATATAAATTTTCAAGCAAGAAGACTTGACATGAACTTTATAATTTCATTGTGAAGCTTCTTTTGTTTAAAATCAGTAACGAAATGTGTGGAATGTCTGTAGGGAAGACATTAACTTTTCTACATCCAGCCTGTTGATGTACATCATGGTGCTTTAACTGGCGCCTTGGCGTATGAGTACAAATCACTACAAGAGGCCATTTAGCTTTTATGTCTAAGAGGTTCTCTGCCAGACTGCACATTTCTCTACAGTTACTGTGCTTTTACTGCTGCTATGATGGTGCTTCGTGCTGTAGGTGTGTGCTAAAACTGTCTTATAAGTGTTAAATACATTTAACAAAGTTGGAAATGATGGAAAATGTCATGGACCATGTCAAAAATAGGTAAGAAAGAATTTAGCAGTAGTATTTTTTGGGTTTATTTTTTTGGTTAGGTTGTTTTCTCTTCTGCTCTATTTACATTAAAGCTGGAATTCATCACATCGCAGCATGTCAGAGTCACAGGAGAATAGTTAGTTATATAAATATAGACTATTGATAAATTATGCTCAGATACTCAACTGTAATTGTGTGAATTTATATTATGTTACGTGGCGCATTCCACCCACCTGGTAACGGAAGCCAACAAAAATAATGAATATTCTTAAAATGCTATTTTGACCTAATGTCTGCAGGACTCAGTTGATATGTGAGGAGGAGTGACTGTTGGCTCGGTGGGGAAAATAACCTCCAATCTGAGTCCAGTGGCTTCAGGGCTGGAGCCAAGCAGAGATGGGTGGGTGTGGATGAGGGAGAGGGGGTGGGGTCACATAAGCTGACAGCAGAATGAGTCCTGTCTCAGGGCGAGCCACCTGCTTCCCTCAACCCCCCAGTTCTGTCCTTGATGAAATCAGATCAACAAGCTCCTCTGTAAAAGACATATGAACAGAGGGAAATGGAAGAAATGGACAGACAGTCAGGGATTGACCAAACTGCAACCAGCACAGTGCATGCCTTTAAGATGCAGTTCTCCCAGTGAGCAGTTATTAAGATGTAAAGAGAAATCTATTTCGAGGCTTGTTTACTTGATTGATGGGTCACACAGATGTGATGACGATAGCTGTTGCTTGCTTATGCCACTTCAGTGACACCCATAGTTCCCTCATTTTCCCAATTTTGGATTTTCACTGTAGTGATTGAAAGATGGGAGTGAATGGTACACTGAGCTCTGGGCTTCAAAACATTGCTACAGAAACACCTGAATAACATTACGCAGACATTATGCTTTTGTTCTGCCCATGGGCATCCAATATACTGTGGTCCATAGGAAAAAGCTTTTAACAGTAACTTAATAAGTAACTCAAACTTTTAAATCTTTTTTGTTTGTTTGTTTGTTTTATATACCTTTATTTATTCAGGGGAATTGCTTAGAGGACTGCTATTTTTCTGGAAAGCCCTGATCATATTTATGAAGTTACACATTCATACCTGGAAGCTGCCCAGTACAACCACAGTCTGATCTGCTGGCAACTGAACAGCTCCACTGGAGCAGTTGGGGTTAAGGGCCTTGCTCAAGGGTATCTCAGTGGTGGTAATGAGGGAGGGGCAAGCACTGCTTCTTCACTTTCCTCACCCAGATTTATCCCTGACCCTCTGGTCATAAGCTTGCTTCTTTCACCTGTTGGACACCACTGACCCAAATGAAATAATTTATTTTGGTTTACCGTATACTTAATCTATGGGCAGTTATGTAGTCACATCACACATCACCAAACATGTGATGTATGATGTGGCTGCTTGTAAGGTGCTTATACACCTACTGACCAGAAGCTTTATTATTATCCTTTAATGACTCAGTGTATGTACAGCTACAACCAGATAAATCAGGCCAAAACATGACAACCATTCTCCCTCCACTTACACGAAAAGTGCGTCAGTACAGGTACTTTTAGTAGCTTTAGCAATTATCATTGCAACTGCAATTTACCGTCCATCATGCTAAGCTACCTACAAATAGGCCCTCTTTGTACAATCAGGGCCCTGATTCAAGTTGGCTGAAATGACCAAAATCTTGGTCTCACAATCACTTCAGCTACCCAGGGTGGAAGTAAAATAAACGAGAAGTTAATTGGACACATGCACCCAAAGCTGGACCCACTTAGCATTATCAGCCAGTTGCAGACAACAGTGCATTGGGAGGTAGTGAATGCAACAGTGAGAGCGTTTCACAAACTTCTTACTTGGAGCTTTTGTAGTTTATTGTCAGATCAAGGATTTGACAGTCAGTGCGTAGCGCACTTCTTGAACCATGTGCCCATGACTGCTGAGGTTGCTTATGAGTTTGAGTCCCTGTTCTTGCTGTGCCGCTTTACTGCATCATCTTTCTCGACTCTACTGGAAATAAACAAAACATCTGAAGAGGATCAACAAAGGATAACAGAAGAAACAGAGACTGATAAAGACTAAGTGATACAGCCCCTTACATCACTGTTTTAAAGAAAAGAAAAGAAACAATCAGACAGGGAGAACATCATGCATCTGATTCTGTGTCCCCAGTTTGTGTTCTCCTTTCCGTCCTAGAGGGCAACTGTACTCTAACTTTGTGTGAAAATTTAACCATACAGCCAGTTTAGCAATGAAGGGAAGGAAAGATGAGAGAAATCAGAAGGATACACATGAGGGGAAAGACAAGGAGAACGCTTGGATATGGAGGAAGAGATAAAGAGCAGAAGAGAAGAGGAATCAAAACAAACTTGTTAAACCGGAGAATTTTACCAGTGGCAGTGCTGAGCGAGGGTGTGAGAGTAGCATACAAGGTGTGAAAACTCTGAGAATGTTTGAGAGAGAAAGAGATAGATGTCTATACTCATGTGTATTTATGCTTGTCTGCCTCGCAATATGTGAGTGTGCACGTTTTCTAAGAAGATCTCCTGGCAGGCATTTGATGGGCCAGTGATCCGTGCCGTGCCTAGTTTGAGCCACCTGTCATACACATGGACACACATACACATACACACACACACATACTGCTTGGCTAATACCAAATACGGAAACATTAAGGAAACATTGGTGTAATTAGCATTGAATAAGTAACAGATTGTAACGGAGTGTTGAGATATAACTGAGTACAGCTGTAATAAATTTTTGATGCTTGTTTGAAAGCAACCACAAAAGGCATAAAAATTTTATACCCTGCTTGAATGATACCCTTCATACATTCCAAGTGGACAGCATTAGCTGTTTTCCATCCCATCAATGTCTGTTTGACACCGGAATAGAAAATTGACACAATCTTCAAAGAATTTTCTTTTTTTACACTCAAAGTTGGGATTTTTCTTTGTTTTGTGGGTATCACTGACCAATATCAATACTGTGATATTGTAAATGGGTCCAACAAGAACATCGCAGATTACACTGCTCATACAAATACAGTGCTACTAAAATCACCAGTATGATTGCAATGTTAATATTACAGCTCCAAAAAATGCAAGCGATAACAATGCTGTTATTGCAATGCTATTAATTTTAAAAGACACAGTTGTGTTAAGTGTGAGAGTAGCCTTCTGCTTGCTGGCAGACTTTGGCTTTATCCTCTGTTCTCTCTCTGTAGCATATATCACTCTATCAGTAGGTCAAGGACACAGTTACTGCCGGTAAGGAGGCCATGCAGAGTGTGTTTGTCCCCTAATCCCTCTATCCCTCCATCTTTCTCTCACACCGACACACGCACCTTCACACAGAGCTGAAATGATAGCCCACGGTTTCACTTTTTCCCAATGGCCCTCTGTGTGTTTGTAAGCCAGAGACAAAAGGAGATTATGTGTGTTTGTGGATTTTTCTCTTCTTTCTTTTTTTGTTCATAGAATCATTCTAGTAAGGCTGTCTTGCCTTAGATTTATGTACATTACTCTGTATGCTTTCCACTATAATTTGGTCCTCTCTGGAGTGACTTACAGAGTGCAACAGAAACAGAAATACCTTAACTGGCTAATAGTACAAGCTGTCAGTTGCAGAGTGTAGGGGGGGGGGTCAAAACAACACCCAGGCCTACTGAAAGGCAGTTTGCTGCCTTTTTATTTGCTCTGTATTTGCAGAAAATTGATAGTAGAAGCTGTGAGTGAAAGGACAGTTACTGACAAACGCAAGGATGCAACTGGCTATTGCACCAAAATTACAGTAATCAAACAACTGTGACACTTAAGTAAGTTAATTTAATCTCCAGGGATGTTTGAAATAAAGTTGGATATAGAGGAGCTGCTAAGGACTCAACATCTGTTTAAACACTTGGTGGATAAGTCATCTATGTGAAGGATGGCCTCTTTAACCATTTATCCAACCAGCTGTCCCAAAAACAGCACAGCTATGTGTCATTTGATTCCTAGAGCACATTGGGAATGCACTGTATAAGCAATAGAAGTTGTTATGCTAAAGTAGCTGGATTGTGTGAATCTTGGGATTGAAAGTGATAAAATTTGAAGTAGTTAGAACAACACTTACAATAAAAACTCAAGATCTACGTTTTCTAGTCTTCTCTAGGGGATGAAGTTTGCTCAACCTGCGAGGACAAGAATGAACTTTCACACTTAACTGTTGCTGGTTATGTCAAATGCATATTACGCAGGTGTAATGGCTCTGCTGAAGGCTGTGGTCTTGCCCAGGCAGACTGCCATTCCGCAATAGGCATGCTTAAAATTAGATAACATGAGATAAGTGAAGACTGTAGTGGTGAGTGGTGTCTTTTATCTGCAGTGTAGCCACTCTTCAGGGAAATTAGTTGTTTCTTACTCGGTGTCAGAAAGGGCTGCTATCACATTCCTTATCAAGCTTGTCCTCTCAGGGCAGTTTGCCTGAATGTTGGGGCACATGGGTGCACCCACAATGGCACGCACAGAAATTGGCCTCAGGCTTAAGGCCGATGCAGGGAGACTTGCTGGAAATGTCAGCTTCTCAAAGTATTGAAACATGTGGAGAAAACAGCATGACACAACATGTAGCAGAAGGGCATACAGTAGATGTAAACAAGTTGTCCATATTGATAGATGAGCAGCAAATTTTCCATTTTTCTTCTTCTGGTGAATGGCTGGCACGGACAGCCATTCTGACTAATAAGTTGTAGTGATTGTCAATAAAGCACTTAAGTTTAGCTACCAAAGTACCAGAACCTCATGCAAATATCTTAGACAGAAAGCACTTTAAGCCATGTCAAATAACTAAGCACCTGGATTGGATGGTTTCCCTACTGAATTTTGCAAGCACTTTTGGACCACAATATCGCTACTATTAAGATGATAACAGAACATTTACCAATCTCCAAACATCCCACCACATATGAATCCAGCAATCATCTCAGGTCTTCTCAGACCTAACAAAGACCCTATTCTCTGCACAAGCTACCACCCCTTATCACTCATCAACACAGACATCAAAAATATTAGTAAAGCACTATCTGTGAGATTGGAAAAAGTCATTAATATTTTCATTCACCTTGGCCAAACTGGTTTCACCAAAGGTAGAGACTTCAAATAATATGTGCTACCAGTTCAACCTAATAAATATATCCAAAGATCAAAAGACTAACACAGATATCATATCATTTAGATGCATTAGATTGCACTATATATAGAACCCTTAGCAGCTGCCTTTAGCCAAGACACACAAATCACTGGATTCAACATGACCAACCACCAAATCAACACCAGTGGAAGGCTTCCTCAAATCCACCGAAGATCACTTAAACCGCTGGGACAATTTACCAATCTTCCTTGCAGGTCTCATTGCAGCAATCAAAATGTCAATTTTACCCAGAATCAATTACCTCTTCTTATTGACCCTTGTCCAACCAACACCCAATTGGTTCAATAGACTTGACTCACTAATCACAAAATTCTACTGGAAAAACCAACAACTGAGAATCAAACTCATAATACTACAGAAAAGCAAACAGCGGAGTGGAGGTTTAAATGCACCAAATTTACTGTTACTTAACAAACTGTTACTTAACCAATCAACTACAGTACCTCATAAAATTAATTCACAAATAATTCACAAATGTTCACCAAGACCCATGGTTAGAAATTGAACAGAATGTAACAAACTGTCCATGAAAGATCTATCATTTCTCTCAACAACATTAAAAAAATACAAGTACTACAGGAGCACAGTCATTGCCACAACTCTGGAAGCTTGGTGGAAAATCAATAAGATCCCCAATCATACATCCTCAACATGTAAATTCACCAGGAAAACCCATACTTGGCAATCAATAAGAGTACATTTTCTTTCAATTCATGGAAAATGAAAGGAATCACTCACTTAGAATACCTTTTTGAAAACAATACCATATTAACCTGGAAGTTTGATCTCACTCAAGAACATTTTTCCACCATTAGTAAAAGACCTATTTACAATATCAACATCCAAGAAACCACTGTCAAAATTAGACAGACAGACATCAACCAAAGACTCCAACACAACCATCCCCACCACAGATTGGGAAAAAGACTTAGCGATTAATATTGATGCAACCCTTCTTCTCTATGACCAGTAACCCCAGACTACAGGTCATTCAATATAAAACCATACACAGAACACACATAATTCAACACAGGATACACTTAATGGGTTTCACAGACACCAACATATGTCCCCAATGCACTCTGAACACCACAGACAACTACTTTCACTCAGTATAGCTTTGCACAGCAACTCAAAACTTGTGGGGCTAGTTTGGTTTCTGTTTGTTTGAATGTGATTTAAAAAAAAAAAAACAAAAAAAAAACAACACTTTTTCTTTGTTCTGGAGTAGCCATATCTTCTCTGTACACATTGAAAACAAGAAAGAATGACATCCTGCCTACATATTATCCAGTTCTCTGTCTAATCTGTTGGTGATGAAGACTTGTAATAGGGCAGGTAGTAAGGAAATGTTATTTATATGTTATTATGTAATGTATTTGTCTGGGATTATTAAAATCAGGGTCATTTATGTTTTGCCAGTTATAGCTTTAGTTTTAGTAGAGTTTAAGTGTTTGCTCTGTCTGAATTTGCAGCTGTGGGCTGGTTTTCCAGATTGTCTCTTTACTGAGCCCAGTGGCTGTTTGGAAACACTTGTGAATGTTGGTTGGCTATTAAGGAAGTGCTAATTAGAACACGATTGAAATAGTGTAGTAGGACTCCCATTGAAACAAAACGGAATATCATAGAGCAGTGTGAAGGGATGTAGTGAAAATAAAAGATCATTAAAACATGGAGTGTAAAAGGAAATCGGGTGAAACAAACCGGAATATTATTTTTTATAGTGCAGCATTTTGCTCATTTGGTAAATTGTGTTGGTGAGAAAAGAGGCAGGAATGTTTGGACTCTAAAAATAATGTGTCAATGCTACAAGAAACACAATTTCAGCTCACTCTAAGTACAGAATAGCACAGCACTGTGCAATAAAATAGCACCAAAGAGAATCACAGAGTGGCATGATTCAACCTTGTCTGAATGTCATCAAGTGCTCTCCAGTGTCACTGTCTGCATACTTTCCATTACAGCAGTAACTATTGATCAGTTTTTGAACACCACCATTTAATCAAATGAAAATTTCTGTGTTGTTGATAGTCCTCCTTTGCTCATTTCTTACATTTCCTATTTAGTTTTTTTTAGTCCCTCTATATCAGAGCTGTTAAGACACAGAATTAGAGTAAATACAAGAGGTCTGCTTTAATTTAAACAAACATTTAATTTAGCAGAGAAATAAAGAGAGCAGGAAAAGAGGAGACACTTGATACAGTAAAAACATTTACAGTACATTTAGAGATTAGAAATGCAGTATGTAAATGGTGAAATAGAGGAATAAGCTGACATAAAAACTGAGGGGAGCTTTGGTTGACAGTAACAGCTTAAATCCTCACACATTTGTACTGACACATTTTAATCTAAATTGATTAATCCTATTTTGTTGTTACTGTATTTGTCTTGTTGTTTAATTGTCTACAACACAGTTTCAATTCATGCTTTGTCATTGTTATGTCCAGAAAACCCCTTATAACTTAGTTCACTGCTAAAAATCTCCATTCTTAAGTCTGCTTTCTTTTGTTTTGTTTTTTTACGATTATTGAGTCTTTAAATTTGCATTTTCTTAAAATAAGTGAAAAAAATCTACAAGCAAGTATGCTAAGAATATTTTGACTTTTTTCCAAAGGAAATTAACTTGTTTGAAATATTTATAAAAATATATATATATAAATAGTTTTTTTATTACTTCTAGGAAATTGGCTTAGATATTCTTTCTGCAGCGGCAGATTCTTAACTTGTGTTAAGAGGATAACGTTTGGACTTTTTAACGGACAAATGATTTGATAAAACTGAGGGTTTTTTTTTTGGTTTGTTTTGGTTTGAGGTGGTTTCTCTTAATCCCTTTCATTTAACACTGATGCTGTTTACCTGAATCCCTTCCCTGTAGCATGAGATTGTAGCAAGAAATAGATGTATGGAGAAAAATCTGAAACACTTATTTTCCTTTTTTCTCCATTTCTCTATCTTTGTTCCTCTTAGCGATTACTGCTCACTCTGCACTGATTTTAAGGTCGAGCAAGCTAACCCTCTGTGTGGGCTGCCTTGCATGGCCTTCACTGATATGCAACATGCCTGCTCACTGTGTACATGAGTGGGCTGGATGGTGGTTAAAGAGATAGAAATGAGAAAAACATACATATTGGAAATACCTAAAACATTGTATTGATCACTTGAGGCAGATTTCTTTTGTTTTCTTTATAGAAATGATGTGATAAATGGGAATGGAAATGTTTTATCCGTCCACATGACCTCTAGGAAATGTCAAACCTTCTTTCACTCTCATTGAAAAGGTGATCATTGTATGACTGAGTTGGTGTGTTACAGTATTGCAGAGTTCCTCTCTTTGTTTTCATCTTTGAATGGAAGCACAGAAAGCATGGGCAGCATTAGCTGACAGTGAATAAAAGCACAGAGTTTTGGTAACATTACTTGACATTACAGAACAGCTACATTTTCCCAAATGATAATCAATTCCTAAAAGACTATCTTCATCTTTTTTTCTGTTTGCCACATTCAGGCTCATTTATAAAGCCTATTTATTTATTTTAAACCAAAAAATGCACATGGCTCACATTTATTTTTTAAAAGTTTGAATAAAATTGGATAGCAACAAAATAAGACGGAGTAGGAGGAAGTAGAAAAGTGTAGGATAAGTGTAGGAGAGAATCTTACCACATAATACTTTGATCATGGTGAGTTCAGTGTGTCTGTATCTGAGGATAAAACAGTTTGAAAGTCCTGTTTGATGTGCATCATTATGCACCGGCCATTACTTTTTGCCTCTGGTGGCACTTAACAATAATTGTTTTGTGCTGAAATTATCTTTCCACAGTTAGACTGAGGCTTGCAGGTTGTTTTAGCAATGCGGTTGTTTTTTTTGTTTTTTTTTTTGCTCACTGTTCAGTCCCTCTGACTACACCATGTTGCTGTTCTATCTGTAACTGTTGTGCTCTTGGACATGTTTGACAGTCACTGGTCCCAACAAGGTTACTTACATCACATGAGCATATCTAAAAAGCACACTTGTTGTCTAGCTTGAAACAGTCTGTGCTGTCATTTACTTGAGTCTGTGTGGCTGCTAACAGTGAAACCCATCAGGCAGAGACTGAGGCTAACTGGGAGTTAGCAAGTTTGTAACATGCAGGGTGTGAGGATCTTTGGCTGTCCTATTGCACCTCTTTCGTTGCTCATATATATATATCAGGTTTATTACTTTGATATGCTGTTGTGAGTATGTGTGTGTATGTGTGTCCCTCATGTGTGTTGGAGTGCTGTGTGATTATAAGCCTGACAAGAGACAGAAAGCTTTTTATCTTAAAAATAAACTCAAAAAACATAATTGCCCATTAGAGACAAATTACTGTAATTGGGAAGTCTCCCATCAAAGAGTTTATTGTGAAGGAAAAGAGTTTGCTCAAGTGTCCAAAAAATAAGTTTCTTCAGTGTGTGTCTAGCTAATGTTCAAAAATACATTATAATAAGATTTATATAAATAAGCTGTCAGGGTGATTATCTGAGAATCAGCGTGTTATTGAAAGCAGTTAGTAAATCATTATCATCAACTTCCTGTCAAAGGAGTGAACATGCTACCTGCACAGAAAAGTACACAGTAGTAGAGTTGTACTGTATTTGCTGACACATTTATACATTACCTTTTGCTAAAATGTATGCAATTTTATGCAGTTTGGTTTATCAATTACTCAATATTATCATTATTATATCAGCAATTTCGATAATCATACGTTTCAAGTAAAAATGCCAAAATGTACTGATTATAGGTTCTCAGTTTTATTTTATTGTTTGACAGGTCACACAAAATAAGTAATTTGAAAACATTGCTTTGCCTCTGCTTGTGTGTGATAAGCATTTTTTATTATTTTTTTTTTTTTACATCTTTTATATTTAGTAAATAATTGATTGAGTACTTTACAGATGGATTGATACTGCAAATGATTGTTAGAAACAGCAGAGTGAGGCACTGCTGTGTTCAGCTTTCTTGTTCTGTGTAAGAAGTTTTTCATTCAAATTTGAACAGTTCTCTGATTATTTGTTTTTCTGGCGTTTTGATGATCTCTTCTCTTCTCGGCTAAAGTTCTGTCTCACTCTTTCTCTCTTCTTATAGGAGGTCCATGAAATTCTGAAAGAGTATGAACTGAAGTACTGCTTTGTGGACCGCAACAAAGGAACAGGTAAAACTGACATGCATACAAATGCAGCTTTACTCGGATTAATGTATTGCTTAGTTACTAACAATTAACTAATTGTAAACATGGAGCCATTACCCCTCCTCTCTCCCCTCCATTTTCAAATGTGTTATTATAGTTGAATGAAAATTTTGCAGCAGTAACATTTATGAATGGAAGCAGAATACATAGTTCAAGGTATAATAGTGTAAGGGTAGTCTTGCCTTTGATTACAGTGATCAAAGTATGAATTTATTTTGTTTATATAGTTATTGTTTTTTTTAGCACAGTATTAGTGGTTATTTGAATGGCAATATCTAGGTATAGGAAAAAAATCATGTCAGTTGCCTTTTAACAAGCTAATTTGTCTCTGAAGTGACTCAAATGAATGAAATGAAATTCATCCTAAATTCGAACATTAAGGTAAGATGTCACTCATCACTTAGTTGATGGTTGAAGTTAAGTGGGTAAATCTCCTCATCAGGATGAGTTGCACATTAAGGTAAACGAGATTGCAAGATTGACTGGTGTTTTGAGAGTGATAGAGGATGATGAGGTAATGGGTTTGATCAACCGGTTGTAAAATACAGGACAAAGATTTTAAAAGCATTTGATTGGCAGTTTGATGTTTGAATCAAAATGGACTGAAATCTGTTCCTACAGTCTTTGAATAAATAAAGGATGCATAACTTTTAATGTAAGGGTTCTCTATCTGACTGACCTTCTAAGTCTCACACACACACACAAACACACACAGACAGAGCAGACCCCCTGGCCCTAGAGTGTGTCCCTTTCCGAGGAAATCTTACATAGTGCCTATATTTAGCCCGTGCAGTCAGCCAAGTACCTGAAACATAACGCTTTTAGAAAGCAGAGGGGAGCTGTAAACAGCTGAGATATCAAAGCACCGGCCTGTCCAAAAGGTTAATGGTGTTTCAGAGCAAATGAGGGCCTGATGAAACATGGGCCCTCATCGGACCGGCAGCCACTGTACTCTACTAATTAGGCTGCTCCCGTGGCTCTGATGTACTGAGGTGGGTGGACTGGGATGGGAATCTGTCGTCACAGACGGCACAGAAGCTTTTTAAAAGAAGGTGTAATTTTTCCTAACAAACCTGTTGTGATGCCAGTGATGGCATTACTTACTGTCTTTCTTTTTCTTTCTGTCTTACTTAATGCTCTTTGTCTCTCTCTCTCTCAGTTGCTGTCATTCCTTCTCTGACGCTGCCACCCATCTCTGTCAACCTCTACTTTACCCTCTACACTTTTACCCTCTGTCCTTTTTTTGTTTCTTTATCCATTTCCTCCTCTCTCTCCTCTTCACTGAAGTACCACTTTCATTTCAAGGACTTATTTCAGTAGTTTGACAACATAATGTGGTGAATTAAAATAGAGGATGTTTTGAAAGGAATTTACATATATTTTCAAAGAGTTCTGTGAAGGGCCTCAGGTGAAAGTGAGATAGGTAGGGAGGTTTTTCTTTTGAGTTATTTCTCCTTAGTAATATCGTCATGAATTTTATTAAGGACACTGTTAAGATGGTTCATTTCAGCAGAGGTGTGGCTGTGGGAGGTGTTGTCTGCTCTGAGGCAAGAGCAGGGGCTTTCACAGCTTGTTAGCTTTACATTTCAGCTGAAGCTAATAACAGTGTCCAGGAAAGTGCTGTTTAATTCTACAGAGAGGAAGAGTGTCTATCGGGAGAGACTGAACACCACAGAGAGCATTTTCAGATAATATTCTGAAACTCACTGTACTCCCTGGATTGACAGACAATTTGGTTTGAGCAGATTAAACATCATTGCATTGTAGAACTTTTTAAAAAACTTGTAGTCATGTTGCATTGTTGGTTAAAATGCAATACAGGTGTTTTAATTGATATACAGAGTTGTTTGTGTTTGTGTTTCTGGATGAATATGAAATAGTTCTTAATGATTTGATCAAAGCCTACACTCCGTCAATTGTAGTTTGTTGTCTCGGTCAAGGCTTTTCTCTGCTCTGACTCCACAGTGGTGGAATAAACTCCATAATGAAGTCAATCTGAATGGTGACAACAAACTCTAGCATCTCACTTTAATTAAAAAAAGAAAAGACCAGACCAAAAAAACAAATCCTTCTCATGTAGCTCTCTGAAATGCTTTTAACTGTTTGACAGGGTGTCCAGATTTCAGACACTTTAAAAGTGCAATGTGTATGATTTAGTGGCATCTAGCAGCATGTAGAAGAACTTATGGTGGCTGTGAAATAAGTGAAAACCACAAAAGGCCCTCTCTAGAGCCAGTGATTGGTTTGTCCATTCTGGGCTACGGTAGAAGCATGGCTGTCCAAAAAAAAACCCCACTCCCTGCGTAGATATAAAGGCCTCATTCTAAGGTAACAAAAACACAATTATTCTTATTTTCAGGTGATTATACACTACTTAGAACATACTTATGAATGCTATATTCAATTTCTGCCAAGTCTGTTCTGCTAGACGCCACTAAATTCTACACACTGTAGCTTTAAGGACTTCTCATTCCTGTTGGATTAAAAATATAAATTAAATATTTCTAACCTCGACCTTGGAAACAGTTGTTGAAAAACAATCTAACCAGAAGCTGTTGAGGAGCTCCAAACTCCTGGGAATTGTTTTAGGTGGTCTGCAACCTCAGCAGGCAGGGTTCCCTAAGCTGCTGTATGCATGTGTGTTGGGAGATCCCCGACTGCTTCATTTAGAGGTGTGGAAGATTGATTTCAAGCCTCTGTAGCCTGTCACTTTGTGTGTGTGTGTGTGTCTGTGTGTGCGCCTGCTGAAGGATTGAATATTTTGCCTTGATCTGTTAACCCCTCGGCTTTTCGCTCTCTCACTTAACCAAAACACACACTTCCATCCAACCTTAGCTCCTGTGATTTTATAGTTGTGTGTGTGTGTGTGTGTGTGTGTGTGTGTGTGTGTGTGTGCACCCCTGTGTGTGTGTGTTTATGCTGATGTACACATGACTGTGTGTATATATGTTTGATGTGTGTCATAACAAAAATGTACAGCTGTGTTTTTACATGTTCTATAGGGAGGTTAGTGTTGGAGCTGTGTGTGTGTGTGTCTGTGTGTATGTGTCTGAATGTGTGACATGGCAGTCAGCTTGTACTTGCCAGCCATTGGATCAGTTTTCATGGCAGCTGGATAACATCACCCTAACCAACTGTTTACAGTCTGACTCACACTCTCCCTCCTCTCTCCTTCTGTCTCTTTCTCCTTCTCTGTTTCTACAAACTCAGAGCTTAGAGATCCTTTTTTTTTGTCTCTGCCACCAGGAAAACAGTTGAAATACACTGAAGCGTAGCACTCTGTGAGATGGTTTTAAGTGAATGAACTGAAATGTGTAGAAAAGCCCCTAAAACCCCAAACCCTCAGCACTGTTTTATGTTTTCCATTGTTTACCGAGAGGAAAAGATGCCAATGTTGCGTATTGAGATACACAGTGTGTGGATGCAGCTTTAAGAGTCTTCTATACAGAATCTACTACACAGGCTCACTGTTAATTAGTTTTGACAATTTTCACTTGACTTAAGACAGCAAATGAACAGCAAACACAGCACAGTAAACAGTAAAAGAAAACAATTTTAGATTAGACTAATTTCCAAAAGTGTGAATGTGAGAGCTTCACTATTATCTGATTTTTTTACTTTTATTTCACAAAGTCATCATTGTATCACTCACACTCTGACTCATTAAAGTGAAATCCTTGAGATTATTGAAGTATGTTTGAGCAAAACCTTTTTTTTTTGCAATGTGCTCACTACAGAAGTACAGACGGGTGACAAAGGAAAACAACACAAAGTGTCTTAGTAAGATGTTGGGCCAGCAGAACCGCTTCAGTGCGCCTTGGCATTGATTCTACAAATCTCTGAACTCTGCTAAAGGGATGACATCATTCTTCCAAAAGATAGTCCCTCATTTGATGTTTTGATGATGGTGGTGGAGAGTGCTGTCTTAACACATTGGTCCAGAATCTCCCATAGGTGTTCAACTGGGTTGAGATCTGGTGACTGCAATGGCTTCACTGACTGCTCATGCCCTATGGATAGGGTCATTTTCATCCTGGAAGAGATGACTCCCATCTCCCATGACCCAAATCATGCCAGCAAAATGCCCCCAAAAGCATAACAGCCACTGGATCCCTTCACTGTAGGGATCAAGCATCCAGGCCTGTACTGTACTCTTGGTGTATGTCACACATGCACTTGCTCACTTGAATATGGCGAAGGATGACTCATCTGACCATATCACTTTTTTCAACATCTCTGGAGACCAGTGTCTATGGTTTTTGCACCACTGAGCTCTCAAATGTGCATTCATCTTTGTAATGAGGGAATAATGCCCTGCAACCCCACTATAATATCCCTCTTTATGTAATTGTCGACTGACTGTTCTTGCTGACACAGTCTAATCATGTCCTGCATTGACATTCTCAGTCAGCTGGGGAAAAGTCGCTCTTCTGTTTTTCCATACATGCAAGCTTTCAACTGCAATTCCGAACCTGTTTACTGATTTCTCTCTCACAAATATAAAATGCAGATGATTCTTAAGTCTCTGGTCTTATTGAAATACCGGCCAGTTAAGCAGCCTTTGTGACTGAAGCTCCTGCCATCCGTGCCCCAACAATGAACCATCTTTCAGAGTCACTTAGATCTTTTCTTCTTGCCATCTTGATACAAAATCGGAATCAACTGGGCCTGCTCTGCATTTTCTTACATGCCACAGAGCATGATTGGATGTTAATTGCTTAATTGTACCATGCAGTGAACCTGTGTGGAATCATCTGCATATGTTATGTTTCTCTACTCATTTATTCAGATTTTTCCTTTGTCACCCAGTTGTTTTTCTGAGCTGCACATACAATCACTTGTGGATCAGTATGCGCAGTACATTCTTTTCCTTGGATTTTGAGTTTATGTACCTGAATTTCTGTAGGTGGCACTTTTTAATCACTGTTCAGCTATGGTGGCTGTTGGTGTTAATGCTAAGCAGACAATTCTTTCTCTGTTTTCCATCAAAGTCACTGCTGTTTCTGTTTAAACTAGAGACTTCAAAATGGAAACGTAAGCTTTCGCAAACAGATTGTGTGTGTGTGTGTGTTAAGTCATGTCTGTTGTTGATAAAGAGAAGTGAAATGACAAATGAATAAATGAAAATGTTAAATGCAGTGCACACCCACACAGGTGTTCTCATTATTCTGGCTGATTAGATCTTTGATCGGGATGAAGATAGATGGAGCATGGTAGGAATTAGGAGAAGTCACTGGACTTTGTGTGTCAATATGAAATGATTAAGGTTTAAATTGTCTCACCTTAGCAGGTGTAACAAAGTTAACAGGACAATGATGGATGTGTCAATCAAGCACAGTCTATACATGACCACACAGAAGTGCAGGGCCTTTAAGGATTGCCACTTAAGCTCTCACACACCGACTCACACACGTTTCTCTACTTCAATAGAAAGACAGCCGAACACTTGTATGGAGAGCTGGTGCCTGCCTCCTTTTCTAGTTAATGTGGGTTACAAAAACCTTGGCCAAACAATATATCAAGCTTTTCTGGTGTGTTCTGTTTGCTAATTAAAGTTAAGCACAAAGATAAAAATGCTCATTCTGTTAGCACTCTACACATTGAGTTTTAGAATTTGGACAGAATACACCAAGATATTTTCAGAAAAAATAATGAAAGAAACCCCTTCCTAGAAATGGAAGTAATCCTTGCCTTATGTTTGTATGTTGTACTTTGAGTGACAGGTGACTGAAGATATTAATGACGCAGAGCTTGCTGTATCAGGATACATTCTTTTTTGTGAGGACTTAACTATTCCCAAAATGACAGTAAAACTTTGCCCAAATAACAAACCTTATTCTCTCCAGAACTGAAAGAAATGAATAATCAAAAACAAGTCCTAATTTCAAATCAAAGGGAAGTAAAGAGGGAACGAAAGCTGTACAGAATAGAATCAAGAAGAAAATTACAGAGTGTAAGGCTGCCTATAAAGGTAAAATGCATGCTATGAGCAAGCTTGGGGGGGGGGGGGGGGGGGCTTATCACAGGTTATAAGCCTAAAACCCACACCATGAATGTTGCTGTTGATTCTGTCTTTGCCAATGACTTGAACTGTTTTTACTGTAGATTTGACACTGTTGATTATGTGACGCAGCCAGTTGAGGCAGTTGATAAGGTCAGAAGTTCACCAGTTAGAGACATAAGGATTACTGTGGATGAAGCTAAAAAACAGTTTTTTCTTGTTAACAATGGCAAACCTCTGGGTCCGGATGACATTGGCTGCAAGGTCCTGCTGTCATGTGCTGATTCACTTGCATCTCCTTTCCAAAGGTTCTTTCAGCGCTCACTGGACACAGAGGTGATCCTTGAACAGTGGGCTCAAAGAGATGGATAACCTACGGCTAATCGCCTTAATCTCAGTACCTTTTGAAGTGTTTTGAGAAGACACTGTTAAACATCTCCTCATTGAAGTCTCACTATTCTTGGATCCTTATCCGTTCACATACCAGGCAGAATGAGGGGGGTTGAAGATGCACTGCTGACAATGATCAACAGTATGAACACTCAGAACAACCTCACAGTCTTGTGAAGATTGTGTGTGTTGATTTTGATTGAAGAGTGTGTTTAACACCATCCAACCCTACCTGCTGTTGGGCACTGATGGATCTTCAGGTTAATCCAAGGCTCATTCTATGGATTAATGATTTTCTCTGGAATCGTGCCCAGCAGGGCAGATTTAACACAGCTATTTCCTTCCCCAAGTTTATAAATACAGGGGCCCCACGGGGCTGTGTTTTATCTCCCATACTTCATACGCTGTACACCAATGAGTGTCGAGCTTTGGTCTCCACTCACATCTTTTTTAATTATGCAGATGATATAGTCTTGATGGGGTTCCTAAAGCCTGACAACTCATCCTTGGGTGGTTTTGAGGAAGAGGTAGGGAACTTCGTTAAATGGTGTTCGGACAGTTTCCTTGAGGTTAATGTGACTAAAACAAAGGAAATGGTCGTAGATTTTAGACATAGTGGAGGAGAAGTCTCGCTCACCGACAACAATGTACCTACTGAAAGAGTTACTACTTACAAATCCTAAGGGATAGAGATTGATGACCAGCTGAAGTTCAGGGAATGTGCTACCGCGAAGGTCGAAAGACTGCAACAGCGATTCTTCGTCGGACGGAAATTGTACAGTTTTAATGTTGATCGTTATGCCTTGCTACTGTTTTACAAGGCTGTCCGACAGAGCATCTTGTCCTTTGGCCTGATTTATGCCTTTTTTTTTTAAACATGTGCAACCAAGGCCAAGACAAATTTCTGCACAATTACTTAATTCTAATGATTATACAGAATTAGTTTGTCAGGGGTCACGTAGTCCACTGTATATGAAGTATTTGTCTCTACATTAGTGTGTGTGTCAGCATATGCTAGAGTAGAGTGAGGGTGCTTGAAAATGCCGTGTGTGTGTGTTGGGGGGATGGAAAGTGGGGCTGCATATTGTATAGTTGTATTTATTTCTTTTTTTATTTATTTCTGTTTTTATGACTGCTCTGTGTACTTCTGTGCCTTGACCACCCAAATTTCCCTCTCTGGGATAATAAAGTTTATCCTGACCTTGAGTGGAGGCTGCAGTTAACCTACAATATATTGCTACTGTATATATTACATTAAGGCGTGTTTTTTGGTGGGCGGCAAGAGAGCGAGAGACAAAGCTTGAAGGAGGCTGTATGATGCCAAAAACAATATTAAATCAATTGCAAGAATTATGCAACCGTGCACACAAATTACTCTTTGAGAGCTTGAATTAATAAATCAAGAGCACAAATTAGGTTTTTTTCTCTCAGCGACACCTCCCGGGCTCCGTAGTTTCGGCAGGGTACGGGCCAAAAATATGTATTGCATGTGCCAGACACAGGCCCAAATGAATCGGCCCGTGCAGAACTTGGATGTAGAGTGGAAAATGGGTTGGAACGTTGGCTATCTATATCAGCAGGTGGTGAGAGCAAGACACGGGGATAGACAGAGGCAAAAGAAGGGAGAGATTCTCACTATAATCAGTCTCAGCTCATTCAGTTACATGCTGAGCACCCAGGAGAGAATTAGCCAGCCCAAAATCGGCTTTAGCCCGGTCAGGTAATCTGTTACTAGACGTAGCTTGCTTCAATGTAATTTATTCAGCTTTAACAAGATGGGTGATTGGCAGGTCAGCGAGTTCATTTACATTTCCCCACAAGGTTGAATTAGAAATATGTTTAATTTTTTATGATGTGGAATTATTTGCCTACAAATCATGCTGCATGGTTAATAATCTGTCATCTAATTCAAACTGGGCACACTTGAAGAATTTACAATCCTCCCCGTGAAATTAGTTTGACACATTCTCCTGTTTAATAGAGAAAATATTGAGCCCCCGTTGCACATTTCATATCGCAATATTCAGAGACAAAAGCTATGTGTTTTTACACTCGATCACGGCTGTTATCAGTCAAATTAACTTGATATGTAATTGGGTTTTATGTATCTTTCTGCTGTTGCTTTGTAATAAACACATAATAAAATATTAATCATGCAAAGGAAATGGAAGCTCCCTCTGTGAACTTTCTTTGAAGAATTTTCACCCAAAAGGTTCCAGTCTCATCAGATAAATTCATCTTTAATGTCTCAGAGATTATGTGATGAATGCTTTATTAGAGAACATGTGATCCAACATGGAAAACATTACTACATAGTTTAGGGTGTTTTTTTTTTTTTTTTTGTTATTTATGAATAACTGAGTTTTACTGTAATAGTCTAGATTACACAGACGTATTTGATATGTTTTTATTTAAAAGGGCCACTTTGGTTAAAGGATGTATGCTAAAAAAAAAAAAATAGCTAAAAGACAATCGTTCCCATCCATGATATTTGATTTCTCACTCCCTACAGAGGTTGTGAACCAGATTCAGACCTCTAACATGAAGAGATCGCATTATAGATGTTTATGCTCAGCAGGTCTTTCACAGTCCAGTCGTTTTTCATTGTTATCTCGAAACATCAATTCTGATATTTGAGAATCCCATAAGGGGTCAGGCACTGCTGTTGAGAAGGTATGGATCAAAAAAATGGCATCACTCCTCTGGGGGACAGAAAATGGCTATGTGGTTTTATGTGTCAAGAGATTTTTATAATTGGTGTGAAATGCACATATATTCCCTCGGCGTATCACATATGCGGACACAAAAACACAGCCAGGCATGCATAGAACTGGAACGTTTTTTTGAATGCAAGTTGATCACTTGGGAGTGTGAGAGTCTGTGTTTGTTTTTAAATGGTAAAGTGTGTGTACACTTGGGAACTCCTCTTAGTGAGGAGTCCTTTGGATAAGGGTGAGACATTTGGACTATTTTAATGCCAATTCATGTGTCTGTTTATTGTATGTGTCCAAGAAGTCCAGTTTTATTTCAAATATATATGGACTGACATAGAAAAATAGTGACCCACATTGGGGAAAAAAGCAAATGGGTGTATGATGGAAGATCACACGTTTAATTGCTTCTTTCTCAAAACATCCACAATTGTTAAACTTGAACATGAACATGTCATAACTAAATCTCTGTAGTTTTAGTGTAAAATGAAAAAAATATACAATGATAATGATACGGAAAATCAAATAAATTATACCCATTTTTTTATGTAGAGAAATGGAATGGTGTGGATGGGCTGTAAAGACCAGTGAAGATTGGATTTTGAGGCAAATACAGATATGAATATTGGAGAGTTAAATATTTTTTATTAGGATTTATTACAGTATATTCAATTTTTACATAATCAATAACATAAACATACATTTTTGATAAGGATCCCTTAATTTTGTCTTTAAAGAATTGTGACCAAAATAAGTACATTGTAGGAGATTCAAAAGGTGAAAAATAAACTTGCTCATCTGTGGACAAACTATCTGCCTATTTCTTCCCTAATATGGTTTAATATGTATTTGCCTGCCCAATTTATTGCGTCATGTACTGCACCTGCAATTAAGATAAAGGATGATGATGAGGAAGAGCTTTCTATAGTTGTTTCTTGATAAAGACAGACCTCCCCTATAGCTCAGAAATGTTCCTAATTAACAGCCTTCTGAATAAGACTCACCTTTGTAGCAGTGTTTGTAAATGTGATTATGTTACCTCAGTGTTAGAGTCCTTTTCCTTGAGGTTTATGTAACAGGCTTCCCCTGGGATAAAGGTGTTAATTACACCACAGATAATTTGTTCCGGATGCATTAGTAATTGACCCAATGGTAATTTACTTATAGTACACATTTTTTTCCACTAATTGAATTTCCGGGGTGTAGGAAAGGATATTTCCAAGATAGACTGTTGTCCTCTCTCTGTCTTATAATTCTCTGGGGTGTTTTTCTCACTGTTTGGGCGGTAACTAGTCAGTGGAACCTCTGCTGGCTCGTTCCGACCTCTGCTCTGATAGAAATGTACTGCTCGGAACAGCTTTGGCATGCATCTGCACCTCATGACCATATCAGTTCACTGAGCCAGCCTCCACCGTTGTTGGACTTATTAGGTCATACTGATGGGAGTGTTTATGCGTCTGTGTTTCTCAGTGTGTCCTGCAGTGCACATATCTGTGTTAATGTGTGTGTTTAAGTGTGTCCCGCTGTGTGTGTACGTATTGCCATATCTCCATTTGCGGCTTTGCTTCGGGCTGTTGCTCCTTGGCTAATGATGATTTTTCCTTGAACACTTTTTCTCCCGACGCACACATACACACACTGACACATACACGTACAAGCAGTCTCCGAGTAACCCTCCTGCTCTCCTGATGTTTTACCAAAAACACTTTTTATTGCCAAGATAACCCTCACAAAGTCCTCTTAGTGTCCTTTCATCTTTGCCTCCATACCATGTCTTCACTGCCTCCAACCTCTCAGTCCTTCCGTCCCTTACTTCTTTCCTTCCTTCCGTCCTCTCCTCACCATTAGCAGATTGGAGGCACTTTACCAGCAGCTTGTAAGCCAGTCTATGGCCTGCATTCAAAAAGTTAAGCATCCATCATTATCAGTCTTCATACTCACATTACTATCTGGCGGGATTGCCAGAACCGGATAAAATCTCATTATCAGAGCAGATTATAATTTGGCTGCAAATTTGTTCATGTTCAGATTCCAGCTTTGTTGATGTTTAATTTAAATTTTGTGTTTCACTTCCAAAATGTTTCAATTCACCTGTTGCCAGAGGCCTTTGATAAATGATGGTGTGTGTGTTGGTCGTCAAAATGTCCACTGTGCATGTTTAATTTTAAGAGGGGTAGATATCTCCCTTGGTTATGTTTTTAATTATTTATTCCTCATCATCAGTTTCAATCAACTACTTATTATTTATAACCATGACAACTCATTTGAGATCATCTGTTCTCAAGAGCAAATGCTGAGCCAAGAACAATTTGAAATTCAGATCAGAAAAATAAGACGTCTGGGCAAATCGTCATTTTTAGCCATGCTCGCAGCGTAGCGTAGGGATGACAATATACAGTAGGGCTGCTCAGTTTACTGCTTTAGTCCAAACTGAAATATCTGAACAGCTGAACTTTTTGACATGACATTCATGATCCAGAGGATGAATCCTAATGAGTTTCCTCCTCTGACTTTTCATCTAGTGCCGTCATCATGTCAGTTTCTTTTGTCATATTTTTGCTCACAACCAAATACATGTAAAAAAAAAATGATAATGACTTTCCCATCATCCTCAGTTGTGCTTTGTGTGTTGTACTCACATTGGAAAAGTGACAAAGCCAAGTATACTCACATCAAAACAGTTGGTCGGCATAGTAAAAAGCTCTTGACTTTTTTGAATGTGCTGTAGATGGACACTATTCTCCCATAATGTAATGCACAAAGGAAATGGAGGAGCTGCACAGAGATGGACACAATTAAAAGTAGTAGTGAAACAGTTCGAGAAACACTTCTGAAACAACAAAAAAATAACTCTTGAATTTTTTGAAATATTGTATAAAACCATGCTGTGTGTTCATAACTTGTGTACTAACTGCAGCAAACAGGAAATTTATACTGTATAACAATAAGGATGTAGTATGGAACTGGGATATAGTGTTGGTCTTGTTAAATTTCTGAACATGAAGAAAAGTTTGAGGCGTATTTTGGTTTAGTATCGGGTCTCAGCTGCTAAGACTCAAATCAGCTTTGAGTTGAAACCTCAGCCAGATAGTCAGAACGGCAGACGGGCAGCTCCACAGGCACACAGATGCACACATTTGCATATGTACCCACAGACAGGCAGATGAAGCTGTCTGCCAGCCTGTTAGGAATCTACATCAATCCGTCCATCCATCCAAATATCCAACCATCCAGGCAGCCCACCAATCAGCCACAGTGAGCCAGCTGCTTCCACATAGTGCCACCAGTCCCAAAGCGCAGCACAAGTCCAGAGGTATGTGTACTAATTCGGCAGCGCTGCGGAACCGGGGATCTGGGAATACAATAGCGAGGGTTATCCTGGGAATCCCGGCCTTTCAATGGAGGCCTTTGTGTTTGTCACTGCGCTGTCCAGTAATGAAGACAACACATGCAGGCAAAAAGCTCATTGGTCTGTCGCTTTGTGTGTATGTGCGTGTGAGACCGGGTGGGTGAAACAAAAACACACAAGCCGAGAGAGACCTGCATGGACTCAGTGACTCGTCCCGCAGCAGACAATCACTGAGTAATAACAGCGTGTATCACCAGTGCCCCTGCTTGTACCGTTTTCATTTTGACTCAGTCATTAAAATCATTATAAAGCCCCTCTTTGTTCTTTTTTTTACTGCCTTTTTCTTTCTTCTGTCAGTGTTTACATCAATAAGCTATTCTCTGTCCTCAGTTTTTCATCCCTGCCTTGAAAGATAAATATCTTTGTCTTTGGGTTGTTTTCGGTTTGTGTTTTTCTCTGTTAATGATGCTGCTGAATAGAAAGTTGATTAGCTTTGCTCTTAGTTGTTTGTGATGTCTGGAAGGGTGCATTTAGTTTAGAAGTAGGGCGAAGTTGATGGTCTGAGAAACAGCTGCAGTTCACTGCCTGGGGTTTTCGCAAATGTCTGAAAAAGCATTAAGCTCATTACATGCAGCATCACTGCGGTCATGAAAGCTGGATCTGAATTTAAAATCGCTTCTAAATATATATATAAGAACTTTGTAAAGAAACTTCTCAATTCTGTTGATGAATTCCTTAGAAATTCATTGGTAGTTATGCATCTGGTAGTTATTCATCTGTCAAAGCACATGAATAGTGTTCACAAATGAATAGCTACATATTATATATATGCTGTTACACAACAAAGTGTGATCAGTGCACAAAAACATTACAAATCATTTACTGCAGCATTTTAAAGAAATATACCATATATATCACATATAGTCACAGTCATAATGATGTAAAACAGCAAACATTTTAAGTTGTGTATAGTTTTATATTCCCTTTTTACCAAAAGAGCCACCAAATACACCAAATAGAATCAGTAGGCAGAGATAAAGATATGGTCCACCCCTAAACATCATAAAATAATGATGATGAATAACAATAATTAATTTTAATTTTCCCAAATAAGCCAACATTAGACATGTATTTATGTACAAGAACAGAACACTTAGGCCTGCTCTAAAACAAAAATACTTAATAATAAAGAGATATTCCATGTAGAGCTGCAACAATTAGTCAACTAATCTGTTAGCTGACCGAAAGAAAATGAATCCTAAAACTAAACGATAATGGTAACCCATAAATCATCTCAATCATTTGCTTCTAACATTTGTAATGCGCCAATTTGTTTTATTTAATGTCATAAATCAGAATAAAGTGAATATCTGAAGGTTTTGGACTGTTAGTGAGACAAAATAAATAAATACATCACCAGGGTGCTCTGAGAAACTGTAAATGCCTTTTTTCCCCACAGTTTTTCAGCATTTCATTGACTAAATTGTTAATCGAGAAAATAAAAAGCAGATTCATTGTTTAAAAAAATCGTTAGTTGCAGCCCTTAACTGCATGTATGAATACAGCATTAGTGAGGATTTTCCGAATCACAAAGTAAATTACACTGGACCAAGTGCAACACTGACAGCTTTACAGTTTCTCTTAAATGATTACTGAATAGTAATCTGGCCGTTGCTTTACCCTCTTCAAATCAATACATAGTGTAACAGTGTAATCTAACAGTATTCAGACACATAGCACGCCCCTATGCGTTATGCAAGTCTTGTCTCAGCATCCATCTATTTGCTCTGTAATGATAGAGAGTGAACATTGTTCTGAAGAGTTCTGAGCCTCCTCTTACTCTTCTGCTGTACTTCACATTAAGAGCAATTATTCAAATTAGGGCATTAGTAATTAGAGGTGACGTTTTACCTCTTCAGTGGAACAAGACTTTTGCCTTTTTAATGTGTTTGCCTGTGTGTGTGTGTGTTTGTGTGTGTGTGTGTGTGTGTGTGTGTGTGTGTGTGTGTGTAGCTAACAGAGCCATTATGAGACTCAACACTGCTCTTTTTCTATTTTTCACTTTTTATTCTCCATCTTCCTGTCTTAAGTGACAGCAGCAGAGTCCATCTCTCGTTGCTCTAATTGCTTCCCTGGACAGCAGCTTGTCACTGTTCTCTCTCTTTGTTTCTTTGCATCTCACCCTCTCCTCTCCTCTCCTCTCCTCTCCTCTCCTCCATCCTTTATTTTTCTCCCTTTCTATCATCATCTGTCCATCTGTCCGCTCACTAAATGTAAATCAGCACAGGCCACGCAAATGTGATGCGGCTGTTATCTTTGATGTTATCTGACACACACACACGCACACACATATGCACATATACACACACACACACTATGACTGTACCTCCTGTCAGGCTGACTGAATATGTGAATATATTATGTCATGTTACATGTTTGTGTACTTTCCTTGTGTGTGTGTGTGTGTATGTGTGTCCATAATTTTCAATTCTTGAGATGTTCATTAGGCCAAGTGCACTGTGGGTATCTAATGAAGTGATAAGTACCCCCACGCACACGCCTCTCAAGATGACACCAAGAGAGAAGATGATGATGACTGTGATGGTTCTCTTTCCTTTGCCATTTCTCACCAGTATTATTGTTCCTTTCATTTGATATTGTGGCACAAATTATGTAATTCTGAGAAAAGTAAGAAGAACAATACTGTCACTACACCAGACGCTGCCTCGTTATTGCTTTATTGTATCTCCAGAAGCGTTGGAATGTTTTTTGATGTCAAACTATACATCAAGCTGTCTTTATTGTGTGTCATTATTGATTGACATATGCCCCAAAAGGTCACATACAAACACACAGAGATATATTTAGAGTGGTGGCCTTGGTGTAATAGGTGCAGCGTTATGGTCAACAACAGAAAGGCTGCTGCTCTCCATTAACCTGGTCTAAAAGGTAACAGTAGAAAGGACGTTATATTCATACCTATTTCTTTTAGAGGACGCACATCATGCTTTTTGTGATTTTCTGTTATTCTTATACTGTTCAACATGGTCAAAGTTCCAAAATTTGAGGTGAATGTATGTGAGATGCCCCTTGAAAGTTAAAAGCCAGGGCTTGTGATGACGCCATATTGTTCGGACATGTTCACAAACGTCTGTGCCGTAGTATTCGCTGCTAAGATCGGTCCATCGGTTGTTCATGTTGTCCACTCATATTTTGGATCAGCTTTGGGCTCGAACATGTACGGATGTATTTCAGAAGTTTCCATTTTGAATAAAGAACAAGAACAATAAGTTAAAATTCCACTACTGCTTTTTGTTTGTGTCGACTTTGTGAACTGTTGGACAATCGGAACAGAGTGGGCTCATCAAGAGGGGGTCCTTAAAGAGATAAGAGCTAAAACAGCCTGTTTCAGACTGAGGGGCTGGATGAAGGACTAAGATACATCCCCTTTGAATAATCATGTACAGTAAAATCATTTAGTGTTTTTCTGGGTTTTTGGCTTTCTAGGTCAACCTCAGATTAGGGCTGCTCGATTTTGGCAAAAATCATTATCACGATTATTTTGGTCAATATTGAGATCACAATTATTTAACATGATTACTCATTGACTTGCGGAACAGAAATGTTTCAATATTATCAAATATATCAATCCACACAGACTCAGAGATGCACGAGTGACGCACATCTCATGGAGACCCCCCTCTTTGTTTTTTTAAGCCCCCAGTCTATTTCTGTCACATTTAGTGAAGCGTAATCTGTACAGACAGCTGTTGAAATCGCACAAATATCCCTCAGTACATGTGTTTGAATGTATTAACGGTATCTACTTTGATTGATAAGGCTCCCAGTCTGCCTGTGAGCTGCCCGTTACACTACTGGGTGATTCCCCCCACTCTCTACAATGAATCAATAAATACAAACACTGTTGACTTCTTCCTGTGGAGTCAACATGAAAACTGTTTTGCTTAAGTAAATTTCTGCTGTCAGTCAGTCTGGTCATGGCAGTTCATCTGGCTGCTGTCCTCTCTGCTCCTCAGGAGCTGCAGCTGACAGACGGCTGGTTCTGTGGACAGAGACACTGAACGCAGATCATAGTCGGTGTGGATTTAATGGATAGAGTTGATGTGGATTTCCAGTGAGAGTGAGTTTGGGCGTTTAGGGAGGGGTGAAAGCATACCATTGTAAAGGAAAGGGCTGCGCTAGATTTATAACACAAGACAAAATGACAGCATCATTGTGAAACAGAATGCGGGACAATAATCTTTTTGTCTCGATTATCTTTTTTTCATAATCATTGGAAGCCAAAATTCAAAATAAAATTTGATTAATCACCCAGCCCTACCTCAGATTCACATCAGAGAGTGAAGAAGCAGTGTCATCCAGAAAGCCAAAGGAATCAAAAACACAGCACTGGTTGGCTTTCTTTATGATTAAAGTCTTATTCAAAACAATCAAACAAACGGTTTACTTCTATTTATCTGGCTGCTACCCCCCAGCTTATAACTTGTAGACTAGGTTAGCTGGCATACATCAAATAAGTAGTTAATGTTTGTATTTTTTGTTGGATATGCTTCGTAGTGACGTGCGTATAACTGCGTCATTTGAGTGCTTCTGAAGTACAGTGCATATCTGCAGTTTCAGAAACGAGAATATACAAATGTTTGGAATTACTCGAGAGTCAGAAAGCTTTAGAAGAACTTAACAAATGTTAACAAATATCACTTTTCAACATTTTCTTTTTCCAGTTTCCAGCTGTCTTGACATTTATCCAGCTTTAATTACACGATTACGTCAAATCAGAAAAGCCAGATGCAATGAAAAACTCAAGAGACCTCAAAAGGAAATGAAAAACAAACAAAAAAAATAAAAGAATATACAAATGTTTGGGATGTAAAGAGTTTGAGAAAGTATGAGATGGATTGAACAGAATTGTCTTATTGCATTAACAGAGTCATTACACCTTGCTCCATCTCATAGAGGTCCACTTCTCTTTTAATCCAAACTTTGTACGATGGAGGATCAGGTTTCAGCCACCTCATTATGAAACATTTAATGGCAACCCCCAAAAATTGAACAAATTGTTGATTTTAGCCCTTCCTTCAAAGCCTTCTGGGAAGTTTTATTTATCTTATATTGTACTGCATTAGCTTGGCTTTTACTACATGCTATAATATTTTGTAAAAATATGTTCTACCCCAATTGAATTTGGCATTAACATCTTCCGTTCTGGCTGGGGACCATTTCGTCTCCTCCCGTCTTTCTACCCACATTTCCTGTGTAGCTTTGTCTTTACCAATTAGGCTAAAATGTCAAGCAATAATGATAAGCATGGACTTCCTGTCTTTGATTTTTATAGCAGTGGGAAATGTAAGCAACAATATGCTGCTGTAGAAATCATAACTTCAACACCAGCAGTGTTGAAATTAAGCAGTTTTTTATTCTCTCCTGTGACAATCAACATCAGAAATGATGGTTTTAAAACAGTCCAGGTATTTGTGGATTATGGAAAAGATGCAGATGTCTCACTAACTCATAACCACTGACCTTGTATTAACTCTCAAGTTTCTCTTCAGTAACCAGAGTTGGTGTTTTTTTTTATCACCAACAGTGTTTGTCTTATCTGTGGCTCACACCAGTGCACATGAATTTACATGAATAATACAAACACAGAGAAATTCACGCGTATATGTACACACGCATTTGGTCTCGCCGTTGTGGATAGAAGGTTCTGCACAAATCAAGAGCACACACATACACATGATTCAACACACGCACGCACATGCGCATTGTTATGGTCTGATACTTTGTCTGTTGAGTTCGTTATCAGAGCTTTCAACCTTGCTTTCTATGTGTAAGGCACACACAAATGCACACAAAAGATAAGGAGAGCTTATGAGAGTTGGCTGATCACAAACACACGTGCGCACACACACACACACGCACACACACAGACAGCTGGTCTTACTGTAAATCTTCTGTGCATCAAAAGAGGAAGTATACCTCTTGAGCTCTTGAGCCTCCCTGAGGTATTGCCAGGAGGTATCGTCAGGATGTTGTTTTGAATATACATGTTTTCCCTTTCCTGGTGTCTTTTTGTTGTTCGCATTCATGAAAGAAAAAGAAAGAAATGTGGAGAATGTGAGACCAAGTGAGCTATAATGTAACTGAAGCATTCTATATATCGCTTTTTATGTCAATCCTACAAATAGTATAATAGTTTGTTATTACCAAAGCCTTTTTATCTTGTATACCGTAGAGTCCCTTTTGCAGTGCTGCTGTCAGTAGGTTGTGTTGGAGGTGACTGCATCTCAGTTGTGCCATTTACTGAGAAAATTTCACCGGTGTGCATTATTTCACGGGTGTGCATGTGAGTGTTTATTCAGTTGAGAGTGAGACATTTTCACAGGTGCATGGTTTCGCTGATGTGTGTGAGAGCTGATGATTGTATTGGATCACATCGAATTTTACAGGTTTCCATGGTTCCCATGGTTCTCGTATGCTTTATCTGACACGCCGGTTTTGTGGCTCAACACTACGCTGCGTTCATGTCGCGTTGTTTCCGACTTGTAAATAGCGTTCACGCCGACCTCAAATTGAAACTGAGACACTTGAAATTTTCTGAAAGGCTCTGAAAACCAAGCAAACATGGACGCCTCAGTTCAGCCGAGTTCTGTCGTTCAGTGTAATTGAACTCAAATTTAATGGATATGATGTAGTTTTGATAATGCACAGCTCTTGTATGACCAACTCGGTTATCATACCAATTGTCAGATGACAAGAAACTTAACCTTAACGTGAATGTTTCCGATCCTTCCTGACCATCTGACATAGCTTGAACGCGGCATTAGCTTTAAGGGCTTTAGTTCTTTTTTTCATTAAAGAATGAGGAAAAAGAGGGCAGGAAGCAATGCAAAGGAAGAAGGGGGAAGAGTGATAGAGGAAACATTTCAAGAGAATGGGTGGTGGTAGGATGAGAAGGAACTGAGTTGATGGATGGAGGATTAAGGTTAGGATTGACTTAAAATGACAGAATAAATGACTAATGATAAAAAGGGGACAGATGGAGGGAGGATCAGCTGGAATGACAGAAAACTGAGAGAGATGGATCGATCTACTGGAAAGATCAATACATGATTAATTTATGATACATCGTCCAGCAGGGGAGGGATTACATGCATTATTCAAATGCATTCTCACTGTCATTTATACAACAAATTGTCTGATAATATTTACAAATAGTGATCAACTTTTTCCTCAAACTGCAGGCTGCTATCGTAGCTGCGCTTACATGAATTCAGATTTAAATCAATCAATCAGGAGGCTACATTGTGTACTTTCTTTCATGAATATCTTTTCACCATAAATGCAAATTACCACACGGTATGTTTACTTGAAAACTGTATCTAAGACGGAGCACACAAAATTCTGTTGTGGATATGTTAAACGATGCATCCATTTTTAGAGTGAAATGTTTTGAAAGAGGGACACAGATGCTGAGTGAACAATGTTGCTGTGGGCGGGTGAGTGGGCGGCTGGTTGAAGAGATGCCGAGTGTTAGATCCACTCAGCGCTGCCTCTTACGCATCTCATCCCTCCATCCCTTCATTTCTTCATCTCTGTCCATCTATACATCAAACATCCACCCACCAACCTTGTATACCTTACTATAACATTTGAATACTACCACTACTACTGATAACAACAAGAACAACAAGCACAGTTATGAAAATGCCACCACTTGGCTTTGTGTTTACTTTTGAATTTGGTTCCACTTCATCTAAATATTAATATCTTCTTTGTTACCTTCAAATTTTAGGATTGGTCCTCTGCTTATCTGAACGATCACAGACATGATTGTAGCTCCACACTTTGCGGCTCGAATTCCACTGGTGTGTGGCAATTTCGCTATTGTAAAACTGGATTAGACAAAAATCTTATTTTGAGATTCTAGTTTATATCATGGACAAATGAAACTATATGATACAACCCAAGCCACTCCAATTCATTAATTCATTCATTACCTACACTTGTTTGTGATATTACAGAATTTTGCGTATTTATGAGAGCAGCTTCTCCAGTCTATGACAGCACACAATGATACTGGACAGCAAAACAAAACAAACAAACAAAAAAAAAACAAGCCAACTGCATTGATTGAAACTAAAGACTGTAATGGTCGAGGTGGCTGAGGTAATGGAAAGTTGAGATAATGGACATCTTGTGACGGAGACTGGACTTGAGTACTCCATCTATGTAATACAGTTTGTCAAAATAAGCATGGTAATAATTTACTGTTATCATTCGAAGTTCTACACGCAGTGTCTTTGAAACATGGTTGCACGGTTGGCCATATTTTTTTTAATGAAATAATAGTTATGTCATATGCACCAAGAAGTATTGAAGCCACAAAGTCCCCTCAAGGACTGTCATGGAAGTTGCTGCAGGCTGGAGGACTGTGGGGGGACTGATAGATGGTAACGTTGAGAGAGGACAAAGAGCGAACAGAATCAAGAGGCGATGGTGATGATGGAGAGGAGTGTGGGAGGGCCGACACGTTGGAAGACAAAAAGGCTCTGAGGATGAGAGGGATGCTGGAGAGAGAGAAGAGGAGGATGCAGTTCGTCTGAAGTGTTTACTCATGTAGATACTGTAGCAGAGAGCGGCAGGGAGGAATAAAGCCACGGAGATGCAAAGGAGGATGAGGGTTTCTTGGTGCTACAGAACTAAGAGGCACAATCAAGGCTGTGTCATAGCTGCTTTAAGGGAGTGTGTTGTATTTGCAGGCATACTTTCTGATGGTGTTTTACCACAAGTACTCTACCAAAGGAGGCGCTTATCATTATCATTTCCCTGTTTAATTTGTAGACTCTCTTCTGTAATGTGTGCTTTTCAGACAAAGCGAATGTTGGGATAGCCTTCCACATCAAAGCAGTGATCCCCTCAAAGATGATGTTTGCTGTGATCTGAGGATTTATGCACTTTGCAGTTAAGTTAAGAACATCCTTGGGGGTTTCATTGTTAGGATGATTCAGAACATGTGCAGTGCTTTTACCAGTGTAAGACGTATTGGAGATTAATAGATATAGAGAAAGAGCAACAGACTCAGCAGAGAGAGCTCATCCTGTCATCCTTCAGCCTCTCAGCTCTACTTCACACATAGTTACCTTAGTTCAGGTCGGAATCGCAACGATGATGTAATTTCTAAATACCATCCTCAGCTCACTGGTTCCCTCTAATCTGCCTTTCATCTCTTGCCATCATTACTCAAGCGACCTTTTCACCTTTAGCAAAGAAGAGGATCAGTGACATGGATAAAATTGTAATTTATCACATGATGGCTTGTAAAGAACCAAAGTGTCATGGAAAAATAATAGATGACTTTAACTCTGATTTTTGGTGAAATTCATCATTTATGTTCCAAATGTTGCCCTTGGGTCATGGTTTTATTTATTTCTGGCAAAGTCACATGCTTTCAAAGTGATGGATTTCACATAAAAGGCAAAACAAACACAAAAATTAGATATTGGTTGTGGATCAAGGTGCACATTATTTATATTTTTTAAGCTAAGGTGTTGGAATAAAATGTGATATGCATTTAGTAAATATTGGTCTAGAGAATCTTGTAAAACGCTCCGAAATTCTAATACTTATTGTCTATATTTTTTCCAGTTATCAGCCTGAAATTCAAAAGCACTAGGCTATTGTAAGTAATCGAGAAAGCTGTAAGACGACAACACAAGTGGATTGAAGTTATACTCTGGACTTCTTCCCTGTCGGCCCTCTGAGTTGTTTATTTCCGTGAGACTCCTCTCTCCACCTGAGACTTTCATCTTGGCCTCGGGGCCGAGATGAAACAGCAGGGCCACCTTGCGCACAGCATGAGGGACCGGCCCCTCGGGTTTCAGGGGTCCACTGCGTCGTTCATAACTCCCCTGTTTTTAATTAGCTCCTTCAACAGGGAACGTGGCAGCAGAATTGCAGCCTTTGAGGTGATTTCAACGGAAGATTTCTTTTCTTTTCCTGTGCCCCTACGCACTCCTCATAGGAACATGGGGAATAATCGACATGTGCAGAACCAAGAGACCCATAATTAAGACGTTAGCGCTCTTTTTTTCTTTTTTCTTTTTGCTTTCTTTTTTTTGGGGGGGAAGTTCACTTGGTAACCCACTCAATAATTGTCAGCCTATGAATTATAAGATTATTTTGTAAGCTATTTAAGAGTCTTTGCATTCTCCTTTTGACTGCCAGAGAAGTATTGAGCAGGATTTGACGTCAGCCCCCGCCTCTGGGGCTTCTCTCTGTCATTAGAGGCAATAGAGAGAGAGAGCTTTAGTATAAAGCCCAAACCATATTCTCTCCATCTCCTCTTAATGCCTAATGTTAGGTAGCATACTTAGCAGGTTAAAACCAGATTAGACTCTCAGCTTAGTGTAAGGGATCCATTGCAGAGTGCGTATGTGTGTGTGAGTGTTAGAGTATTAGATGGGGTTTGAGGTAATTGATTTGGGTGGGGGCGATATCTGAAGGCAGACAGAGGCTCATGGAAATGGAGAAATCAAGAGAGACTGAAAGACAGACTTGCGTACAGCCAATAGATATGAAGAAATACAGTAGTCAGAGTGGAGGAAGGTGGGAAGAAAAGGCACAAAAAGACAATGCAGAGAGATCGATAGATACAAATGCAGTTGGGGAGAGAAAGACAAATACAGGCAGGCTGATAGATGAAGAGACAGAGATACAGAGAGGTGGGGGTAGATTTTCTTTGTGTGATCCTGACCTTGCATTAGACCTGCCTACAGTGATGTTCTCTGTAAGAAAGAAAAAGAAAAAACAAATAAAAACAAAAGATGCCTGTGGAGCACATGTCCCAATTGTTACTCATGTTAGCATTTTTTGGCTAATATTTTCCCTTCAAGAGATGCGCGTACACTCAGTCATAAATGCCTCCACATGCAGAGGTCCAGTTTATACTGTATATTTGTAGTCTTTGTGGACATCGTTTGTGATAAACCTCTATGTTGAGGGATTGGCTACGTTATGTAGATACCCACTGTGGCTTTGATGTAAGATAAAAGAGGTGGTGTTTAGTGAGCAGGTCAGTCGGGGCGTCCTGTCTTTCATACTGTATGTTTTTAGCCACCTCCAGATCTGCTTTGTGCTTAACAAATGTTTTACTGTTGAATACATTTTAATTTGACAGCCCACAGCAGGGTTGAAAAAGGACTGAAAATGTATTGCCAAGAGTAACATGGAGACAATGTTGGAATTGTCCATAACCACCACCTTAATTTAATGCCAAAGTCAGTCATAGATTAGTTGTAGGCGTAATGTTGTCAGTTAATTTTCAGAGTATTACGCCTACAGAGTATTAATACATTTTTTAGTAGAGGGATAAAACTAATGTCTTGAAAAAGAAGCTACATAGATGTTGTCAGTTCTGACTTCGAAATCATAGTTTGCATAGGCTCTGATTGAAGTGCCCTTTTTTTGCACCGAGAATCACTCATCCTGCTAATTTTTTGGCTCTGGTGCTCCCTATGAGGAGTTGCAGAGCCACCAGCTGCCAGTGTTTTCAGCTGAATAATTTAACAATCACTCAGTGATTTGTGGGACTGGAACTTAAACTCCAGCTTTGAACTTTCCATTTCCTGTGGGGCCAGACTATTTGTTGTGCACTCAGGATTAGACATGGAACTTGTTACTGAATTGCATCGAAGGCGTGTTGGTGTGATTTTAATGCCTGGAACGGTAGCCAGAGGGTATTAATCATCTGCAATTTTCTTACCTCAATTCTCTTGCTGTTTCTGGGGGTCATTTTCCACATCGATGCACAGCAGGCATGAAACACAAATGCGTACACATAGATTATGCAGATGGAGGAGTGTAGGCTGTAAATGAGCTGTTGTTTGGAAGTTAGTCTGGAATAGCTCAGAAATACTCGGTTTTGCTCACTTTGGTAGTGAAGCATATATATCTTTGCATACTTGTTTGATTTTTCACACTGATGAAAGCCTAGCATGGTGCCAGAGGCCAGGAGGGTCTGTATACAGGTTAATTCCAAAAATAAAACTTAGTTGTGATGACAGTTTAGGGCATAACTTTCCATCTGCTTGATGATTATTTACTAATAATATCTTAAAATATTCATAATTATCTAGGCAATCATTTTATACAAATATCATGCTTTTTTGAAGGTGGCAACATATTTTTGTTTCTTCTTCCATATGAAATAAAAGTGTTTTTCAGTGCTGGGTGGTTTCATTCAGGAGTGGAATGTAAGATAGAGTAACCTCGTACTCTCTAATTACTGCCTTTGACTTGTCGACATCCATCATTAGTCTCTATCATTTCCATTTACTGTAAGTTGAGTTCTGGCAGAATTTGAGGTTAAAGCCTGTTTGGTTTTGGCCACCTGAACAATGCTGAATATTTATGCCCTCTGTCAGATTTGGCTTCTCATCTCGTCTCATCAGCAGTAATGGAAGACAAGAGCTACAAGTGATGCTCAGCTTGTCCTCCATGCTGCCAGATGTCAGGCTTTCACTGTCACCTCCATGTGTAGCATCATTATGGAATAACCTAAATGGGATACTCAAAATGCACCCATGATCAGGACACCTGTGTGTGTGTGTGTGTGTGTATGTGAAAAAAAAAAAAAAAAAACCCTCAATATATGCATTCTCCCTTTACAGTAACTGATGATTTGTGTAAATATAATTTGAAAACACCAATAATCATAATCAATAATAACATCAATACATTTGAGCAGAAATATTGTTATATTTCATTTTGCCTAGACTGGACAGCCCGATATTGCTGTATGCAATTACAGCAACCCCAAATTCCGAAAAATAAAATGCATCTAAAGACACAAAAAAAATTGTATCTGTTTTTGAAATATGAGGACATATAAACATGGTTGCTCCAGGGGCTCAGAGTTTCCACAGCAGTAGCCAATTTATACATGAAGGGAGTGAATATAGACAGTGGTAAAACTCAAAAACACTACCACATTTCCTCTAATAGTGGCCTGGGCCTTTATTTACCTCTCCCACAGAGGGTATTGAGCTTTATTGGAAGCAGGCTTATATTAGAAAGAGACCTTTATCTCTAAATTCCTTTGTTTGATAAGTATATTTGCTCATATTTTACTACAAAACCTCCTTGTTTTCTGGTCTACTTCCATTTGCTCTGTTAAATTTTTGTTACTACATTACCGGTAATCCACTTACTAAGCTAGCTAAGTTACTCTGGTTACCTGTACTCATGTAGTGTTACTGCCCTTATTACTATTAAAATATGCACCATTATTCCCGTATTTAAACAATACACATATCCTCTGTCCCCCTCCCCTCTCTTTGACAGTCAACTAAAGGGCTACGCATGTACTCATGGAACTGGAGTTACGTCCACTAACTACTATTTATGCTTTACTGGTTTGTTCATTATATAACAGGCACTGGGAGTTTATCCACCCTGGTTTTTTTTCCCCGGGCTGTTTGTGAGGCCAGGATTTATTTGTTCATGTGGACCATGGCCCCCAGCCATTGGAGACCCAGCTTTTAACTGGCTATCGTCTTTCTTTCTTTCTTTCTTTCTTTTTTAAGGAAAATACAGTACTTTAATTTTGATATGTGCATGACTTTTGAGTCATGTTCAGAGCAGGTTAGGTTTTGGCTTTGATAAGACATTGCGATACTCCCAAACAGTGCATAAACAGAGCAGCCTTGTCCTGAGGTGCAGTGATATTTTCCTCCAGGTCAAACGCTCACAGTACAGGGCGCACCTGTCTTTAGTTATTAGAGGTGCACTTAAAAAGATACCCTCCCACCCCCCACCCCCCACCCCCCTCCTTTGACCAGCCCAACCTTGAGTCTCAGTTAAACTGGCACAAAAAAGTAAAAAGTAACTTAATTTGTGTGTTTGTATACCAAACTGGATGACCAATTCTACTTGATTATGAATTAATAATGAAATGTTTTATCTCCTATGTGTAACAAAAGGTTCTGCTAAAACATTGTTTTTTCAAGAGACTTTGTTTATCTCAATATCAACCGGCATTTTTATTTGTATGTTTGTTTGTGTCACCCTTGCCCACGACCTGTGTGTTTTTACTACAGTGGCATAGTTAGATGTTTACGATTTTAAATGAATTCTCTTTGTCTACTCAGAAGGTGCCAGAAGGTGCTGTAGTTATTTTATAAAACTAAATTCATGCGTTTTGCATCTTGGCAGTGTCTACTCCAGTCATTCAGGTTTATATGTTCAAACCTGAGAGATGCACAATGCAATTTCAGTTTTACACTGTTAAGCAGCTGAAACAACTGTGCTTTGTTCAAGTGATGGGAAGTCTTACTTTTCTACACTTATTTTGTGGTGTAAATTAGTGATTCTCTGGTCAGAAACTCACCTCTCCACCAGTAATTCACAGCTGTTTTCACAGGATGTTATGTTACTTCTGACTTTTTGGAGAGTTGGCTCACAGTGTACCCACCTCCTCAGCACTATACCCCTTTCTTCAACTGCAGTATTTAATTGGCTCACAGCCTTGCATTATGTTTTTACTAAACTGAGTATCCAGAAAGTAGAGAGCAGTATCATTGTTTTTTAACTTTATAATTGCAATTTCTTCTTTCTTTGTCAGGTGGAATAAATTAAATTAAACTCGGCAGCCACACATTTCTCTGTTCTGTAACCTATCATTGCTAACTTTGGGGCTAACTCCCTTCACGTTCCAGCACCTTGGGAAACAACAGATGTGACTTTTTAGCACTTATTAACTGACACACTGTAGTTTGTACTGTACATTTACTGCCAGACTGACAACTTACCGCTAACCTTTTCCTCTGCTCCACTCCTATCCACGTCACTTTCGCTGTGTCCAACTCATTACGCAAGCATACTACACAATGCCGTATTATTTAACAGAGCTACACTTGTTTCCCAGGCAACAACACAGAGGTTCACTCACGTACTGAACAGCGCTGCACAGACTCCCAAATGCTAAATATTTCCGAATGAGTGGATATTTGGTGTTAATTCTGGCATTAAAAAAATATTTTTTTGGCCTGGCAGGGGTTCTCGTTGATATAACTGTAGGAGAAACACTGATTCAGTAAACGCTCAGTAATCGTTGAGTACAGTTAGACTCAAAAGTCCCTGTTAGTTTGGGCGAGTTCAAAGTTGTGAAAACAACGGGGGTGTTTTGAATACAGATACCCGTTTTCAGAGGTAATTTGTTAGTCCGCCCCTCCCACCGCAGGAAATAATGGATCAATCTTGGAAAGCTATTGAAAGGAGAAAAGTTTTTCTCCTTATAAGTAACACGAAGATTATTTGACCAATGAGAATTTAGTGAGACAAGAGCATATCGACATATTAATTGACTAGTCGACTAGCAGACTACAGTCCTACATAATATATACATTTATTACCAACTTACCTCACAGCCCGTTTATCCATCCATGGCTTTTTTGATGTAGCGGCAATGATGTAAGAGGCTTTATCGGTTACTTTATATACTTTTAATGTTCTATACATTCATCTCTGTTCCTCCATTCCAGTCTAATGATACTGTTTTCCATACATAGGTGTGTGTGTTTGTGTGTGACCTGTTGGAAATTATTACTAAGGCTCCACTGACTGATAAAATGGATTGGAACTTCGTTTTTTAACTTACAGGACATTCAGTTGCCTTTTCGCATGTTGTATCACAAAAAAATCCCACGAAGATCCCTGAGAGGACCTACAGCCTCTATACACTGTTCAGGACTGTTCTTCCAAATACAGCTGAAGTATTCAGTTTCAGGAAAGGGAGACAGATCATCCTCTTGAAAGAAAACGAGAAAATGTGACATTAAGCGATTTCACTGACATGAAAAAGAGGTTAACATCTGTCTTAAGGTATTACAATTAAATTGCCAATGATATTTGATTGTTTAGAAATGCTACATATACAGCAGTACTACTGTAGTAGTCAGTATTATTGGTTCTCTGACATACTGTATATATCATGTAGGTTGTCGTCTTTAAATGAGAAAGTGTATGTATGTGTGTCACAGTGGATTCCCCTACATAGTGGCTCCCTATTGGCTTTCTAGCTAATGTGTTGTCTTTCTCTCTGTGTATTTGTCTGTCTGTCTTTATGACTGTCGGTCTGTGGTTTTGGTTGTTCGTGCACAATTTTCTCATACTGTTTTGTCACTTTGCCACATTTGGCCTGTCATTTATTTTCTTTGCTTTTCATGTCAATTATTTATGCATGTTCTTTGACTGTGTGGGTCCATTTTGCATGTCCCATGAACTTCTTTCTATCTGTTACCTGCTTTTAAATGTCTGCTTTAAATGTATGTTTGTGTTTGTCTCTGCTCGTCTCTCACACGTCCCTGTCCATTTGTCTGTCTGTCTCTTTCATTGTGTTTGGTCTTGTCATTGTCTGTCTTTTCCTCTCGTCGCCGTCTCCATAATGTCCCCTCCTCCAGCCTTTGTGACTTTGCTGAACGGGGACCAGGCTCAGGATGCCATCCGCTCCCTCCATCACAGCACTGTCCGGGGACGCTTGATCAATGTCACCCTGCAGCCTACCGACTCCCTGCTCTGCCTCACCAACCTGCCCCACACCTTCACTGCGCAGCAATTAGAGGAGCTGGTGCGCTCCTATGGAAACATCGAGCGCTCCTTCCTGGTGTACAGCGAGCTGACGGGCCACTCCAAAGGATATGGGTTTGTTGAATACATGAAGAAGGACTCGGCTTCACGGGCCCGCTCTGAGCTACTGGGCCGACCACTGGTACGTTAAAACGATCTTGTCATTTTTGATTACTTGATGCTGTTCTGCTACATTTGCTGTATCTATGAGACTGAAAAGGTGGAACTAAAAGATCATAAAGAGGGATTCTGTGTCTGAGTACAAATGATGTATTTTAGTTTCCTTCCAGGTATCATCCTTTTAGTATGGAGAACCAAAAAGCTCCCATAATGAGTTTTGAAAGATCTGGCATGAGTTGAACATTTTGATTTCAACAAACCAGTTACCAGATAAGAATTTGCTTCTCTTTATTTTAAGTTACCTATTTGTAAGATAAGAAAGGATTTGATCATAATGGATTGACCTACTGGCTATTACTATTACAGAGGAATTTACATAATCACATTCAATTTGCATCCCAACAAAATAGGAACCAGGCAATTATGTGACCAGCCTGTTTTAATTCAAACATAAAGTTGGTCATGCACATGGAATTATTTACTCCCACAAAACTTTGCCAAACTTGTAATTATCAGCTGTGGTCGATGGAAAATTGCACTACGGGGGAGAACAGATAATCAGTACAAATATGAGTTGTGCCAGTTGAATTTGGTATCAGTTTATCTTGAAGATATGAAAGAAAAAGTGGAAGTGTAAACACAAAAAAGCTAAAAAAAAAATCTCCATCTCTAGACATACCAAAATTTAGATCATAAAACATTTTGTCTGACCATGCATTTGTGGTTGGCTCGAGCAGTAAGATAAAACTGTTTGCTCAAGGGCTGACAAGCTCTCAAATTCGCACAGAATATATAATAAAAGTAAAACCAAACCAAAAATCTATAATATTATATCTGTCTTAAAGGGGCTTTTGGATATAGTGTAGGAGTTTGAAGGCAGTGGAGGGTCTGAGTCTATATCACACTGCTCTGACTGTGCAGGGAGATCGCTCACTGATGGTGCAATGGATGGATGTAAACCAGCTGAGTCAGGAGGAGAACCTGCACTCCAAGTGTCTGTGTGTGGACCGGCTGCCGCTGGACCTCTGTGACTCTGAAGAACTGACCCAGCTCTTCTCTGAAACCTACAAACCCGTATTCTGCCAGGTGAGTGACTGTGAACATGTATTTCTGTGCGTGTGTGTTACAGACTGTGCAGACATTCAGATTGTGCAGCTCTTTCCATGACATGTAATTAATTTTTACTATTTTATGGTATGTTGAAAGCACAGACATCCAAATATGACATTTGCAAATGGCAATTTAGCAAATATAGTATCAGCCTTACAAAAATGAGACAGGGTCTTTTTAGTTTTCACATCTCATTCAAGCAAGATCATGTCTGAAAAATGATGTATTTAAATGGAAATGGAACATTAAACATGCCTGTGCTGTGAAACCAAGGATTTGAGATAAATGCTCCCAAATGTAATACCTCTCAGTATAACTTAAAGAAAAATGTTATTCATCACACACTGATGAAGTCGTTCTTCATAATATGTTGGACTTTCTCATTTGAAATAAGTCCTTGCTTCTGCATACACACCTTTAATTGAACACCACCAGGTGTGAGGTACTGATGCAAAATTTAAGGGTCAATGTCCCTATTGGCCAGCCTCATACTATCACTAAGCAACCGTTTCCATGGTGAGGTGTGGCTGCTATGACATCAGCCCCACCCTTCAACTCCCTCCCTCTGTTCCAGTCTGCTGTTTCTTTTCTTTTTTCTTTTTTTTTTTATTCTCTCAGTTCAGCTGTGTTATGTACCACCCTGCTCCATTACATCCACTCCACCCCCACATGCCCATTTAGACATCACTCAATGGGTATCTTTCATCTACTGCATTTCCAGTTTTAGCTCCACCCCTCTGCCACACTCCCACATAGAAATCAATACACCCACATCATCCTGATCCCATGATGCTATGTGGGTGTTTAGCTCATGTTGCTTCACTGTTGCAGAGCCAGCAGGCTTTGACCTATGGTTCAGCATTTTTTTTATTGTACAGTACAGTATGTGCTTGTGAGTGTGTGTGTTACTGCACTTCAGCATGTATTTGCTAGAATGTTAAAGGAACAAAGCTTTTAAAATCCTGTAAACCAATAAAAACAGAAGAAGAAAGAGCATAGACAAGGAAAACCATACCATACTGGGCAGTTGTCAAAGGAGTAGTCACAGTATATTTTATCTAGTGTAATTTTTACTGTTGGTCCCAAACATATTACACAACTCACTTGCTTTTGTTAGACAGCTCTGCAGAGACATTTTATGCAATACAATTTGGTTATCATACACTAGGTTTACCATTCACGCAATAGCAGGTCAGGACGGGCCATCCTCTTAAAACTGTTATAAGTGTGTTTGGTTTATCTGAAGGCCAGCAGTGATTCCACCCACACACAATACTGACTAGCTGGATACATGCAGTATGTGTATAGCAAGGTCATAAATTCATCACATCTAGTGAGACAGTCCTGTTTGCAGCCAAGATGGATTTTTGACCACATGCCCCACAATTTACTATATATAGTGATCAAAGCTAAATTGATAGGGAATTCTTCTCAAAAATGTTTGTTGATGTAATGTGTTTGTTTGCCAATATAAAATATAAAATTTTATATCAGTTGGGCTAATACAGTTTGACCAAGACATTGTTGACTGAGAAAATCATTCATAATGTTGAAGGAAAGAATTGATTGATTGATTGATGTTACTTTATTTATCCCCGAGGGGAAATTCAAAATGTCACTAGCTCAATAGAAAAATAAAAATAAAAACAAAAAACAAAAACAAAAAACACTTTGTGTCAATTCATGTTAAAAAGTCTGACTGCTGTGGGGACGAATGATCTCCTAAATCATTCATCCCCACAGCAGTCAGAAGAAGACAAGAAAAACACAACATTAAACTTTAACGGATGAATGCCATTTTAATCTATATTAAGATAACAATATGTAGTTTAATATCATCTTATCAATGTCAGTATATTACCCAACTTTAATTCTTGTGACTTTGGTACCTTCAACCGATCATACACTAATCCACAGTCTAGAACACTGAAAACAAAAGGACGGAAATTTTAGATTTTCTGTCATTTCCAAATTTCTGATAGATAGTATATTTGGACAGAATACTTGGAAATACAGTATTTGTGAGCATGTCATTTTGAAGTGACATTTGTCTTTACATACGTATGTTTTTATAATTTAATTGAAATGTATAATCCTGTATTTACAATGTCAGGTCCATTTAGAATATATACTTTCTTAAATGTGAATTTACAATAACATCTACACATTCCCGAATGCTGTTGCTCGGCGAAAGCAAACATGACTGAGTTGTTGTGGAAGGTTGTGCAAAAGTTTGCATCCATTTGAAGCACAACAGCTGATGTTGTTTTGTTTGCAGCCACTGTAAAAGTTTCCCAGCTTGCCAAGTGTGATGCTCCTGGGGATATGTTTGATTTTAATGCAAGAAAATACAAGCATAGTGTGAAAAGTGTCACTTCCAGTGGCATCTCCAACTGCAGCTGATGTGCCAGTCTATCCGTTTCACCCCAAACCTTAAAAAAATGGATACCTTGATATTGACATATATAATTGATATATTAATATATGTTTGTTAATTACCAAGCATTAATGATGCCTGCTTTATTCCGGTAGATGTTTCTGCTTGTCACACTCCAAGGGTTAGTGTCAGCTACTTTACAGAACTGCATCCCTATAGATGTTTTGCTAGTGGACACTTAAAACAGTTCAGATATGTAAAAGAAGTTGGTCCAAGATGTCTTCGTTTGCTGCATATTCATTTGTCCTAAATCTTTACCTAATGTCTTGCTGTTATTAACAACAGTCTGTCTTACATAAACCGTCTTCCTCCTCTATGAAAATAGGTCCTGTTGTCACTTTTCCTCTGTTCAGACTGCACTTAACCTGTGGCCTTGGCCCTGAGCATTATAAATTTGTTGCTCACAAAAGAGCCCTCCAGGCAGCACTTTGGCTTGAGTCAACCAGGAGAGACGGAGGAAGGAGAGGGTAAAGAATGTCAACCATATTAGAGAGAGGGACAGCCGGATGGAGACAGTAAACAGCAATGGGAAGAAGTGAGGAGGGAGGATGGAGCTGAGAATGCCAGATCTATTAGAGAGAGGATGGAGTGAAGGAGGAGAGGGCTGACAGTGTCAGGTCTAATAGAGGAACGGAGGGTGACAGGGAGAGATGGAGAGCTGAGAGGTGAAATGGTGAAGAGGCGTAGAATGTCAGTCACAGAAAGAAGATTGTTTGGCATATTTGCCACCGTAAATATAATAATGATGGCTGAGAGCAAGTTAAAAACTCACATGTGCACTCAAATCAAGGAAAAAAACAACTAATTTGATCGGTAATAAACCAGTGCTTTTATATTTTATATTTTTCTCCAAAAACCATGAGCAAAAGTAAATACTTTTGCTGGAGTGACTGTAAAGCAGTGGCATATATTATTATGATGCTAAGTCATTGTTTGTCTTGTTTCAGCTACAAATGATCCAGGTTGTGTGGTATGTTGATGATTTGTTGCTATGCTAAAGATGAATCATATTTGTTGTTTGTTTGTTTGTTTGTTTTGCTGTTTGTTTTTTTAAAAGGCATACACTTGAAGACTCCACATATAGCTGATTGATTACTAATTCAATGAATGATCTTCAGAGTAGATACGGATATTGACTGAAATATGAGTGACCACTTCACTAAGTGAAGAATGAGTATACAATAGAATGTAAAGCTCCTGTTTGGCCCAGATATGTTATATTGTATATTACATTGCACCCATTTGGGTTAAAGATGAGCACCTAATAAGAAATCTAGCAACTTATATATGATGTGTGATGTGATTTTGCATCTATGAACGATGGTAGCCATGTTTAACACATAATATAAAACAAGTTGTCTGATTATACCAAAATAAAGCGTTAGAACTCCAGAACTCCAGAATGCGTAAATGGTGAACTCCAAAGGAAGCATACATCTTTTGTTTACAACCTACTGTGGAAGAATTTCAACATCTAGTGTTAATTTTGATGCTAGAAAATGTAGTTATCACAAGTCTTTAGTGAAGCTTTGATGCCAAGTTTAATTTGCAACTATATTTTGAAATTGTCATTATTTGTATATGCTGATTTGCTCTCTTTCATTTTGCAGCCTGAGGGGCTAGTTTTGCTTGTATTTATCCTTGTCGAGCAATGGTCCAAAACAATTGTAATTTATAAATCCAACAATATAATTACGCTGTTTTCAACACTTTGTTGTGACTTAATCTAAAGTATTATTGGCCTCTTTCAGTCACTGCAGGTGTTTGTCTGTGTAAAGTGAAGTCAATACACTTGGCCATAATTTCTGAAGTACAACTTGGCTAACAAAACTTGGCATATACATTCAAGACATAGTGCAGGATGTCTCCAATAGGTTTAATCAGGATTGCTCTAAGACAACTTGATTTATGGCCAATTTCCTGTTGAGCCCTTGGCAAAGTTTTTTGATTGATGGTGGCCACGGATTGGACCAACCTTGCTGTTTTATAGTAGAATTGGTAGAATTGTGTAGCTCAGCCCCACAAGGTGGTATACTAAATTTGTTTTTTATACAGTCAAAGTCCAAGTCCAAGTTTCAAGTTATGTAAATTTACAAAAAATCCATTATGGTGGCCTTTATTGTCCAAGAGGCTTTCTCGTAGAGCACATTGTAGATGTGTGTCAAATTTCAAATCAATCAGTGTCACGGTGTAGGGGGGTTGGCCTTTGAAAGTTTTCACTTTTTTGACTGTCACTTATAGCACCACCATCAGGCCAATTGGGATCATATTTTTTGTGTAGCATTTGCACATCATTTCCAGTTGTGGTGCCAAGTTTCATGTTTGTAACTCGTTCCAGCTCATGACAAATAAAGCAAAGGCATAAAAGGTGGATAATGATGAACTGACCATGCCCACATGTTCCAATCAGTATCACACTTCCAATTTTGGTTAATACTTGCTCCCAGAGCATGTGCACCAAATTTTGTGAAATTCTGTCCACTGGATTTTGAGGTACACATTTTCAGGATTTGTAGCGCCCCCTATTGGTCAGGCTCAAAACACTTTGGTAGACCCATTATCACACATGGAATTAAGAGATCTACCAAGACTTATGATGATTGGATAAATGGTTAATGACTTACGGTTAATTTCCTGCTAAACCCTGTTCTTTGGGAAGGTTTATGAATGATGGCGGCCATGTTTTTTGGACTGATCTTGTTCACTTATAGTAAAATTGTGTATCACAATCTTCCAAGGTTGTATACCAATTTTGGCCTTGATACAGTTAAAATCAAAAAAGGAAATGTCACATTTCCTTTGTCTCATTTACTGTTCATGCAAAATTAGCAAAAAGTCTATCATGGCAGACTTTTATGGTTCAGTTGGTGTTTTTGTGGAACACATTGAGTGTCATATGCATGGATATGTGTGTCAAATTTCAAATCAATGAGACTCACTACTGCATGCTAATTGAAGTCTTTTCCAAGTACAGTCTTTAGATGCTTGACACAGTTATTGGCCCACTTTGTTTCAAAGTTTTATTCAAAGAGAGAAAAACTCTAGGTGCCATGTTTGATTATATATTTTGCTACACAGAAAGATAATGAAGATCCTCCTTAAAAGTTTGTTTAGTGAATTTTAACTGCGATTTAGTAAAATTGTTTCATGTGGGATCATCTTAAGACTAATGATTTATTTGTTTAATTTTTTAAAATCTACAGTAGATACTTCCATATTTACGTATCATTTATAAATGTAGTCACATATTCATCCACTCAGTCTCTCCCTCACTTTCATGTACACATCCACTCTGTCTCACTCTATCTCACTCATTCAGCTCTCTATAAAGATCTTTACAGTTAAACTTGTCACTGTAATAGGTCACATGCCTTTCTTCACAGACAGCTGTGACAGGGCTGTCTTGACCTCATCACTCGCTTCAGACAACTGACGCAGCCATTTAAACTGTCCTCCCCACACACAGACACACACAAACTGACATGAGGTGTTCCTGTGAGTCTTTGCCCCCGCCGATGTCTCGGTCAGCATCTCTTTGCTGGGGACCACGACTTGAGGTCAAGAGCTGTCAGGCACACTGATAGCTAAGCTCAGTGTTTTCTCTCTCCGTCTCTCTCTCTCTCTTCTCTCTCGCTCTCTGTCTGTTACACACACATACACACACACTCTGAGAAAACACAGGTGATTCATTCTGAAGTTTCCATTGTTTTTCTAATGAGTCAGTACCTCAATTATCAAGCTGTGACATCAGAGAACATATTTTTTCCCCTTTCCAAATATCTGCTGTTTTTGTGTATTACTGCAACTTTGCTAGCAAATTCAGCACCATGGACAGTTCCCAAATTCTTTGAACCTCCTGCAGAGTAGGTATAACATTTAGATGTATTTAATATTTTGGATGCTTAACCATTTGGGTTTGCTGAGGTAAGACTTATTTTCTTACTAAAATTTACAGAAAAAAAAACTTTAAGTGTCAAACAGTCAATCCACAAAGAACTCTGTGTGGTGCTTTGATGCAAAAATACTGCTTCATAAAGTTGAACATGAATCAAACAACTTGTCTGACATACTGTAAATAACATACACACTATGTCAGTGATTCCCAACCAGGGGCACTTGTATCCCAGGCAGCACTTCTGCAGTTGGTAGGGGTTATGTGGAAAGACTGCGGAGTAGCTCAGCCCCTTTGAAAAAATATTATGATTAATTTTTTATTTATTTTATTTACATGTATTTTGGAGTCAAATACACAACATTAACAAATAATTTAGATGTTGTTTGCTATAATAACCAGTAACGTGTCATCTTTGATAAGTTAACTGCACCTCTCATCATCATGAGTTAGTTGTAATATCTTAACTCCATCAGATAATGTGTGGCAACCCGGAGGTAGGTTTCTCTAAGCGCCAGTTGAAGACTTTGCATTTTATAACTGTAATATGAATTTTTATTTATCTATAAAAATGACTCTACATGGCAGGTTGTCATACAAGAAAAGAAGGGGCTGTAAAATATGCTAAATTTAACAATTTACTTTATTTTATCAACTACACTTTGACTTGACTCATTTGGCAGAAATGTTTGATAATCTTGTCAAAACCAGTGATGTAATTTTGCAGAACAAGCCAGGACAGAGTAGATGTAAAAATGCCTTTGCTTAGCTTGATTTTCAGTTTACCAAAGACTAATGCTATCATATACTGTACTCTCTTATACATATCTCTCTTTTCTCTCACATATAATACATATGAACTAGTGCTGTAGCTGACATTTAGCATTGTGGACCATGATGGCCTAATTACCCACTCTAGAGAGAAGCAGAAATAAGGACAATATAATATGTAAGAACATTGACATATAAAAAATTGACGTGAACAAAGTTAACACTACTGCCTCATTGCCTCATTAATCAGCTTCACTATACACAAGCCAGTTATGTATCAGTCCATCCGGTCTAGATCTGTGGAGACTGAGTTCAGTAATAATGATGTTCATCATTCATCATAAACAGTAAACCATACAGTGATCACAGACATATACAGTATATTTAGTGTTACACTGCCATAGTTTGACATGCACATAGAGACAAACCGCTCACTTCAAATGGAAACCACACCCATCACAACTGAAAAACCTGCTTTGACTTGAACAATCGACCTTATGGTTCATTCATATTACATTTGGTTAGTGCAACGTATGGTAGCCTGTTGGCCAAACATGAAAAATTGAATCCATTAATTAGACTAGTGCAAGGAAATTACACATCACAGAAAGGCAAAGGGATTTCTCCTGGAGTGATCTGTTTTTGATTTAAGTGCCATTTACAGAATGGCATGAAGTGACAGATTTGTGGAATTATTACCATTTTCTAAATCATACCTTGAAGACAAGTTAGGATGACGTCCATACGCTATAATACAAAAAAAAATGTCTGCAGCACTGATGCTCTGCAAAATGAAAAAGATTTTCATTGTAAAGAGACCTGAACAATTTTTCATTTCATTCCAATCTTCATTTCAAACATAATGTTGGATGTCGATAAAGAGAATTTTTTTTTCGTGAGTCCTTCAGTATCACAAACATCTTTTACTTCAGATTTTTTATGTGTTCTCTGCCCTGCAAGAACTCACCTTTTCCAGCAGCTGTACATTGCTATTCTCAAGCAATGTCCATCCTGTCAAGTTTACTTTGTGGTTGCACTGAATGTCCTAGAATAATACATGTTCAATCCATATCTGATTAAGATGTTACATACATAACCAAAAAGAGAGAGATCCAAACGGCAGCTGGCATATACAAGACTCACTTACTGTAGGCACATACCTACTTAAAATTTACATAATTGTGCAGATCTGAATAAAGATTGGACATTTTATATAGTCTGAGTGCAGTTGGAGAAAATTTTGAGTAGAGAGAAGCTCACTCAGTCTTTGCATCATTACTCACCCGTGCACACACACACAAAGTTGATGATGGCTTGAATTCCATTTGCATACAATCCAATCTGAATCCAATTTAATATATAATATATGTTTTGCAGTTTACCCACTTCCACTCCAGTCTTATTTGTTGCATGCACATAAAAATAATCATTGTCAAGTTTTTATTTCTTTTCCTCCTGTCTTTTCTGGCTCACATCTTCCATCAGCCTCCCTCACTCTCTCCACTCGTCAGTCACTTAATCAATCACTGATGTTTTTCTCCTTCACTCCTCTCCCCTCCTCATGCTTTTTCTCTCCATCCCCTCCTCACTCCCACTCTCTCCCCCTCTTCCATCCATCTAACCATCCATCTCTGAAGTGGTAGAGTGGTTCAGGTCTTTTCCATACAGTTTGCTTAATGTATGCTGATTATAATAGTCTATCGACCTACTCCTCCACACATACATCCATTTTCCTCCCTCGTTCCCTCCATCCATCCTGTGTTCAGACTGGAGGGAACAGCAAACGAATGAGTGAAGGAGAGAAAGGAGGGGTGGAGGGAGGAAGTGGAGGGCCACTTGATTGAGCGCTGATGCTAACAGGCATCAGTGCTCAGGCTGAGAAAGTACAAATACATTTGTCTCCCACTGATTCGTAATCTGTCCATTTTTACAAGAACATCTGATATGATGGCTTTGCATAAGTGGTTATATGATAAGTAACATTTTATTGCAATCACAAATCCTCTGAAACTTTAGTGGGCCTTGGAAATGCTGTTTATAATATTGGCTGACGCAGCATGCTGTACTTAAGCATCCATATGAAATATAGTGTAGAAAGTGACTTAACATAAAGACAAGACAGATGTCCTTGCTACCTTTCCTGTTCTATTTTTTGTGTATTGCTACAGTCTCTCTTTAGAGCTAAAATGATTGATCAATTAGTCAACTATTTTGATAATCTCCTAAACGTTCAGTCAAATATCCAGCACAAATTCCAACTATACTCTTGGTTTCTCAAACATAAGAATTTTCTGCTTTTGTCTGCTTTATATCATTGTAAACAAAACAAGCAATTTGAATGCATGTCATTTCACTTTTTTATTATTTGATAGACTAAATCTTTTTTACAGACAAAATGAGACATTAGCTTGCAGCTGTAGATATTTTGCTCCATGTCTATAAGTTTAAATAGTTTCATTTTTTGAAAGTGAGCAAGTGAGCATCCTGCTCTTGTAATGCATCACATCATTTCAGGCAGAACGCTAAACTAATGCCTGCTCTCAGCTGATAACATGTATCCTCAAACCACCTGCAACATGCTAATGTTGGTGCTTGATTTCTCCTTCCAGCACCCCGGCACCCTCCGTTCTGTTTTCCTATTAACCTTGAATGCCATGACATCCCTTTCCCTGTGCATTACATGTATTCTTGTTTTTGTATGTGCTGAGCTCTTTTGGGTACAGCCATGTGGGGTTTTTATTGTGCTCCCTGAAGAATCTCTTGGTCACCACTTGGATTCATAACAGGGAAGAACCCTCAAGAGGAGAGCCTATTCTGCCAAGCACTGCAGAAGAACCATCTGTTGTTGGAAATTGTTAGATCTTAAGTGTTTGTTAGATGCTGTTATTGTCACTGCACTGCAAGTATGTAAGTGCTTTGTAGAAGTTGGTTGAAAGAGTGTTGGGGTCAGCATGATTGGACTCAGTGAAATTATGCTAATTCCTCATGTGTTAATACCACAGTACTGTGGCGGCACATTGTGAATCACATCTTTGTCTGCTGTTCTGCTGGCTATGTACTGTATATTTCCCTTTGCAGAGCTCTGGGGCTTCTTGGGTACATTCAAACTAGGGATGCTCTGATACATCTCACTTAGTTTTTAGTGCTGCAATAATCCCTGGCCTCACATTATCATACATAAACGGGAGTTCAACGCAGTGGGGTACACAATATTAAAATTTGGGGGGAAAAGAGAACTGGTATCAGATTAGTACTCTGTATTGTTAGATACCCTGAGCTGAGGTATCTGCGTAGCGAAAGATGTTGGATCAGTGTATCAATTCCAACTAGATGACAATCTGCCCTTTGACAGTAGACATTTTATGAATAATGGCAATTGTTGGGTTCTTCTTGTATTATCTCTGCTTTTTTCATGAAGGTCACTGGTTTTATCTATTTCACACTTTCCTGAAAAAGTTGCCGATCTGGCCACTCTGAATTAATGTCTGACCGATGCTGCATGGCTTTTCTGCTGATGTTGTTTAGAGTCTGACAATTTATCAGCTGAGTTTTTTTTTTTCTACATTTCCACACAATGTAAACTTACATTTTTTAAAGATTATATATTTATTTATTTGGCATTTTTGCCTTTTTTGGACAGTAGGCAAGGAAGAGGCAGATAGGAAACAAGGGGAGAGAGAGATGGGTATGACATGCAACAAAGGTCATTGGCTGGAATAGAACCAGGGACATTGCAGTCATGTGGCATGCACAATAACCATTTAGCTACCAGGGCGCTATGCAAACAGACATTTTTGAGAGGAATCACTGAAATTTGATTTGTTGTTTTTTGTTTTTTTTGTTGCTGTTTTTTTATAATATTGGTGTCCATGATATGTGCTGAGCATGGCATTTTGTATTTGAAAATGAACTTGGTGCTCTTTCGTGGACAGACAATGTAATGGAAACACTTTCTAAATGACGTCAAACATTTCTTTGGCGTTACTGTACTAACATTTCTTGTTATCAGGCAAAGTAATCCAGTACTGATATATCTCCAACAATCAAATATTGGTTGATATATCATCCCAACCAAGTTATCAGTTTAGCTGTAGTCTGAATGCTAGGTGTCTCGCAAGTAATGATGTATATTTAATCTACCTTAAGTACACTTGATCTGTGTTGCCAGATTCTTTAACTGTCTCACACAGTGAGCACATCCATTCAAAGATGAGATAAATCAAGCATTCCTTTTGAATTTTTTTTCGTATTTTAATTGAATGCAGTCACTACTGACGGTATGTCAAGTGGTCCTTTTTAACCATAAGCCATTAGCTCTTAGCCATTGTCATTGCCTAATATCGTCCATTAGCTTTAAGCTCTTAGCCTGCATTATTTAGCTGCTCCTCCACCATAGTGGAAATGACTGAACCTTCTTGACAGAAAAGTCAATCTTCTTTGGAAGTAATGTTACCGGTCAGCACTACACTCTGGCCTTAAGTGATCCATTTATTGACCAGTAACCATAAAGAAAATGTGGTAACATTGTTCCATCACCCTTTCATGTTGAAAAGAGGCCAGATGTTACTTTGGATGTGGCCATTAAATTGGTATCTGTAGATTATAAATCAGTTCATATCTGTCACCATTTTTTGGTACTTTTACACAGAAGCTTATGTGTGGATGGTTACTCCCTGGAGCAGTTCAGGGAGTGCAAGAGGCTATAATCTTACATCATGTCATTTTTGATCTATCCATTTTGACAAAAGGAGCTGAGATAAGTTAACTTAGTTCCACCAAAAAAACTGTCTGTCAGATACTGTCAGACACAAGCACTCACTTGGAGCTGGAAGGGTTTAGATGCTTGTTTAAAGCTGGCTTTGATTCTGACCATAAGCTCTTTTTGGTGTGTTTGTGTAAATTTACATTTGATGAATACATTTGTTAGCCTAAAAGTCTCATAATAAAACAATATAAATGGATTAACAATAGGCTGGCAACTTTGGACTTGTTGCTGGCTTTGCAGCTGAATGAAGTACATCACCATGGTTACTTTGGTGGCATGGATAGCCTGCTCTGGTGAAGATTGTTTTGGCCATTGAATCCAGAAACACAAAATGCTCTAACAGTCAGCTTTCTTGTATTACCATTCCCAGACGGGGCCATGAACTTAGTGCAGAAATAGAAAGGAGACTTTTTGCAGGGACCTTTGTTGCCCTGATGATTTATTAAAAGATAAAAGAAAGTAGTGTTTCCAGGCATTTGCCATCTCTGGTCAGAAAAAGAAGGCTTCTATTAAGCAGCATGCAGTTTATATTAGATGATTAGATTATCAGTGAGTACATATCCTCTTGTATATTGAAGGAAAAATCCATTCAAAAATCATTTAAACATGTAGTGATGATAATGCCTCTGGTGGTGTATTTTTCTTTATTCCTGCAGATAGCTGGTGAAGCGTTAAAGGAGAAAATGGGTGTTTCGCTTTAGGTTTTAGTGTCAATTCATCAGAAAGAAGGATTTTGTCTAAAGTCATTATTTTGTGCTGAGGTTCAACAATCTACAGCAAAAAATAATTAATAGATGAGGCAGAGATATCTCTTTCTTCCTTAATAGTTGCTGGTTGTTATAAACTGAGAAGGGATGCCAGGAATGGCAAATTGTGCCATATTTATCTCAGACAGTCTCTGAGGTAGTTTTTCCTGTGAACTAACAGACAGACAAACATGACCAAAAACATAACCTCCTTGTTGAATACCATTTTAATCAGACACTTGAACAGGTGAGCAAGTGGTGAATGTATCAGCTTGTTTAAGTATCCCAATTAAATATATGTAACCTTACAGTTATAATAATGGGATTACCTCATAGTCCAGATGTTATTCTTTGTGCCAGTAACAAATTACAAACCACAGATCTCACAGAGGTAAATAACATCTAGCTGTGAAAGAGTGAAGGTTTAATTAAACTTTTCTGCCGTTACTTTGGAGGTATAAATCTTTTTGGTTGTATAAAAACTGCAAGAAGTGAAGCTTTTCTTGCCCTGAAGCACAAAATGACCAAAATACATCTTGCATATATGTTGCAAGTTTGAGAGTGGTTGATCAATACCAACTGCCTTGTGGTGTGCTGAGATGTCTGACTTTGAAAACTCACTTTACGGCGATTACTCCAATCTGCCAAAAGAGTGTAATGTATTAAATAATATGGGAAAGTGACATATTACCTTTCAGTCTGCTTTTTCAGACCAGGTTACAGTATGTGCAGTTTACAGATGACATGGAACATGATTTGTACTGTAACATTGTGCAACTTAAAAACCTGTAGGCTTAATTTAAAGGGGACCTCTTATGCATTTCCTTATTTTCTGTCATACATATAATGTCGCAATGTCAGATGGTCATATTCAGTGTTACCATGTTGAAATTTGGAGTAAAGAAGGAGAAAAACAAGTAAAGTCCTGCTACTACGGTTTGTTTACATAGCCTATGGAGCCAGAGCCAATTAGAACAGAGTGGGATCCAGGGGAGGGGGGACTTAAAGAGACAGGAGATAAAGCAGCCTGTTTCAGACAGAGGCTGAACTGAGGGGATGGCATTAAGGGCCAGTATAAGATAAATAAGGATTTTTTAAACTGTGAATCATGCATTGCCACTCTAGTGAAGTCCCCCTATAAAAAAATATAGAGCTTGAAATGAGCATAATAGGCTCCCTTTAAAAGTTAGTTGTCAAAATTGAATTCTGATTTTTATTTTTGTCTTGTCTTCCAGCTTGCTCAGGATGAGGGCAGTCCAGTGCGAGGTTTCGGCGTGGTGGAGTATGAGAGTGCAGAACAGGCAGAGGCAGTGCTGATAGAGATGGACAGAACACTGGTGGGAGGACAGGAGGTTCGTCTGTCACTCTGTACCCCCGGCACCTCAGGGAGAAGCACCCTGGCTGCACTCATCGCTGCCCAGGGAATGGTGAGTATGAAGCCAACAAGAGAAGCACAGACCGTCATCACAGACACATAAGCACATAATCAGGATTCAAGGTTACATTCCATTTTGACATTTATGCAGAATGTTAATCTAAAGAATGTACTTATATGTAAATGATGTCCACACAAAACATCAAGTATTGCCATCATGAATTCACAGGATCATCAGGCCGGCGCAATTATATACAAACCACCCAATCTAAATGGTGAAGGAGTGAGTGAGGAGTCCTCAAGTAAACGTACAACACCCACATAAGGATAAACTCCTGTTTTCTTGATTGTTATCCTTCCAACAGAATATTTTTTAAAAAGTCAACACAGCAAATAATGTGTTGCAGTACTTGACAAAACACAGCATCTCCTCAGCCATCAGCAAGGCCGAACAAATCAAACATAATGCCTCCCACCCGCTGAACACCCAGTACAACCTGCTGCCCTCTGGTCAAAGGTTTAAAAGCTCATTCTGTAAAACAAACAAAGCATACACATTGTTCATCTAATGAGTATTAATCTTCTAAATGATGGATCCAAAGAATAACTTACTGACTATTGTACAGTTTTTACCTTTGTGTGTCTATGGGAGTTCATACATTATGTGAATACAGAATATATATATTTTATATTTGGCTTCTCTGCTTTAAACTTGTCTCTCCCCAAAAAGATACACCCAGCACAGCACAGCAGAGACAGAGGAGTGACAGTAATAACTGAGTCCTTGGAGAACTTAGACCCTACAGGTGGTTGCCGTATGAACAGTAATAGCAGCAGCAAGTGATTGCAGCAGTTATGGCAGAGGTGAGCAGTCTAGCGTCAGACATGAGGCAGCTATGTTGCTCTGCTCTTCATGCTAGATTGAGATAAGTTGAGATTGAAGCAGGACAACCATAGGTGAGTTAGCATGACAGCTGAGTGATATAACATGGTACCACAGGGTCGCAGCACATCACTGCTGCACAGGATGTGGAAAAAGATTGAAAAAATACAGTTTAAATTTTAATAAACCCTAACGTCTCTAATCTTCATAGAAATATTTAATCAAATCTGGAATTCATATACCGTTTGGTTAAAGGTTGGTGCTCTATATTAGTGTACATCAGACTTTTGAGACTTTCATGCATTAAAACAAGCAGACATTCTCACAGATACATCTAATTGTGAAGCTGTTGCCAACTGGTTATTGCACATCCAGTGTTCAGATATACTGAGGTTTGACATGGCACACATGCATGAACACCCTCTGGCTGAAATAGTCTTTGTAGCTGTGGTGTCCCCTCCTACACGGTACTGTGGTGGCAGAGAGGCACTGACATGATAATTATAGTTCTATAGTCTGATTGGGCTCCTCCACTGTCTCCTGCTGCTTGAAATAAACCACACTCACAGCCCGCCACACAGTACAATATGACACTCATACACACACACACACGCACAGACATTCGAATGGATACACACAAGCAGATTTCTACTCACAAGATGTAAATACAAGTGAGAGTTCCAGTCATTTGTAGAAAAAAGCAAAGTACTAGTTAATCTTCATGGGTACATGGATTTTATATATAATCATGTACTCACAGGTGCAATATTTAGATGCAAAAGTAGGCTAGGAACATGACAGCACAAGTTTCAATGCTTTTGCAATCAAAATCAGTCACATGGTTCAGGTTTGTGTGTGTGTGTGTGTGTGTGTGTGTGTGTGTGTGTGTGTGTGTGTGTGTGTGTGTGTGTGTGTGTGTGTGTGTGTGTGTATAGGACTGAGAGAGACGTAGAGAAAATGTAGTGAGTAGTTATTAAATTTTCAGGTTTTTTGGAGTACTACTGTACTGGCCCAAAATATAGCATAGTTTGTCTTTTTATGGAAATCTGATGAATTGGGTTGTCTTACATTTGAGGAAAGACTTAAATGTTGTGATGAATTCTACACTCTCTGACTCACAGCCTTTTTTTTTCGTAGAGGAAAAGAGCTTTGAAGAGTGTGGATAATGGTTGTTAATACACCAATTGTCCACTAAATGCAAATTCCCTTTGAGATGGGAAATTGGAACTGGCAGTGCTTTCTCACAAAAGTAGTACGCTACAAGAAACTGTAGTTTGTCATGTTATTTAAGGAGCTCAATTTGTTGATTTCATCTTTTAAAATATATTTTTTCATAAATATTTTTGTATATTATGTTTATTCATTTTATATTATTTGTGTATTTTGTATTTTACTTACAAGGTGTCATTTGTTGTATTTGCCTACTTTATTTTATTCAGTGGTCTTGGGTATTATGATCAGTACCATCTTAATACTGGAATCTGTATGCAAGGCAGTTCAGTGCATAAATTATAATATATATTGGGGTTTTCTCCCCATCGACAAAAAACTATAACATTATTACTTGTGTCAAATGGAAATCCTCAATTATATTTTTTGAATTACACATTTATGGTATGCTTTAGGCCATTGAGGATCATTACAGCTTGCTGTATAACTCCTGTCTGATAGATATTTTAAATTACACTAATTGAGCTTATGGAGGGCCAGAATTAAAAGTTGTAACATTTAAAATACCCTCACTGAAACACAGTTTTGACAAAATGTTCTATATACATTGACCAACACTTACATTATCCTGATATTCTTCATTCTTAAATTGCATACTGCTACGCTACCACTTTTGACTCTGATGAAATGTGACTGACATTTGTAATCTCTGTGATGCTACTCACAGCTATTGAAGAATGATCAGGTGCAAGTAAAGAGGTTGTAACCTTGAGATGGATGCTGACAGAGTCGAGTTGAAAATAACGGAGTGAAAAGGAGAGCAGTAACGGTCAGAGTCTGAATTGCAATGAAGAGGATGAAAAGACGAAAAGAAAATGCATTTTCGAATAAATCGGCTATGGGAGATAAGGGAGATGCAAGGAGTAAGGAAAACTCAGTGAAACAAAACGGGGCATTGATTGAGAGAGAGACCAGAAAAGGGAAAGGTTAAAGAAAGGAAAGGAAAAGGTAGAGAGGTAGAAACGCATTTAAGCTTGTGAGGACTGCAAGGTTGCATTAGTACCCTCAGGCTCCTTAAAGATTATTGCAGTGAATGTGTACAGCCGGTAAAAGAAACATCAGACATTCAGGAAGAGATCAAGACCGACTCCTGGCTACAGTTCTCCTCTGAGGCAATTCTCTCATTTCTACAGTTAGTGAATGTGAGAGTGAATGCTGAGGACCAGATGGCATCCTCCTCCCTCCTCCTTTCTTCTCCCTCCATCCTTCTCTCTCCTTCTCTTTACGTGATACTTCTCGCCTTCCCTTCTTCGCGGTTTCCTTACCTCCCCGGCATGTGAGTGTGTATGTGTGGGTGTGTGGCTGGATTTTGTGCCAGTAGCCAAACAGACTGATGCATGCTGACATTTTCTCCAGCAGAAGGAAAAGAAATGAGAGAGCGCTCTCCTCCTCCTACTCCTCCACCTCCTCCTCCTCCTTTTCCTGCTCCTCCTCCTCCTCCCCTTCTCCCCTCATCCCTTGAAAGATGCTGTCAGCCACAACCGGCCTTGTTCAACACCAGCATTCGTGCACACACATGCACACATGCTGATTTTCCTTGCTGTAACAAACAAAAACACTGTACAGTATGTGTGCACTCTCCTCTTCCTCTCTCGCTGTCAGGCTGGAGTCAAACCCACTCCATCCCCATCAGTAATGCTTTCTCGTCAGGATGTGGCAGGGAGGAAACAAGGTTGACTTGAGCTGGAGTCATGCTGTAGCTCAGGGGCAGACAAGAAGGAAATATCACCATCCTGGTAATGTTGTTTTAAATAGCCATGTCTTTGGGCCAGCCAGCGAGTACTACAGCCATAATGTCAGTGCTGAGGAGGATCCACCAGAGCAAGGGCTGCTCCATTCGATTTGACACAGTCCAATTCAATAGGATTTCATTTGAGTATGTTTAATTAAATTTCCACAACCTAATGAATTATTGAATTCTTATTTGGGAATGTGCCTTATATTACATCTTTTGATTAAACACAAGTCAGCAGAGATCATTTAGTTCTAGGAAATTCAGCCTGTTATGTCAAATTAAATGCATCTAAAGGTGTGTCATGTGTGCTGAGAATGAAATCTGTAAGGCATATTAAATACAAAACACATATTTAAAAAAAAAAAAAAAAAAAAAAAAAAAGAACAAGCAGACTGAAACGGTGAGCAGGACTAAATAGACACATTTTGTATGGTAACTACTGGCAAGTTAAAGGGTAGGTTTGCAGTTTTTCAAGTCTGTCTTAAAACAACACTCAGGTGCCCAAATTAACATTGACACAGGTTTGCTGGCTGGAATCATTCCTCCTGTTCATACTGGCCATTAAAAGATCCTCTCCAAAGACACTTACAATGTAGGCAATAGGGCACGATATCCATAGTCTTTGTTTTGAGCTCACTTTGAGACCATCAGCAGCCATCAAGCAAAAACAGTTGAAGCAGCAGTAATGGATGGGTGGGTACAGCTTTTCCACCTATCTTTCTGAGTATGACGTCAGGAGGGCTTTCAAGCATGTGAACACCAAGGAAGCAGCAGGACCAGACAGCACCAGTGGGCAGGTCTTCAAACGATGTGCTGACCAGCTAGCACCAGTGTTCACAATGATATTCAACCTGTCCCTGGCTCAGTCTGTCATACCCACATGCTTCAAAAAGTCCACCATCATTCCTGTACCCAAGAAAACAAGACCAGCCTGCCTGAATGACTACCACCCAGTGGCACTCACCTCTGTAGTGATGAAATGCTTTGAACGGCTGGTCAAGGATTGCATCTGCTCCTCACTATCCAGCACACTGGATCCACTACAGTTTGTCTATTCTCCCAATCAATCAAAGGAAGACACCATAGCACACATCCTCCACACCACCCTATCTCATGTGGACAAGAAAGGGATCTATGTGAGATTGCTGTTCATTGACTTCAACACCATAGTTCCCTCCAGCCTTGTCACAAAACTCAAAGATCTGGGATCTTCCACCTACACCTCACTGTGTAGGTGGATGCTTGACTTCCTGACAGGCATCATTCTTAACAACAGAGCAGCCTAGGGCTGCATTTTGAGCCTAATGTACTCCATCTACACACACGACTGTGTAGCCACTTTCGACACCATTGCCAAGTTTGCTGACGACACAGCTGTGATGGGCTTGATCACAGATAACAATGAAAAGGCCTACCTGAAGGAAGAAGAGAACCTGACCAATCGGTGTCAAGACCACAACCTACTCCTGAACGTCAGCAAGACTAAGGGGCTGAGAATGGACTTTGGGAAAAAACAAGTCAGAAACTACACCCACCTCAATATCAACCAGTCCATGGTGGAGCGGGTAGACAGATTCAAATACCTTAGTGTCCACATCACCAAGGACCTGACTTGGGCACTGCATACTGACTCATTGGTGAGAAAGACAAGGCAGACACTGTTTCACTTCAGAGGCTTCAGGAAATTCCAGGCATTTCTACTTCAGCACCATCGAGAGTGTCCTGACTGGAACATCACTGCTTGGTACGAAAACAGCACTGAACAGGACAGACCGCAAGGCCCTGCAAAGAATGGTTTGTTCAGCTGAACATACAATAAGTGGTGCTCTACCTTGCCTGTGATGACCTCTGCAGTGTCATCTGTTGTGTGCTATGTTCGCCGAGCAGTTTACCCGGTTGTCTGCTTAGCTTTTGCAGGTGATCGTTAACACAACTGGGAAAACCTGAAGGTGTTCCCAGGTTATTCAATTCTGGGCTGCAGCACAGCTCAATGTTTGGCTGACTCTCTGGCACTTGGCTCCAGCTCTCCCCTCTTCCCCACAGACGCCTTTTCGATTTGGTTATATTGCTGTAGTTCTTTGTCTTTATGTCCTTATTATACTGACATTCACACCCCATATTGTAAGTATTTAGTTCATTTGTTTAATTTGATTTAATAAATTATCTTTTGTTAAACATTTACATGGTGTGTTTCCCTTTTGTTGTGGCCATTTGAGCCAGGTCATAACACTGCCTAAAGGATAATTACACCGGGCACTGCAAGTATAAGGCTAGGAGAATCATTAAATAACCCAACCACCCGGATAACGGCCTTTTCTCCCTGCTGCGGTTGGGAACAAGGTAGCGGATACACCAGGCCAGCAGAGAGAGGCTCAGGAAGAGCTTCTACCCTCAGGCCACTAGGATCCTAAATGAGGTCACTGCATTTTTCAACCTACATGAGTTTTTGTACACTCATTTTGTTATAAAAGTTTTGTAAACTGGTTAAATAATCAAATTATGAGCTATTCTCTCCCAAGAGTCTATAATCCTTTTCAGATATGGAATCTTTAACATTTTTGGGTTCATCTATTTGTTGGATTGCCTTAAAATCTTTAGGTCTTATTTGCTCGAAGTTAACACTCAAAAATGAATCCTAATCTAAATCCAGTGACAAAACAATCCAACAACTCATCCAATATGGATTGAAATGTTGCCAAATCCTGATTTGTGCACAGAAATAAGTGACATCACCTTTTATCCTTCCAACTCTCTTCCACCGTCTTGTTTTTCACATCTTTTTTCCCCTCTCCCTTCCCCCCCCACCTCTGTTTCTCAAACAGATTTCTTTCTTTTGTCTCCCAGATCGACTCCCCTCTGCTGACATAGCAGACATATCCTGATGATGTAAACTGGTGTAATCATTACACCAGCCATCAGAAGCTCCTAATGACAAGATCAAAACACATACTGTACAACACACACTCACTTTTCCTCCTCTAACATGTGTGTATGTGTGTTTATTTATCTTTTCATTTGTTTCTTTTCCAGATTCTGAGTAATAGGAAAGGTCTGCTACCAGAGCCTAACCTGGCCCAGCTGTTGACCAGTATGACCAACCCAGCTGCCCTTCAGATCCTCATGAGACCGTACCACACTGGGAAAAGAGGAGGTAAGACAAGTGCTGCTGCATGGATGGGTGGATGCATCAGGTTGTTTAATCTTTAGGGTTCTTGTCTCATAGTTCTCTTTTGACGCTGTCTGAATTTATAATATACTCACTAATTATTTCATGATTAGCATGATGTTTAGCCCCCCGCATTACACATAATGACCTCCATTAGCATATATAATTTAGTGTAGAACACCTTGGGCTAGTTTTTGGTTTTGTGGATCAAGTGCATTGACCTTGTGCTTGCAAAGTGGTAATTTCATAGCTTGCCCTATCATACTGTATGTAGAGCTGAAATGGATAGGAGTGCACTAGAGAGAAATGTTGATATAGCTCATCTGGCACAAATGGCAATGTCACACATTTGAGAGCAGAAAGCCACCCAAATAATCAAATGACAAAAGTGTAACTGTAAGAAAACAACAATAATAGGTACAGGAAAGCTTAGACCTCCCTCCCTGTAATATTGTCCTGCACAAGTCTATCTCCACACTCAGGAAATGATGATAAAACACAGGACTATAGTATATACTGATTGAATGTTTAAAATAAAATACAATGTCATCAGAATGAGCTGTGACAAAAGTTAGAAAAGTTGGAAATATAGAAATTTAGACAAATTACAAAAAGGAAATCACGTGACGGGAAATACATGATATTAAAAGGTAAAAAAGTATAACATGACTTTGATATCATCAACATCTGCTGTTGGACTTTCGGTTTATGGTTTTTGTCATATACATTAACTAACCTTTAAACTTTTTTCGAACTTAACTTTTTTAATTTATATAAGTTTAATAAAAGACTCATCTTACTTCATTGTAATAAAACTGTAAACCACTTAACCAGCTTTTGAATAGTGCTGACCTCTTTTAAAATCTAGCACTTTTTTTTAGGTGTTATTGTGCATAGATTTTGTTTTCAGCTGGTGCTCTTCCCTTGATAATGTGTAACTAAAAACCTTCAACTTAAAGATGGTATATCAAATCTGTATGTACACCTTGACTCATCACATTTTCCATGATCCTGAACTAATTCTTTTGAGTAGTATTTTCCGGGCTCGGTTCGTAATCAAATATCAACTATAAGAGTCTGCCCCTCTGTTAGGCCCTCCTATATCCTGTATACTGTAATCACCTCGACGACGGCTTCATTATTTGATGAATGGCTAATCAGGTATTAAAATGAAATCGTGTGACATTAGTAGAACAAATGAGAACAGGAAGGAGAGAAGATGGGAGTTGGGGGAGCTCTCCTAAAGAAGAGCACGCACAATTAAAGTCTAAATTTAGGGCCTTGATTAAATGTTAAACTTTATCTACTTTTTCTGGAGGAAGCTACCATTAGCTTTGACGCTTACATTTATTATGAGGAAGCCTTGTGATTCAGAGACGTATCACACACGCACACACAAAGCCAAAGAAAGGAGGTGTATACTGTGTGTAGGCATTTGCCTGAAGGTGAGAGATGAAGCATTATGACCAGTGTTTGCAAACATTCAAAATCTGTGTGAATGGGGCGCCCTGATGACCTAATGGTGAAGGCACATGCCACATAACTGCAATGTTCCTCGTTGAATTCCTGACTGCAGGACCCATTTTGCATGTCATACCCCTCTCTCTCTCCCCCACGTTTCTCGTCTCTCTACACTTACTCTCAAATAATGAGGCAAAGGCCAAAAAAATCTTTTAGGCAAACCCTCCTAAATTGTTCAAATCCCTTCAAATATGTGTAGCTCTTCTGTGGTGTTTACACTTTATCCCAAAAACAAGCCATACTAGACAAAGAATGGCAGTTAATGTAAACTTCCTGTTGTCATCGCTGTGGTAATTCCATAAACAAGGGGATTGATTATGGTTATTATTATTGATTGGCCACTGATGGAATAACACTAAATACTGTGTAACTCTCAATCCAATTTAAATTACTGAGTATGACCCAAATTAGAAAGAAATCCACACAAGGAATGGTAATAGCCAAGACAAACAAAATTTTCAAGGTAGGTTTTCTTCCTCTTTACTTCCTGTTCACTTCCTTCATGTAACAATGTCAGTTAAGCTTAGTTCAGACCAAAGATTCGCTACGAAACGAGTTGAAACTTGCAACTACTTGCAATGCACAGGTCCGCAAAATCTGCCAGTTTACATCAATGCGACTAGATGATATGGTATATCGTCTCCATAGCAACGACTCTCTGTACTCTCGTTTCCTCCGACCAAACTTCTGCCATTTCAATCAGCTGACAGTTTGCTGACTTTACCAGCTGACTTTGCTACAAGCTGATTGGCTGTGATATGCATTACATTCTAAAAACAACTACTGGCGACTTGACAGGCTGAGTCACAGGCAACGGCGTCAGCCGGCTTCAGTTGAGCTGAGACGGGCCATTTTGCACCAATGCCACTTTCCCCTGCAACGTTCTGTAACGGTTTCGTCTCGCTGAGAGTCTTTGGTCCTGAACAGGGCTTTATCTCCAACTGCTATGGGACTCTGCCAGTAGGTGTTGCCATAGCAGCAGAATGTTCAACTGAAACCGACTGCTGTTGGAAGAAACAAGAGAGGCAAAAATTCTGACGTTTTTGCTCAGCAGTTGCAATGATCATTTCACTCCTATAGCTTCCATCTTTTTAAAAGTGGTCAAGTCATTTTATAATTCTGCATGATCCACCGCCTTTTAGTTCTTTACGTTGTAGGGATTGCGTTTTGGTTTCCAGTAACTGTCTCATCCCGTGCTCACAATTTACAATGTCTTTCTTGATGTTTTGCATTTCATGAATAGTTTTCAACACATATTTCCTGAATTGTGAAAGTAACATTGAGATCCTGAAGCTGCTTCTATTATTTTTGAGGAAACTGTCAGTGACACTGACAGTTGGTAAGGACAGATTGTTTGAAGAAGTTTGGAATTTGCATTTTTCTGCTTGTATTGATTTTTTTTTTTTTTTTTTTTAACTTTTTTGTTTGTTTATGTGTTTGATTGAGTGTATTTTCAACAGTTTCTGAAACATCAAAATTAAATTTAAACTTGGACAAAGTTCATATGAGGGAGGCAATTTGCTTTGTGGTAACATAATATCCCAATATTGCTTTACTTCTGCTCGGTATCACACAGAAGGCGGTGTGATTGTTTGTTTGAAATGTGCTATAAATGACTGATGGATCAGTCGTCCAATAAATAATTCTGCCTGTGGATACCTGTTGAGATGATGATTGATTAATGCATTACAAAAAAACCCCCAAGAAAATCACAACAGAGGCACAGTTTGATTTATTTCTTTGTTGCTGGTTTACGTTTTCAGGAAAGTACGGCCGTCACACCAGCCTGCCATTCCTCAGACCTCCTCTCACCACGGCTCTGCTCACACTGGGAAAAGCACACCAGGTCACAACCATGTCAACGTCTGTGTGGGATTTTTGTGTGTGTATGTGTGTGTGTGTGTCTGTTGATGTACAATAATGTCGCAATAAAGTCTTTTCCTTTACCTTGCAGAATGCTATGCTTGGTAATGGACTAGTCCTTCAGAACCTCTTGCATATGCAGCTCGCCCAGCAACAGCTTCTGCACATCAAAGACAAACGCATCAGCAGCGTAAGACACTTGTTTGTATGTGTGTGTGTGTGGTAATTTAAACACATAGTAGTTATAGGCATGTTCATATGTGCTCTTACATTTCTCATCTTCAGCACTTGCAATGCATAATGAATCTAAACAACCCAAAACTCACGCAACCTTATGGCTTTAAATCTCCCTCTCTACCTTTTAATTTGCATATTTTCTTTTAAAATGTCTCGGGTGTTTTCTTTTAATGCTGAAATTAAAGTTAAAAGTCAACGGTGACTGATGTTTGGAGTATTTTATGTTGTTTTAGAAATTGGATGTTGATAATTCAGATGCAGATACTGTGTGTTTTTTTTTCCCTCACTACCCCTCTGTGACTTTTTATGCTGCTTTTGATGTATTGTTATTATTATTATTGTTCTCTTCTGTAGTGTGTATGTAGGATAGATAAAAGCTGCCTGCTACAGGCTGAGCTACCGTTTTCATAAGTTGCAGTCATTAAATTATATGTCTGTATTACACAGCATTATGTGTTCCTATCACTGTTATTTCCATTTTGTTTCCTTCTGTCTGTCCCTCCAAATCTCACCCCCACATTCTCTCTTCTGTCCTTTTCTCTTATACAAACTTTTCCACTTCACTTTGTCTTCTTTCTCCTTCTTTATTTATGTAATGTCTCTCCTCCTCAGGTCTCCAGTCTGCTCGGGGACCCGTCCAGACTGCTGATGCAGAAGGCTTTGTCTCTGCGACCTCCGGGTCTTGTGCCGCTGGGGAAAGGCCTCCTGGGAGACTCCCCTACAGGTGCACAGGCCCCAGTATTTATATACTTGTCAAATGACTCAGTGTTATTACCGCAAACAAATGAGACCATATTGAGACCAACAGTACGACTCATCAGTGTTTTTGATAATGCTTTGCTTTATGTTTTCATCTTTCACTTTGACTTCTCATCAACTATTGTTGGAGCATCTGAAAACATTAGATTCAGTTTTATGCTATAAAACAATATCCCACACTGCTGTAAAGGAATACATACAACTTCATGTAAAGGCACAACGTGGCATAAACAGATCAAGGCTGTTCAGTCATCTTTTCAATGCAAGTCCTAGTCTTAATTTACACATAAATGTGCATGTGGAAATGATTTATCAATGTTAACTTCAAATAATGGCTTTAAAAGATAAAAAAAAAAGTTTTTTTTTAATTGATATTTTGTCCATATTTCATTGGATTTTTATGAGCAGCCTTCTGTAGACCACAGGGTCAAAAAAACACAGGATTGCAAAAAGGAATACATTATACTAAAGTGTTGATGTCAAATTAAGCTAATAGAATAAAAGCATTTCACCTCCTCTCCTCCACCAAAAGGAGAACTTTTCCCTCTGAGACTCATTGTTAAGTCTTGATCGCCTCCTCGTTGGCTGTGCGTCAACTAAAAGCCAATATCTATATGTTAAGGTTGATAAGATAAACAAACTGCACAAGTATATGACTGTAAAAAATAAGCTTACATAAACTCAAGCTGAGACAAGCTGTTTCCAGCAGTAAATGTAAATGTGGTACATATGCATCTTAATCCCCACAAAGTAGTTGTATTTTCAAAATATACAATTGTAAGATGGTCTTAAACTGCTTTCTAAAAGTGTGAACAAATTAATAAAAATAACTGGTGATTACATATGAACAAATAGGGAAATAACCTATGACTGAGGGAAATAACCCTCAGTCATAATATGTTAAAGTCAGGTGTCAGGGTCGGCCCATCTTGCAGATTCCTGAATGTCTCGCTGCTGTACATTAAAGTACAACACATCCTCAGGAAACCGCAGTACATTTACAATGCAAATCTCCAGCTGAGAAAAGCTGTGTTGTTTTTATATGGAAATGATATATCACAGGCTGTGTCGGGCACAAACTCGGGCAGTTGTGTGTGTGTGTGTGTATGTGTGCGTGTGTCCCTCTTTGATTGTGTGTATGAGTTTGCAATTTTCAGTGTGTCTGTAATGTGAAGCTTTTATAAGACCTTATGTCTGCTGGGATTGTTAGCTTAAGGCTCGTTAGAGCTGATTCCTTTATTGTGCTATGGAGGCCATTTGTCACAGCAATATTGGATTTATAATAAGTTTGAGTGTGTGTGTGTGTTCACCTTCTGTGTGCATGTGCATCTTTAAATTATCCTTGCTGTTGTGAGTATGTTTTTCTATTGTGTTTATGTGTGCAGCATGCATGTGCTCGTGTTTATGTATGTGTGTATATATGCGTGTTTATTAAACCCTGGAGTGAGTGAAATATTGGTGTGTGGAGTGCTGAGCTGTAAATAAACATGATAAGTGATGATGTATGAGCAGGAAACCCATTCTCAAATATTACAACTGGCTCTACAGAGACGGTCGGGCTGAGCTTTCTGTTTTTCAGCCGTCTGAGTGATTCGTCTCTGTCCAGAGGAGACAGACACACAGATGGTCGTCACTAAAAGCCATTTCACATTTATCTGGCATCTTTCCTCTATTTAATTTCCTTTCCCTGCCTTGTTCCTCTGTGCTGTTTTTATACGTCTTCCCTATGTTTTCCTTTCCTTGACAACTTTGTAACTTGTTTCCTTTCCTTTCTTTTTCTCTCCTCTCCTCTCACAGAGTTGGGCCAGGAGTCTGTGCCAGCGTCTACCCACAACGCCACAGTAGTGGTATCAGCAGCAGGTGTGATGCCGTACCTCCAGGGTCGAGCTGGAGGAGGGGAGCAAAACAGCACCCATTCTATCTGCACAACTGCTGCCTCCTCTTCCTCCTCCTCCTCTCACTCCTCCACCGCCTGTGACAGGCAGCCTGCGCCCCCTGGGACCATGGTGAGCTCCCAGCTGCAGGGACAGAGCTATTCCTTGGGAATAAGTAACTCAGGCATCGGCCCCCCTCCACCTAAACCCCCTGGAGGAGTTTATACGTCAACCGGCCAGCACAACAGCTCAGATGGCTGCTCCCTGGCTAGCATGGTGAGCACAGCGAACATAACCTGCAAGCACATTTAGCAAATATACACCACGAGGCTATATAACCCCACTCCCCCTCCATTTCTGCACCGCCGCATTATTCTTTGTCATCTCTAAATCTTGCTACCAACCTCAGCAAATGTTACACTAATCCAGTGCTTAAACAGTTGATTAACCAATTAATCCCATGGAAAGACCAAAAGCAACAATGTGTTAATCCGTCTCTCAGTACATTCTGACTTCTCCAGCCTCTCTGTGGCCCATTCGTCTCTCCTACAGAAGTAAATTGTTAAAAAAATAGATCACAAATATAAACTTTTAAAAGTGCTAAATCATTTCCTAAAGTGGCTCAGCACTGTTTATGTTAACCACCCTTACTCAAACAGGAGTGATTCAATTCAAACCTTTTGTATGCTAGTGTGTCCACAGTGTGTGGGATGGACTCAAAATAAACTCGAGACTATTTTCATAGTCATGAAGAACATGTCACTTAGTGCAACAATGTGGCTCACTGATGTGTTTTAATAGTTCTTGGACAAAAATGGAGCTCTGTGGCACAGAGAAACAGGCTACGCAGGATTTGGATACACAGATGATACCAGTCAGTCGAATCAAGTGATTGTTGGTTTTGATTTTTTCATTGGATTTGTTGACAATACCATTTACACTTTCTCTTTTCATAACATATGGAATTGAATACCTATGGATTTTGGACTGTTGACTGGACAAAACAAGCAGTTTTTAGAGGTTACCTTGGGCTCTGGGAAATTGTTGCGGGCATTTTGACTATTTTCCAATATTTTATATGCAGAACTGTTAATTAATGCTTTGGAAAAAACATTTCAGTGATTCATAAATGATTGTTGGTTGTAGTTCTACACTGCTCTCTGTACCCATTTCTGTCTCTGTCTCTTGTGGACAGGTGTATTTACTCCTGATTTTGTCCATTTGGGTCTCAGAATCCACAAACACACACATCGAGTGTTTAAATAAACAGCATCAGTCTCTCTAGAACTGTTCCTTGGGGATTCCCACAATGCACCTCTCTCACCCATATTCACAGATTTACTAATGCGGTATGATCCCTTCTATATTCTGCTCTGTCAGCTTGTCTAGCTGTCCAATGCCTACCTGTCTGTTCACCTGCGCGCCTTGCTGTACACAGTTTTGTGCTCACCTACATTTCTTTTGACCAGGCCTGGTTTAAATAAGGCACTGCTATGCTAACATCATCATCCATAATAAGCCAGGGTACAGAGATAATCACAGTGCTAAAGTTCTTAGGGGATCTGATTCCAGTCCCAGCGCTGTCTTCTGTAAAATCTCTTTAATGGAGGGAAAGTGTAATTAACAGAAAGTACAGTCCTCCCAGGTTTCCACAGCCTCGTCAGCTCCTCAGTTGCTCATCAAAATCTTTGCAACATTAAAAAGCTTATGTCAAGGTCGGTAAGTTGGTGGGGTTAAGGTGAAATTTGATTTTACAGCGAAGTAGCTGGCAACTGGTCAGAGAAAGTTTCTGCGAAACCCCAAAATGCCTCAAGACTTGAAGACTGAAATTACAAGTTACGATTCTCTCCCTTTAGGTAAGCAGTGGTCAGAGTTCTCTGTTGGGCGATCCCCCTAAAGAAGTCAGAATGCCCTCTAATCCTTACCTGAACCTGGCCAGCGTAATGCCAGGGGTGGTTCTGCAAGGTACACACACACAAATGAAGGCAGATATGTACTTGTTTGTCTTACTGCTGAAATCTGTTTTTGTCAGGTTGTTCTTCCAGTACTTTCTTTTTTTCATTTCTTAGTTGAGTACATGTATAGGTAGAAATAAAGTGGATCACTCCACTAGTATGAAGACACTCACTTAGTTCAAGTAGATTTTTAAAGAAGTTAGGTTAGCTCACAGGCAAATGTTTTCACCTGTATAAAGAAAAATAAGATTTTTGTAAAACTGTGGGACTTGTCAAAGGAATACTTGAATCAAAAATCTAAAAGTCAGCTTTAATTCACAACAGTTAAACTGGAGGTTGCCCCCTCAGTAGTATAACACATTTCTCTTCCATGAATGTATATGTCCAGCATATCCCAAATATTCAGCGTCTCTATAACAGAGCTAAATGCACTACTTCATTGTCGCACTAAAATCTCCTCATAGCTTCAAAGCTCTGCCAGAAAATTATTTTTTGTTTAGAGTATTCCTTTAAGATAATTTGCAATATTCATGCCTCAGAGTCTTGTCTAACCTGTTGTGTCTCCTCCTTGATTCCTTCCACCTCAGGCTCAGTGGGGACTAAGGCCCAGGGAGGACAGCCTGGCTCTGGGGTCTACAGCAGCTCTGTGGCTCCCATTGTCTCCCAGGGCTCAGGCTCCTTCTCCCACAGCGCGGCAGCTACAACCACCACCCCATACAGTACTGATGCTTCCACTGACTACAGCCAATACAACCAGGCCTACACACAGGTACTGCAACACGCGCAGACACACTACACAGAGATGAAAATGAATAAATGTGCTAAATTGCCTGGTTGCAATTGTGTTAAATGTTACTGCGACTGTAATGTGAGAGAGAAGAATGGCGGCGGAGCAGATGATCGATGGATGGGATACATAATAGGTGGATGGATGAATGCAGCAGTGACAGAGTGAGCTGTAACTAGGGGAGGCAGGGCGGTGGAAGAGATGAGAATGGGTATAGATATTTGGACAGACAGGATGAGAGAGTATTTGGCAGAGAGCGCTGTGTGTCTCCATCTGTCCCTGCTCCCTTCCTCTCTCTAAACACTCCACTCTGAGCAAGTCGTGAAGCCTCCCTACTGGCTGTTTGTCTGCATTTCTCTTTCTTTCTCTGTCACTCTGTTTCTCTCCGTCCCCCGTCTTGTTATGCTTCCTCCAGCAGCGAGTGACATATCTGATATTTGCAGTGCGATGCAAACCCAATTTTAAATGTTAATTACTATCTACTCATCCAAACAAATGAGTCATGATTAGATAACCAATAAAATGGTCGGTTTAATTTATCTGGGAAGACGAGACAAAAGAGAAGAACAGGGGGAGAGCTGTCAGCAGGAACAGTTGTTAATGAATAACAAAGAAAGCAAAAGAAAGAAAGACAGAAATAAAGAAGGGGGCAAAAAATCAGCAAAGACAAGAAAATTACTGAGCAGACATTCACCTGTCTCCTCTAGCCACTCTTCACCTGATATTTTCTGGTGTGTGTGTGTGTGCACCATAGGAGGCCATGCAACAGTGGTACCAGCACTACCAAGCAGCGCAAGCCCACACCTACAGCACTGCTGCGCCACAGGACAGCACAGCCACAGACTACAGCAAGGAGCACACACAGGTAACACACTTGTTTGTAACTGTGTGGGATTCTGTGCACTTGTGTGCTTTTTTATTTTTAGTTTATTTCATCGACGAGATGCGTCTTAAAGTAACAGATGGGTTTAAAATGATTTTTGCCTGTATTTTACTGCCCCAACATATCGAAATACTTGTTCAGGAGTTTACATTTAGCAAATGAAAAATGGAAGAATGAACTAAAAATGCTGCAGATCAACCGCACTTCACAGTCACAATAAATAAAGATTCATGGATCTTTTTTTTTTAAATTAATGAGCTCTTCTTGTGTTTTAGGCTCCACCAGTTTCCTCCTATGGGGATTACAGTTCCTACATGCAGGCAGTAACCCAGTACTACTCCCAGCCTGCAACAGCTAACCAGGCCTACGCCACCAAGGTAAAAACATACTCAACCACACACACAACCACACACATACACATACAGAATCAGCACTATGTCTGACCCAATTAAAATGTAACTCTATCCTTAAACCTAAAATGAAATCTTAACCCCGAAACAGCATTGTGAAGATTTGTAGACCAAAATACCAAAATTTCCCACATGTACTCTCACACGCCACACAAATTATTAATATGAGTGTACCAGGGTAAAATTAGTAAGGTCAGGAAAATGTCAACGATAATGCAACATTGTGTTTAACAGCCAGAAGAGTATATCAATGTTTCCTATTGAAATAAAACCACACGCAAACCAAATGACCCGTTAAGTCAATGCACAATTTGACAAATTATGTATGAATGCACCTAGCAGCCAAGGATGACGAGCAAAAAGTACATAAGATGTGTTGAAACAAAATCAAAAATGTGGTGGTGTGAATGTGATAACATAACAATATTACGAAATTCAGTGATTTGGTACAAATACACAAATCCAGGGCACCAAATTATTAGTTTGATTTAATAAATTACTAACTTGTTGGCACAATTTAAGATGTTAATTTAAGAAATTTAAAATTGCTAATTGTAAATTGCTAATTTGTTAAAACAAATCATCAGAAAGGTTTATCCTTGATAGCTGCCAGGCAGCATATAAAACGGAGGGTCTTTAAAACCTAACTATAATATTTAAGTCAGACAACTTCCTGACCTACAGATGGTCTGTAAACTATCCGGTGAGCAGTCCTCAGAGCAGCGTGCTGCTATTTACATGCAGTTTCTCTGCATGTTTATTTGGAGGACCTGACCTCTCTCTAAGACACTGATACCCTGTTAGAGGGAACACATCACTCTGCACCCAGCAGCTGATAGCAGCCATCTCCACATACTCTCACCAGCCAGATCCAAGCTTATCTGCTACTGCTGCTGGAGTCTGTGTGAGTGTGTGTGTGTGTGTGAGAGAGAGAGAGACAGAGATGTTTGCTTGAAGATGTATCCATGTGTCTCGTTGCGTAGCAGAGTTAACATTCTGGTCCACTGAGCTCACTGTTGGGAGGGAAACTGATATCTTTAAGAAAATGATACGATCAATTTGTGACACACAGTTTCTTCCTGGCATTAAACTGAAAGGAAATATGTTGACATGATGTTGTAGCAATCTGTTCTGGCTTGTTATCTTCACCCATGTCCATACATTTGAGCAGACTGGTTCTGGTTGAATGCATCATCTGTAGACATTTCTGTATCTCACAATTACTACTAGGGGGAAGAAAGGCGGAAACGTGCATGAATAAATAAAAGAACATGATTCATTTTGAAATCTTGAGGTGTTTTAAAAATTTAAGGCCTTTGGGAGACATTTTCATTATTTTCTGGATTGTTCTCCTGATTAGCAGTCTGAAGCTGGTCAATTAACAGTTGTTTTTTTTTTTTTTTTTTGCCGTGTGTGTTTTCTACAGGAAGTAGATGTGTGTAAGCCTCTTGGAGTGTCCCTGCACGCAGTCAGTAATGGAGCGGCTCCTCCACCGGCCGTCCTGCCAGCTGCCGCCGTGCTCCCCGCCTACAGCACTCTGCCTTTAATGCCAGGCTTCCTCGGGGCACCACACCCAGCGGCAGCCACGCCAAGCCCCGTCACGCACACACACACTGCCGCCACTGACTGGAACACCTACTACTATGTGAGTAAAAACAGTTCTCACTCTTACACAGGTTGTGCCATCTTTAGTACTTCTGTCCGTGAAGATAAGAGAATCACTTTTGAAGTAGAGTCTAAGATGAGAACGCTCAGCTGAGGTGAAATGACTAAATCCAAACATTTCATATTGCAGCTAACAACTACAGTATTTGCCCTTCAACTCCTGGTATTAGTGGGCAGTATTGGTTGTTGACAGTGGCGGGCTGAGGGAGGGGATCAGCTCGCATCTTAAATATTAAATCCTCTTAAATTTAAAGCAATATTTTTGGATGGATTATGATTTTTGTGGACAAAACAATTAAATAAATATCAGTGCTGACTCTTCTTACAGGTACCTTTTATTTCTGTGGTGCATGAGAGCGTTCAGTAGTCGCCAAGCACTGTTTTTTCTTTAAAAATAAAACCCTGCGAAGGCCCTTTCACACATGCAGTCTATCCCTGAAATTGCTCAGGAACATTTCCTGCATGGGGTCATGTGTGAATGGGAACAGGGGTCGATATTCGGAGAAATCTGGACCGCCAATTTCCCACCTCAAGACCTAGTAACATTTCAGGGAAAATGCCGTTACAGCTGTGTTGTGAATGAAAGCAGTAACACTGCAGGGACAAGCACGTAAAGAGTTGCGTCCATCTGATGAAAGACGCTCTCACATGGAGCGAGTGAACCAATCACAAGACCTCACTGATGACGTGTTTGAATCCATGACTTGGTAGCAAGCAATACGAGTTCCTTTGTCTGCAAACAAGTACCTTTTTTTCAAGAATGGCTGGAAACTGGACACATCTGGAGACGCGGACACGAACATCCAGCCTTGCCCCATTTTCTTCTTCTGTTTTTGTGAGTTTTGTGGTGGTTGGCATCCATAAGTGTTGCATGACCGCCATCTGCTGGACTGTCCATTGCCACATCCATGCCAGCACTGACATGGTATTTGTGAAAAGGCGCAAGATGGAAATGTTCCTGAATATAGTTGCATGTATGAATATTGAGAATCACTAGCTGTGCTGGAAAGGTTATCCCAATATTTTACCAGGAACTATAAGTGAGAATTGGGAATGCTTTTTCTTTTACTGTTGCTGCTTCACTATAAAAGCAAACAACTGACTGGAAAGTGGTTTGCGGATAAAAGGATTTTAATGTGAAGCAGGAACAGGAAGTGTTCAGTTTGCATTAATAGCTGCCGGTAATGCATTATTACCGTAAATTACCCTCTCAGATGTTGCCTCAGCTGCAGAGAGACCCGGGTCATTATGTGTAAAAGGCTTATAGTAGAGACAGACCTTTATGTCTAATTTTAGTAGGATAACGGTGATTTGGTGATCTGCTGATCTACTTCCCCCATACTTACCTGTTGTCTTGATAATTTCAGAATAATCATGACAGCAGCTCTATTTCCATCAGTTCAACACCAGCATATTCATGTCATCTTCACAAATTTGCTGCTCCACGTTTCTATTTTAAACATAAATGTTTTTCTCACTTACTAATTATTTCCACATTAGAAGCTTTCCTGCAGCTCAAAGGAGATAAACTCTCTCTTTCCTGATAGGCTTTCCTTGTGAACAGCTACAGGAAGTGCTGAGGTTTATTGATAATTACTTCACCCTCAAGAAAAAGAACAAGCGTGCAAGCCATGTTGTCTGATTGTTGATGGGGATTGGTGAGCAGGTGGTCCACTTTAGTAGATGGACTGCTCACTAATCTCTACACTGGACTTCATAGCCTGTAGAAAATGGAGCTAATAGATTAGTGTGTTATATTGCATGCTTGGTGTTGCCGTTTTTTTTTTTTTTTCTTCTGAACTGTGGCAATAGAGCTTCAGCACAGTGTTTAATTAAGCCACATAGTAGTTCAAAGCCATTAAAATCTATTGAGAGAAGAAGAGGAAGCGATTCAGAGAGAGAGACGCAGAGCAGACAGGATCCAGACGCCTGAGCTAAGCACCGTCTCTGGAAAGACTTACATTTGTTTATACAGACTGCTTCTGTGGCCCTCTCTTACTGAAGCTAAGACCTTTAGACTATTAGCCTAAAACACACTCAGACACACAGACTCAGGATGTTTGCATTGTTGTCATATTCCACAACGAGTCACCACTTCTCACCACTAGTCTTCACTCCTCTATCACTTATTTTCAGTTTATGTTCAAGCTTTAGTTCAAGGTTTTGATCTTTAATATCATCCATGTGTCTCTCATTGGCCTCTTAGTTCAGTTCAGTCACTTGACTTGAATTGATTTGACTCCTGTACATACAATGTACAAAACACAATAATACAACAGAACAATCTCTCAATTTTTTTTTACTCTTTTGCACTTGAACCAGGGTTCACTAAATCTATAGCTGGAAGGGTTTGTGCAGTCTAATATAGACCTGGCCTTGCGGAGAACTTGCTGGCCAGAGAATAGATGGCAGGGGGGTCTGAGGGGCACCTATCACCTTACCAGCCACCTTTACAATATAGCTCATGTGGTTTTTGTACCTGATGTTCAGGTTATTTTGCTAAGAAATCATAGAAAAAAATAAGAACAGATTCAATAAATAACCACATTAAAATTGGCATCACACTTCAGGTTTTTATCAATGACTGTTGTAAGATATTTATAATGTTCTACAAACTCAATGCCAATTCCTTTTGATGAATGTCTGAGGTGGTGGGTGGGCTGATTTCCCTCTAAAATCAATGGCTGTATCCTTGGTCTTTGTGGCATTTAATTAGAGAAAGGCCTTAAGCATGCAATCATTTCAATGGTGTGCTACACACCCCAAAAAAGTTTTTGAAACATAATAATAATAATAATAATAATAATAATAATAATAATAATAATAATAATAATAATAATAATAATAGTCATATATAGAAATATACATTTTGGAACTTAAATGCATCCAAATTTCCAAAAATTGTAATGAAAAAAATGAATTTGCTTCCTTGTTTGGAGCACAATAAAGTATCAGTTATTGGTTGCTCAGTGCATTGGGTCCCTCACAGTCTAATCTTCTGTGTAATTGATCAATCGATTCAATCAACATATCAAATAGTTAACTTGTACATGTTTCTTACATTTAAGAAACTCACATCTTATCATCTTTACATTGACTTCCCATCAAGTTCAGGATTTATTATAAGGTTCTTGTTTTCACAGATAGAGCCCTGCATGGTCAGGCACCCATGACCTGCTCCATCCTTATATCAGCTGAAGACTCATTTATTCAAACTGGCCTTTGTCTCACCTCATACTGTTTAGTGTTTGTATTTTGTGTGTTTTTAAGCTCTGTTGCTGCTTATGTTTTATTGTTTATTTCTTTTATTATATCTTATATTATACATTTTTATGGTCCTCTTTCTTTCTTTCTTTTACTTGTGAAGCACTTTGTGACCACCTCTGTGAAAGGTGCTATATTAAATAAACTTAACTTACTTACAACCTGACAAGACATTTATGAGACATTTAAATGCTAAGACATACTATGCAGTTTGATCACCTCTACCTCTCCCCATCTTCTCATGTCTTGTCTCTTTAGAACCAGACAAGGGGCCATAAGAGGGAGTACCCTCAGCTGGCGGTGCAAGAAGTGACATCATCAGATGGCGCCTACATCGGGCAGCACTCCCAAGGCCTGGGGGGGCAGTACGCTGATTACTTCAAGAGAAAGAGGCTCTAGTATGAACCAAACCACCGTAAAGCCTAAAGCTTAGGGAGGGAAGCGCACACAGCGTCTGCTGGATGCCAAAGCTCCCTCTAGTGGCCTTCCTGTGGCTGCCATTTTGCATCCCTACAGTAGGTATTGAGTTTAATAGAATTTAGGTTGCAAATGGCTCAAGTGAAAGCAAGCCATAGTGCTCTTTGATCCTTGGCACTTATGTAAACACACACACACACACACACACAAATACACACGTAAACATGGTGTTGCTTTTGTCCTGTTCAAGCCTTAACTCTTTTAACTTAAACTGTTGTTTCTCAGTCAGTGTGTCAGCTGTACTTAACTAATATTATCTTGTACATTTTTTCTAATATAATGTAAACAAAAGTATACTGTATCTGTACGTATAAGCTGCTTTTATATTTCCAGCCAGGCTACATGTCTGCCTGCTCAAACTGTCTTAGGACTGGTCTTACAGTCAGGTCCCTCCTTCTGTGTCTCCTTTCAAAAGACTAAACCTGTCTACTGTTGCACACTCAAAGCTTTGAACTAACAGACGTCAGTCGAACTGATGTCTGTTTGTTCCCGCTTCAATGTCTTTTCTCTTTTCCTTTTATTGCCCAAGATCCTGTTTTATATATCCCTGTAGAGAATTAGTGTGTGTTTATGTGTGTTTATGCGTGTTGATATGCTGTATCTGTAGGAAGTGTCAGCCATTTCAATCCCAAGGTTGGGAGCACATCAGGAAAAAAAGGGCCTGAACCAATCAATGCCCTTTATTGTGGTGACTTACAATAGCTTCCCTCAATGAATGGACCTTTCTTATAAAGACTGGACAGAACCTACGAAGGCTTGTGTATATACTACAGTGTAATGCAGAATATATAAAGCCATGTGTAACAGACAATATCATATATAATGGACATTTCCCAGCTCTTTTGTGAGCGTGTTGTATGACATTCTTTGTTTTGTTTTTTTCAATCTATACTGTTATATATATATTTGTAATATAATATAATAATATTTCAAGGCAATTCAAGACATTTATTGATATTGAATCAAATTGTATTGACTTAAATGTGGGTATCTGGTTTGGTTTTTAATATTTAAGCCAAATATTAGGGCACAGTCTTGCTCTCTTCTCTTCCTTCAGTTGTAACACATTCAGATGTTTTCTGAGAAGAGCTGTCAGGACTGTAACAGGAGCTTTACTTCCTTTTCCAGCTGCCATTAGAATATGAAGGATTCAGATTGTAAATGTGTACCAAGTCCATACTACACACTGATTCTAAGAAGGTTTAGAGTATGTAGTAGGGTGTTAAAGCATTACAAAGTATACTCAATTCAATCTTTATGCATACTAAAAAAAAAATTGAGCTTTTAGTGTGCTGTTGATGGACACCATTCTCACACAAAGCATTTCACAAATTGGAGGAGCTACTCATAGCTGGAAAAAATTCAAACTAATGTTGGGTGGTGGAGAAACAGCTTCAAATTACTGTTAATGTTTTTGAAAAAAAAACATTTTGCTGTCTCTTTGTGAAGTTTAAGTGGTAGTGACAATGACTAAAATCTGTCTGCATTTGTTAGAATTGCATCATTTCCTGTCAACGTAAATGGAATAATGCTGCAAAACAGTAGGAAAAAAGTATATACTGTAGTATATACTGTGTAGAATTACTGTGTAGTATGAAATTGGGACACAGACTGTATTTGAGGGGCTGGACAATTTTCAGAATCAAGAACTTTCAGCATTCTGGTATTTTTTTGCTCATCAGATGCTTGCTTACAATATGCCACTGTGCATGTGACCTTCCGCACCTTACTTTGAGGTTTTTAGGCAAAACAAAAAAAAAAACCTATTAATGTTGATTTTGCAGAGATTATGTCTTTTCCAACTGCTTTTTTTGTTACAAAAGAACAGAGGAATATGATTCTGTAATCTTTGAAAAAAAAAAAAAAAACATTTTCCATTATTATTCCAATACTGTATTTTGCTACTGCCATTATGAATGCTAGTGCACAGGCTGCGAACTGAATAATACTTAATGTCCAGAGGGTTTATTTGATGCTCATCACTGAGAAGAGGGCTTGGTATCTTAATAGTACAAGCTTGGACACTAGGTTTGTTATGGGCTCAAGCCTCTTGTCTAACATACCGGCAATAACTACGGCTCCTACTACTGTAGAAAGTTGAATGTATATTTATTTTGTAGTGTAAATGTTTAGTCATTCACACAGTGTCATATACTCCCACATATAACGACTCATACTTGTGTTGGTCTTTGTATTTTGCTCATAACTATCTGATTATATATCACTGAGCAGAATATTACTCGCATTGCCATGGCAACCAAGCTCACACACTGTGAAAACCAATACAGGTGAGATCAGATATTGTGTACTCATGGGTTTAGTCCTGATATCAGGTGTGAGTTTCTCATCATTGGGATAACAGCTCTTTGGAAACATGATGTTCACACACACACACGCACCCCCTCCTCCCCCCTCCGACACAATAATGGAAGAATCTGTGGTAATGTGTGCATGTGCAATTATTAAGTGCTGATAAAATGGTTGAACATCAAACTGAGGGCAATACGTATTCCTCTCCCCCCCATTACTGTACACATAGATACACGCACACACCCCTTCATGATTTCCACTATCCCCTCTGTCGACTCTCGCTGTCTGTTTTTCATCCAATTACATGTTTTCTAACTCAATTTCACTGCGATGTGCTTCACGGTGTCACGTGTCATGCTTTCAGTCTATAGTGAATCACACTTAACATGCAGCAACATGCTTTCATGGATGCATCCATGACCGTTTTTATGGAGGATATAGACAAATTTACCTCCTTGTACATTAAGTTGTTAAGTGGGCAGAAATCTAATCATGTTTTCTGTCCTTAGATATCATATCTTATTCTCTCTTGTTCATCGTGCACGTCTATGTTCACAATTTATTCTAGTTTTATTAACATTGCTTTGCACTGTTGTATGTCTTCTGTGTAACGGACTGTGTGTCTTCTGCTGGCTGTTGTTCAGTTTGGGTGCTTTTGTTTTATTCTTTTTCCTGGGGCTGCACAGCTCTGTATTAAAGTGAAAACAAATTGCCAGAAGTTTTATTGAAAACATGAAACTATAAAAGAAAAAAAAAAAAAAAGAAGTCACACATACATAGCTTACATTTTTTCCACTTTGCTTCATGTGTTCGAAATGACCGCAGAGTTATTGAATATTTCTACGTGTGTGTGTGTGATTCCAATTTCCACAAATTTTCTTTAAATCCGACTTTTACAAGTTGACTTTAAAAAAAAAAATGCTTCAAAATTCTGCACCGTCAGACACAAGTGTTTACTTAAGTTCAGCCCGTCACATTACAGAAAAAGCATGAAACAAAAAAAAAAAGTAATTTGATTTCATGAAATTGGTGTATCATGTTTTAATAATTCTTGCATTTTGCTGGCAACAACTGAAATTTAAAGACATAATATGAAACATAGGTATGTAGGCCTCGTCTCCTCTGCTCCCAACAACTGAACTGTATGTTTTTCTGATTTTCTTCTGATTTTCTCAGGAGAAATCAGAACTTTTGGCCTCATGCGGTGAAAGCCTGTTGTCCATTCTACTTTCACATTACATCTCTCTTCTCATCTGTGGCTGTTTGTTGAAGCCATTTTACTTTTCCCCCCTCTCCAGCACTTCTTATAATAGATTTTATCCATACCACACTTTCTCCCCTGAATCAACTGTGACCACTTAGCCTCATTTTATGGCGGACGGGACTAGTTTGGCTGTCTGGCCAGTTTGATTTGCTTCCTGGTGTGAGTGGATGAAAAGTAGCTAGCTGGACTCCAGTGCTTTCTGCTTTCTACCAGGTAATTGCTCTCACCTCCACCTCTCTAAAAGCAAAGATAGAAATGTCTGTGTATCTGAGTGTGTGCGAGTGTGTGTGTGTTATGACCAGATACGGGGCCTCTGTGTTTGTGGATGTGAACAGCTGAGGCAGCAGACTTTAGAAAATACCGTCTGCTCGTCTGTTTTTCCTGCCTGTCTGTTTTCTACTCCGACTGTCCATCACAATGGATTCAGGTACTAAAGTTGGTCATGCCTGAATTATTTTAGTGGTATTCTAACAGTTGTGTCAGCTTTTTCTCGGCATTGTCTCACTTGCTCTGAAGCCATTACAGCGTTGTGTATGGGCTGATATTAATATGGATGTCAAACCTATTGAGGATAAAACAAATTTGAGTTGTTATCACTCAAGTCCAGGTTTTAAAAAAAAGGACTGATTCATAAAGCGAGTGAGTGAGAACACAAAGCAGTTATCAATGTTTTTTTGAGACCACAAGAGTTTTGAATGAGCAGTGAGGCTGTCTTTTTTTTTTTTTTTGCCCTTTTCAAGGTTTCACACACAATTTTCATAGTTTACATGCAAAACCCGACTGAGAGCAGAACAAAGTGCATTGGATTTGAGCCTGAAGTGTCAATGTCACGTTGTTTGACCCCGTTGTAAGTCTACAGTCCAGTGTAGGCCCACAGTTTGGCATAAAGGTGCAGTGTGTAGAATTTAGTGGCATCTTGCGGAATAGACTTGGCAGAAATGGAATATAATTTTTATGAGTAGGTTTTAATTAGTGTATATTCACCTAAAAATAATAATCATGTTTTCATTACCTTAAAATGAGCCCTTTATATCTACATAGGGAGTGGGTCCTCTTCCATGGAGTCTGCTATGTTGCACTGCCATGTTTCTACAGTGGCTTAGAATGGACAAACCAAACACTGACTCTAGAGAGGGCCTTCCTGTTTTTTTTTTTTGTGCGAGTTTCGTGGCCACCATAGGTTCTCCTACACACTTGGAAGGAGAGGGGGAGGGGGGTGGTATTCAGTTGGTTGCAATCTGCAACCTCACCACTAGGTGCCACTAAATCCTGCATACTGGTCCTTAAAATCACTTTAAAGCTACAGGAAACTCAAAATTATAAATGCCATCAATAATTGTTAATTCCTCCCATGTTGTTTTTCTCAGACAGAAGAAGCTCATAAATCAGAAAGATGACTTGCTGTATCATTCAACACTTGTTGGTGTGAAGTGTTGAATGATACAGGGACAATTATTACAAGAGAAACTGAAAGAAACACTTTAAGTCCCTCTATTTAACGTTTATAAGCAATATATAAACATTTAATAAATGGTGGATTACAAACTATAATGTAGTTGTTAGCACATATAAGAACATTTTTAAGTGTTTATTATTGTACAGTATTTGTCAGCAATTATAACTTCAATTAAGACATGTATTATTTCAACTGTGCTTTACTATGTTGTCATTCATGATGTATTTACACACCAGCATTCAGTTATGGCTACAGGAGGAGTTATAGCTGTTGACAAATTCATCAAGAAACACTTTTATCTGCTTTTTCTTTATTAAATGATTTGGATGCTCAGAGGAAATTATTTGAAGTGAGAAACAAACAGGATATTTGCAAGCAGCACAAATATTTGATTTGGTCATATAAAGTCCTTAACTCATCTTTATTCTCAGGTTTCCACTCTGACAAACTTTCCATCACTTTCTTGTTGGGTTGAATGCAGAGAAGCTGCTTTTTATCTTTTCAGTTCAGGTTGATAAAAGCTCACCTTGTTCAAACAGTTCACTTCAGTTGCATTACCTTTACAGAGCCCCTACACGTTTGCATTTGCATTTTGCCACAACAACCTAAGCCATGTGGTTTTGTTGTTGTGGAGGGTCTTCATTTTATTTGCATCTAATAGAAACAACCCTACCAGAAGTCTTAACATGATTTTTAACCGTTAATGATTAATGTATACCCACAAATATATTTCATAAAAAAAACATGATTTCAATTTGAGTTTCCTGTACCTTTTTACTCTAAGAAAAGTCTGACAGCCAGATACAGTATGTACATGTTGGTAAGCACATTTTCACTTTCACTTGCCATAAGTGTTCAGAATCTGCCAAACACCTGGAGCTGTGATCAAATACAAAAAAATAGACATTCGTGCTCAAAACATGTTTTGCTCTTTCAAATCGGACCCTGTCTGCTCTCACATCATGAGGTGCAGATTGATTAAGGCTTTCCACTTGTTGTGCGTTCACTGAACTTCTAAAATGTTACCTTGCTCGCTGATAACGAGCGTTGAGCTGGTGTTTACTTCGGCTGGTGCTCAGTGTGTGTTGGCACAGTAATTGTAGGTGTGTGTGTGTGTTTCTGTGGGTGTCAGCTCTCTAAAAATCTGTTCCTGGCAGGTAATGGGTAAGGAGAGACGGGCTGAAAGAAAGAGGAATGGAAAAACAACTCCAGCTGCCTTCAGACGCTCAGCCTGCAGGGATTTCTTTCCTCTTCTGTCTGCTCGCTCAGTGTCGAGTGTTGGTTATGTCTGCCAGACTCCTGCACATACCTGTAGAACTGTCACACACTCACACACACACCAACACACTGGAAATGTCTCCTCTCTGCTCTGGTATTTGTATTATATGGACTCTCACAGACCATTTCTCCCTTCTCGCACAGCTTTCCTAGTGTGATCCAGATCTGTATAGATACATAATTAAGCTGTTTTTTTTGTGCTTATTAGTTTCTGTCTTGTGGAGTAAATTGTCCAGCTTCTTTGATATGAACAAGAGGAAATAATCCCAGTATGCATTTTTACCACAGGCCAACTGACAAATATCATCACGTCTCCTGCTGAACAGATATCTGTCAGCAGTCTAATTGTAGACGCTCAAATAAGGTCACAGTTGGCATCGAGCCTCCAGACCTGTCTGTCACTGCTTGTGCAAGTGTGGCATTGTGTGAAATAATCCCAGTAAATCTGTACCAATCACATTTAAAGGATAAAGCTGGTGATATTGTATATTTGTGTTTTTGTCAACACATCCAATGAAAAGACCAAAACAATCAATGTGTCCGGCTCTACCCTGTCTGTGGCTTACAGCTCCAAGCCCACTGGTTCCTACTGAAGACATGAATCTTTAAAAATAAGTCTCAAATATGTAGTTGCATTTTTAGTTTATAGCAAATGTTACTCAAACAGGAGTAAATAGTAGCATTTGTTGTGGACTATTTTCATCTGCGGATTTGGTTCACTTGTGAATATCGAAAGGGGGCAAGGGTTTCATGGCCATTTTCAGGACTATATTTATATTCTGTGGCTCTACTGGAATATTCTTGCATTATTTACAGTCCAAAAAACTCCTTATTTATCTTATATTGGCACTTTATGCAGCCCCTCTGGCTATACAAATAAAATTGACTTGACTTGTGGGCATGTGGGAAGTAGATGCAACTTTGCAAACAACGAGCTCAGAGCAGGATGAAGCCCTGGTTTTTGATATTCAGGGAGCGTTTTATATACGTCCACCTCAAGTTTTTGGAAGTTTGGACCATGTTTAACATCGAAAATTTGACATTAAGAGGAAAAAGCTACAGGCTTTGCTTCACAGACAAAACTCATTAGTAAGATGAATTCATTGTTGGACTTATTCTCAAAATGTATTGACGATGCAGGATGTAAATAACTCAGGCGTACTCTCATATGTTGCTAGCAGCTCTGATATGTTCTCTGTATGGGGAGGAATATTAATAGACAGACGTTACAAAGATATGATGACGAAAAATTCTTATCACAAGATCCACCCACTTGGGGTTCCCCAGAGATTTCAGTCACATCTTGCAGTCTTCCACAGTGGATGAAGTTTGATTAGTTGCTTGTCATCACATACACCTTAATAGATGGTTGTATGGGGATGTGAAGTCAATAATAATACATTTTATTTACGGAATGCTTAACCCCTGTCTCTGTTCAAGGATGGTCTTTGGTTCGATGGGAATGGCTAAATTGATCTTTCTCCAGTTTGACTCCTGGTCAACATCGACCTTTGACCCCTTCGCTGGTGGTACTGTGATCTGTGTTGGTCTGCTGTTCACAGACAGCTGATGTTGTCTGTTTCTGGGGTTCAGTCTCTTGTCCCGAGTCCTGGCTGTTTTGCCAAGTGGTGTGGTGGTGGTTGTATGTGATGTCGTACATCACTCCTGTCTTCCTCTGCATGATTGTCTTATTATTAGGGTGTACCTGCAGAGATATTAACATGTTGATGTAGAATTCTCAGATCTAAATCCAGATATACAGTACTGTGCAAATGTTTTAGACAAAGACAAAGTTCAGTCAACCGAACAAACCTAAATCAAATCAATATTTGGTGTAACCACGCTTTAGCACCAGTTCTCCTCGGTACACTTGAGCCCAGTTTTTCAAGGCACTTGGCAGTCGGTTGTTCCTGCGTCTTGGAGAAGTTGCCACAGTTCTTCTGTGGATTTAGGTGTCTCAGTTGCTTCTGTCTCTTCATATAATCCCAGACTGACTCTTTGATGTTGAGATCAGGGCTCTGTGGGGGCCATACCATCTGTTGCAGGACTCCTTATTCTCCTTGTCGCTGAAGATGGTTCTTTGTGACTCTGGCTGGATGTTTGGGGTTGTTGTCATGCAGCAGAATAAATTCGGGACCGAAGAGACGTCTCTCTGATAGTACTGCATAATCTAAACATCTAAAGTGCCTAAACCTTTTGCACAGTACTGTATATTCCATTAATCTTGCCCATACTTGGTGATTGTTCATTGTATCAAAGTGAAGTTGGGGCTTCAGTTTACCATTGGTATTGTCTGTTTTACATCTTAACAAGGGCCACTTAAATGCACAACTGGCTTTTATTTTTGTGAAGCTAATAAGTCACCAGCCCTTCAGTCTTCACAAGGAAATACTTTGACAGGTCGCATCCTTCTAACTTGGGTCACAGCTAACGTCATACATGTGATGAAAGTCTTGACACTTTTTGTCAATTCATCACATCAACCAACAATTTATGTCTTTTCTTGTGGCAAACTTGTAACATCCAACCATTTATTTGGTAAATACAAGCTTCGTTTGGTTTCACTGGTCATGCTGTGCCTGTAATAGTCAGCTTTAGTGAATCTGAATTGTGTCTCTAGTCTCCATTGTAGTGTTTTTCTTCAACAAAGGACTACTTCAGTTATCTACCATCCTAATATGTGGATAGTAAAAGCATTAATTTTGTGCCATTAATCATTATATAATCCTTGATTTCACTTCTTTTTTTTTTTTTTCAATTGATGGATGTATCATTTTGGAATTTAACCGATGTTGCAATATATTTAAACCTGCCTCCCACAGTGTCAGTATGATGGTATAAAATACAAATAGTTCAATAACTGGGGAAGAAAACATTTTTTATTCAGTGTCACAGTAGTTAGTTACCTATGTAGAATGTCACGCCCTACTTTTAATTGGGGAATGTTGTGTAATCTTGGATCGATGGAGAAAGGTTGTATCTGTTATTTTCTGTGCCTCTGTGTGCCACCAACTAGACGTGACATGCTCATGACGATTGTACACAAAGGGGTCTGGTTCCCCAAAGTTAACACAGCACAAAGCCTGCACGTACACACAAGCTGAAGATGTTCTTAAACTCCGGTTGGTTGCACCATGGAGAGTTCAGGATAAGTTCTGTTGCTGTGTAAATGCAGCCTAAGCTTATTTTTTAATATTCAGTTGTTAATGAAACTATAATCTTGACATGAAAATGTAGTCATCTTTTCTTGCTGTCGGGTAGATTTTTAGAAAGAGTTTATTTATATAGGAACAGAAAATCTTATTTGTAGCCTTGTGCAGTCGTGATTGTTTCGTTTTGTTTGTTTTGAAGAACACAAACACGGCTGAATCACTTCAGGTTTGGATCCAGATTTTTTTCTGTTGTTGTGGAAATGGAGCCTCCTCTGAGCTTCAGTGTGTCGCCATTGTACCAGTATGTATCCTGCATATTTACACGAGGTCAGTGGTGAAACTGGACTTGCAATAGTGAATGACTGTGTGGGCGTATGTGGTAATCACAAAGCTTTGCAATACCGGAGTCTTTCTGAATTTCTGGAACATTTTAATGGCTGTAGATAAATCTAGATTTGCTGTGCTTATTGCTTTGTAAACACTTTGCTTTTAAAGTATGTGGATTTTTTTTTTCCTGACCTGAAATATACTGTAGATTTTACAAAATTTTATATCACACTGACATTGATATTGTTTTACTGTGAATAAGGTATTTCTAGAGCAATTTTAGCATGCCTACTTACAACTGTAATATATCAAACAAACTGTTCTCAGTAGTTAATAATTCTGAATTTGGACTGACACAGACAGAAGACAACGAACATTCATTTTATTTATTTTTTCATTGTGTATTTATGGATACTTCTACTTTCCATAAGTCATACTTTCATCTTATTTTCTGAAAAATATATATTTCTTTCCTGTTATTTTGAGCAGAAGGAATTGTCTTTTACATTCCTAAATAAAATGTGGACTGAAGCGCAAGTTTGTCGTCTTTTTACAGTCCTGTTTTTTTTTTAAACTCTCTGTCATCATTCACAGTAAAAACCATACAGTTGCATTGAGTAAGTCAAGTCAATTTTATTTTTATAGCGCCCAATCACAACAAAGGTTATCTCATGATTTCATATATAGAGCAGGTCAAGACCATACGCTTTAATTTACAGACCAAACATTCTGGCATGAACAAGCGCTGCAAGAAAACGCTCCCTTTTAACAGGAAGAAACCTCAAACAGAACCGGGCTCTAGGTGGTCGGCCATTTGCCTCGACCAGTGTTGTGTGTTGAGAGTAAAACTGACCATTTCCAAAGTCATTAAAATATGTGACAGAAGAAGATTTCAAGGTTACATGGCTCATGGTTACTTGTGGATTTAAAACAGAAAAAACCCTCTGCTCAAAACTTATCTCATATATATATGTGTGTATATATATATTGAGAGGGAGAGATAGATAGATAAAATATACTTTTAGAAATGTTCTAGCATACTGGAGAATTAAAAAGATAATGTTACAAATAAAATACAATAAAAGAAATATATATTTTGAAGAGTTTAACTGAAAAAACAAACATTAAAATGCCATATGAGTAATCAGTGGCATGTTTAATCACTTCAAATCCTGTCTACCAACCATCCTTTGATGTACAATCCTGGAACTATGGCAACTGGTTCTTTTTCTTGCAATATAATGTATAGTATATGGACATGTGGTGAAGTATCTATGGCTGACAGGACTGAACTAAAATGTGAGACTATAAAACTGTAAAGTGGATAAATGAAGTTACTATACTGCCCTCAGGTGTCTCTCACTGTTACTTCCTCTAATCTCTCACAACTCGACTTACATGTTAAACAACTGTTCTTTAAAGACAGATAATATAGGCCCCTTTTAAAAAGTCTTTTTTTTTTAACCAAACACTCAATCACATATACGGAGTATAAACCAACCCATCTCAAACAAACACAGGACCTTATTTAAATCTGAAGAATTTCCTTTGTACACAGTGCAAAATGATTATTTTTTTTTTTTTTTAAACTCTTTTTGAAAAAGATGTGATCCATTCCTGGTGATTTGAAGACAATGATGCCTCTTTGAAAGATGAAACATGATTAGAGAGCCTAAACCCGTAAAAGCAAAAAAAACAAAACAAAACAAGATTTTCTGTTGATGTGCAAATGCCGGATTAAACGAACGCTGCTTTATGTTGCATCTACTTTGTCACTGAGAGAAAGGCAAGCTTCTATTACAGATTTAAACAATGTCAACAATGCAGTGGAAGAACATTGTTGACTGATTGTTGGCTCTAATTTAATGACAATTCTCATTTGCACATCATTAACAAAAAAAAAAAAAAAAAACGCTTAGTCGCAGATCACTACATGGCTCCCTAGTCAGAAAAAATGCATATCACTCAGGTGGTTTTCTCCCAAACAGGAGTCTCTGAAACAAACAGCAGTGGCACAAAATGCTGATAACCACAACATCAGTGTCTGTGTTCCTTCTTCTCTTCATCATCCATCCTTGCACTTAAGAAGGATTTCCCAGTGGTCCACTTGGTGTTTTCTGTGACAGAGACCCTCCATCCAAGATCGGTAAACACAAGCGTTCAACTGTGTGGAAGTGAGCATTTAACAGTTCCTTCTTTTAAGCTTCCTTCCGTGACAGCAATATCAACCACGAGTTCTTGCAAAATATAAGGCCTTCAAGCACATTATGGGTGATGAATCCATGTGAGTTTGATGTTTCTCACAATCAGTTAGTTGGATACACTTGGAAGTCCTTTTGTAAGATATAAGGTCACATTTAGCACGAGCTAAGGCTAAAAGATTTGATAGGATTCACTGATTTCATCCAAAATAATCAAATTAGGTAATATTACCATAAAATGCCAAATAGGAAAGCAACAACAAATAAAAGTGTTAAAAATAGGTTAGACTAAAAAGATTAGAACTACAGATTTCTATGCCATGGTTGCCATGCCATGGTGGAAGGTTTATATGTAAGTATGAAGGAGCATGGCTTTGTGTGAGGACTGTCTCTCAGTAGAATGAAGATGCAAAAGCTGATCTCGGGTCAGTTTTGCCATCTGTGTCTGGTCCCAAGTCTGCACGCAACTTCACTCCCAGAACCTCGAACAGCTGGAGGGTTAAAGGTCGTTTTGTGGTTGGAGCTGTCGCTGCAGGTTGGTCAGGTCCTCGATCAGGCGCTTGAAGGTGATTCTCCTCTCATGGTTGCTCTCCCAGCATTTCCGCATCAGCTCATACACCTGTCAGACATGAATCCAATTAGTCTTTTTATTTTAGGGAACAGATGGTAAACAGTATGTTAACGGTAGCTATAAAAAAAAAAATAGAAAAAAAAAATACAGAAACCGCAGCAGTTCATTTCATGCCTGCAGGTGCCACTAGTGTTAAACTTGCCGTAGCATCAACATGTTTACATCTGCAGGCGTAAACTGTTGCTGCTATTAAGTTCCTTTCTTTAAAGTGTGTGATACGTTACTGTATGTCCAAGTCAGTGGAAGTTTCTGGAATTATTTTTTATTGAAGATAGCATGACGCCAGAGATTACAGTGCACTACATTTTCTAAGAGAAACAAAGAAACTGTATTTTGATATTTTAATGTGAAGCAGTCACATGTGGTAAATACCTGATCTGCTCAGTAACAACATAATACAAGTGCCAGCATCCCTACTTTTTAAGTGTAATTCAAGAAAAACTCACTTGTACTGTAAAAGCACTCACACAAATTACTGACAAAATTTCACTTCCCAGAGATCATCAGGATGACAGATTCTTTTGGGATAAAATAAGATTGGGATAAATTGGGATTAATAACTGAAATTGAAGCTGAGTTACTTAGAGACTCTTGTGTCATTTGTGGTCTGAAAGAAGTGATATTGTGGCTTTGAAAGGCTTTTTTTTACAGCGGACGTTTTGGCAGGAAAACATTAAGGACAGCTCTGTTCTATTCAAGTGTTCTGACTATCCAGTGTGGTTTTCACACTCCCGGCAGAGCTAATCCACAGACCTCACTTTTTTTTCAGTTTTCATCCTGTGGAAAGTATTTTCAACTAGAACACATTTACAATGAAGGACAAGGAGATGTTCCAATTGTGAGTGTTTTGAATCCTAGTTTTCTTTCTGACCACCTGTCTTAAATCCGTTAATCCTGACCTGAGACAAACATGTGGACTACTGTTGAATACAATTCACAATACACATCTGAGAAAAAAAAACATGTCATCACTGTATTGTATCATGTTCTGATGGCAATGAGAAGACTTACAGGCTCAGGACAGCCGTCAGGACGTGGCAACCTCCTCCCTTCTGACAGCACCTTCACCAGTCGGATGACAGTCATCTGACCGTGGGTTCGTCCAATCATCCCAAGGAACAGCTGTGTGGGAGAGGAAAAGGACAGGTCACAACACTGATTTACTATTCAATGTAGTGATTCAAACAACTCCAGGGAAAACGGGACTAAACAAACTGAAGACTGTAAGAGATGTTAACATTATGGCAGCTGCCTTTAGAGGAGAGAAGAGATATCTAAAACATTTGTGGTACAGATGTAATTGTTTATCATCCTAAGCCTCAGACACATTTAACCCTTTTGGCATTAGCTTATGATGTGCAATTCCTTATCAAGGATGGGGTTCACAGTATTGTGAGTATTGTGCTGCATCGAAAGCCTGATATAGCATATTCCTCTGTGCTTTAGAGCTGTGTTATTGTATAAAAACTATTAAGAACATATCAGTGAGCCACACCGTTGCACTGGGTGACATGTTCCTTTGCCCCAAAGAGTTTAATCATGTTAGTTTGTTTAGAAACGGCCCTGAAGTTTAATAAGAGGAATCACATTTTCAGGAATCACATTTTTAGTTCTGTGTACAACAGGTGCAACCGCTCATGCATGGAAACACGGTTCCATTTACAGAACTTCCCTAGCTCGTTGCGCTACATATCACAACCGCTTGACCTTGTACTTCCTTGTACATTGTAAAGAATAGTACAAAGTCAAGAGGTTGTGATATGTTGCACAACAAACTAGCAAAAATACAGTAAACAGAACTGCGTGCAGTGGCGTCTGTCTTGCACGGAACTACTCTACAGCTACTTAAAACACGATCGCTGGTGTAACATGCAGTCCGGATGTGATTTCAATCGTTTTTGTACAACAACAAACCTACAGCACAAAGGAAGAAAACATATCAGGCTTTGGATACACACATAATACTTAGGATCAGTAGGATGAGTTCACTGTTGGTTTGATTTTGCACAAGATTTCTTTACAATGAGAAAAATATTTTAATTTTTTTTTTTTTTTTAAATCACCAGTCAATGACTTTAAACAACTCCACTAGATGAGGTATGTGGTCACTAAAGTGAATTGAGTTAGACTGAACTTACAAGTAAAAAGTCTAAAATAACATACTGAGCTCAGGTCATCTAAAAATGAGAAGCTGCTACCTACAGTATGTTTTCCATTGCTCTTTGCTAATCAAAAAGATGAAAGAACGGATGAGAGATTCGATTCAAGATTCAGTTTTGTCCAGCTGTTGTCGTCACCCCTATTTTCCTTGCAGTCATAGCGACGGGTCAATCATGATAAGAGTGTCAGTTAAAAGCAGAATGTAAATAAAAAAGATCTTCTTGATAAAGTGAGCTCTTAGCACTGGCACAGGCTGCAGTTTGGGAACAGGTCCTGCTGGATTCTGTCCTCTGCTGCTCTGGCCAAATACAGACACCATCTGTCATGTAAAAGACTGTGTGTTTGACTATGTGTGTTTAATTGAAGTGAAAAATTCTGCTCTTTATTTCTGCAAGACTGGTAAAACATGTATTATGTGTATATAAATCACTGCCCAAGCAATTCTGTGGACTTCTAAAAATATACAATAGGATTTTTTTTTTTTAAGAAGTATTTTCTAAATGCCTGCGTTTGAGAGAGAAGAGGAGAAGCAAATAAGGAGAGAGCTGCATGAATACTGACCGTCATCGGGCTCTTGGAGGACTCGCAGTAGGTGATGAGCTCATACATGGTCACCCCGAAGGACCAAACATCAGATGCAAGGTAGAACTTACAAAGAGTCAGGCACTCTGGAGCATACCTGAGAGACACAAACAGAAGGCAAAGAGCATGAATTCTTGTCCAAACTGCAATAAGTGTGTGAGAATGTGACCATGCTTGTACCTGTTGCAGGTATTTATATCACATACAGTAAATTACCACATAAATATACTGCAATTGCTTTGTTTCTATACATTATGGCAAACCTATCATTTGAATACCCCTTGGAAGGTAACAATGCAACACTGTAAAAATACTAAAACAAAAGTACTGCATTCAAAATCTTATTCAAGTAAAAGAACCAAAGTATTAGCAACAAAATTTACTTAAAAGTACTAAAAGTTAAAGTAGTCATTATGCATGATGTTTTATATCAGTGTTGGATCATTATTATTGATGTGTTAACATGTTAGCAGTGCTTTAACAATGTCAGTGTTTAAACTGGAGCTCGTTCTATAGTAACTACTCAACTCCTTTCTCGCCTTCCCTCTCTGTTCATTCCCAAATTCTCAATGGAACTTAGTCTTTTTAATCATAAATGTCAGCTGACACCTGGGGTAATGTATTGCCAAGAGAAATTTAATTTAGTACCTGTTAGATGAAAATGATGCTGTAATTAAATCTTTTCACTGCTTTAATGGATCTCCATTTTCCCATAATTCTCCTACACACACACTTTTCAATTCACATACTGTCTGTCTACAGTCAAGTCTTCTCTCATCCTTCATATTTCATTTAGTGTCATCGCCTTTCCTTCAACAACGCTCTCTTTTAAAAATACAACTTCAGCTGTTACAGTCGAAGTCGCATTCGTCTGTCCTCTCGACTCACCAGAAAACAGGGCTGTCGTGGTCGTCTTTGACGGTGTAATAGCCTTCATTGTCCTTGATGCTCTTGGTAAGGCCGAAATCTCCGATCTTCACCGTCGTCTCGTTCTCCACGAGCACGTTTCGGGCAGCCAGGTCCCGGTGGATGTAATTTCGAGATCCCAGATATTCCATTCCCTGAAAAACCCAAAACAGAGTCACTGACTTCAGAGTAATGTAGTTCAATGTAGTCCAATGACTTGAAGATACATACACAATACATCATCTATTAATTAAAGTATGAATTCTGATCTTGCACTGTGTTTTATTTATTTATTTTTTGTTGTTGGCACCTTCTCATCATTGAATTTTACTTTTTAATGAGCAGGTTGGCCAAATTAACCTGAACACAAAGAGGTAAACTCCTCCGCTCTGAGGTAAGTTTTGCCAGTTTAGCAAAGCAAACAAAAACATTTTACAGGAAACAACCAGCAACAAAAACATTTGAAGATGTTCTTAAATTTAGTCTCTTCATACCCCCATTAATCAATGTGACAATCACATGACTTCTGTTTCAGACTGCAGTTCACCACCAGAATTTAAACAGGAAGCCTTCAAGTGTTCCAAAACAGGTTGTGTTAAAATGACCATCTTTTTAACTACACAGTAGTCCTCCTGTGTATGCTAAATCATGATGCCTGGTCTTTGACTGCAAAGAGAGGAAAAGTGGAAGATGCAGAAAGGTCCGCAGGGACCAGCTTGCCCTGTGAAAGCAAACTGTGTTACCTGACATATCTGGATAGAATAGCTGAGCAGGGCGCTGAGGCTGATCTTGCTCTTGTGCCTGGGCAGATATTCCTTCAAGCTGCCCAGTGGAAGGTACTCCATGATCAGCTTAATAGCCTGACCACCTGCTAAGAGATTTACACACTTTAATATATGGAGTGTGTGTATGGATACATGCTTCTGCTTGTCCTGTAAGACCACACATAAGCAATCAATGTGTATTTATATGAAAATGTATTTGTGTATACACATTATTCTTTCCAGCTCACCTTCCTCCTGGCAGATGCCTTTGTATTTGACAATGTTTTCATGGTAGAGTGCCTTCAGGATGTCAATCTCAGTGGAGAGGTTGTTGCTCTGCTCTTCTCGGTTCTCGGGCTTCAGTGACTTGACCGCCACCAGCTCACCTGTTTTATCTCCCCGAGGATCATAGCGACACAGCTCCACCTTGCCAAAGTGGCCCTATGTGAAGATCATGGGAGAAAAATGTAAATCATTTCAAGACTCATGAACAAAGAGCTCCAGTTCTACTTCCTGTGTGGTACCAATTGTTTCTTATTCAGTCAGTTCCTTCTGTTCTGGATCTGATCTCGCTTAATCTTTAGTCTGTGGATTATATTGTCCGCTGCATGTTATGAAATCTCTTAAGCTCATTTTCATGTATAAAACAAACAAAGCTAAACAGGCAGGAACAGTTTACCTCTCCCAGGTCCCTGATCTTCTTCAGAAATCTCTTTTCAAACACTGTTGGGTCCACCTCTGGTGTTGGTTGGGGTTTGATTGATGGGTCTGAGAGATAGAAGAAGAAACACATATATAACAGATGAAGAAAATCATTTTTCTACAACATACAGCATTGCACACTTGCGTCATAGGAAGTCTATTGTGGTTGACAGTGTCAAAGTTTTCACCAGAATTTTCTGTGGTTATGCAACTCTTTGCATTGCACTGTTTTCTCCACAAATGGCTACTATTAGTAGAACAATTCATAGTTCAAGCAAAACTCATATATCACAATTACTAACAGTTATTAAAAAGCTTAATTTACCTCAACAGTGGTTTAAATCTCATTATCAAACAAGCAAGTAAACAGTGATGGAAGAAAGTAGATCTTTTAGTTAAGGTGATTTTGTAGCTGTCTTGGGATTTTAATACCAGAAGATCAGCAGCTTAAGCGTCGGTAAAACTGACTGCAGCATCTGACTCTGGCCAGCAGGTGGAAGAGCAGAGTCTATTATGTTGCCATGGGGCCCCGCTGAGGGGCAGATCAGTGATAATGCACCCAGTGAACTTCCTCATGAACATCTGAGTTGAGTAAACAACTCTCTCTCTCTTTGCACGTTTACTAGCCTGCTGCTAGGTGAGATATCAAGCATGCAAAACAATCAGATCATATTCCAACTGTAAACAACTGCCTTCAATTTTTGAACCAGTACCTGCTTTTAGCCTGCTTGGCAGTTTACACTCAGGGGCAGTCTGCAATGATTTTCAACTGTATCTCTCTGGCCTAATTTTCTGCATTTTCTGCAAAAGGCACACAAGCTTGACCTGATGGCAATGAAACTATTTAAACTGCAGACACAAAATGTTGCCCCTGGTTTTACTTCATATGTGCATCCTACTCAATAATATGACAAAACTTATATTGGGTTAACATGTCACACATACTTTTCTCCTCTAGCATGTCTATGTCTCTGACAATAGCCCTGAAGAAAGGCCTCTTCTTGGGGTCGTAGTTCATGCAGTGGGTCATCAGTTCAGCCAGCTCTCTGCAGTCTGGGGTGGCCAGCTGGCACTCTGTCTCATAAAACCTCTCCTTCTGCTCAACACAAAGATAAAAAGACACACATCTGAATGAGGAGGTGAATGTAAACAGAGGTAATGTGATCAATGGAGAGACGTGGTGAAAGAGGAGCGAAGACAAAAATACAGGAAAGGAAGGAAAGTGAGGAATAGCCATCGGAGTGTATTGGTTTGACTGTAGGGATGATTATATTAACACTCATCGTCACTGTAGTTTTTGTGTGGGGCCCCCTACCTCTGTGAGTTTCTTCTCTTTGAGAGGGACTTCTCCATCATAGCAGATCTCCCACAGGGTGGTACCAAAGCCCCACTTGTCAGCTGCAATGCTCAGAGAAGACACGCTCTTCACACACTCCGGAGCGATCCATGGGATACGATGCACACACTCTGCAGAGGCAAAGAGACAACTTAAGATCAATTATGTAAAGATTTGTAACAGCCCCATGATGTCTTTGTAAAACAAACAAAAATTTAAAAATAAAAAAAAAAAACAATTTTGGGGGTTGTGTGTAATACATGGGTTAGAAAATAATGAGTTCTAAGCTGTAGTTTGTAGCTGATGTTTGACGGCACCAGAGTGAAGACAAGATAAACCTGCCCTTTAAGATGTCAAACAGGAAAAGTCTCCTCCAAAACTACAATGTGTGAAATACTGACTTAACCTTTTACCAAGCAGAGAAAACATGTACTCGCTGACCTCCTTTACACACAGACAATAACTGAATATGTAAAAACACTGTGGTGTAGCCGTAATTCACAGCACAGAGGCCTTGTTCTCATCAGACTGTAACATGCATGTTCCTATCCACATAGGAGCTTTTGTAGTCCAGGTCCTACCAGTTTTGGCAGAACTTGGAAGTTGCTTGACATCTTCTCTGATCCATAATCTTTTTATGTTTGCACTTTACTCATCTAATATTATCATTCCATGTTGTGATTTTAACTACTGTTCTTTTTGTACTCTGTATTGCATATCTGTCCATGCAGCAAGGTTTCCCTCTGTTGTTCTCCCTGACGTTTCTCCATTTCAAGTCCAACCAATTTTGTTTATACAGCTCAAAATGATCATATTTCAACTTTGCTTCAAAAAGCTTTATCATCTGTACAGCATATGACATCCTCGTTCCGGAGAAGGAAAAACTCCCAAAGAACCCTTTAAGGGGAAAAAAAAGAAGAAACCTCAGGTGGAGCAACAGAGGAGGATTATATGTTTTTCCTTATTCAAATTGAGGGTATAAGGATAGAGGGTAATTGGGGAAATTTGTGATTTTGGGCTATATAAATAAAACTAACTGGCTATTCACTACAGATATATCTGATCAAGCAACAGTAAACTGAGCAAATGAAATGCTGTTTTTGATTAGTAAAAATGAGATTGATGTGATCACTTTGAGAAAACTCTGCGCTGAACATGATAATGATAAAAAACACTTCTTGGAAGCAACTGTCGAGTGACCTCAGGGGCCGGGGCAGTATGTGCTCACCACGCTCCAACTACCAGGAACCCACAGCAAAGTGCAGTACAGCTCTGACAGGCTGACGGGATGGGTAGCTGCCAGACTAAAATGTTTTCTCCACTGAATCCAAAAGCCTTGGCATTGGCTGGCTGACATATATTACTTTGACTGGAAGACGGGATAACTGAGTGGCTGACCTCCACGGTCGGCTTTTTCGCTCCACAAATCCATAACATCAGATGAGGGTTGTGCGTGTTAATAAGTGCACGCGGCTCAGACTGGAGCACAGGATGACTGACTGGGGTGAAAGAGCAGGAGGAGTGAAGCGGAGGAGAAGTGGGAGGCTGAATAGTGAGATGTGGGGGGGAATGCAGACAGAAATGGGAGTGGGAAAGGAGATAAAGAAAGAAAGCGAGAAAGAAGAAGAAGAATGGATTTGAGGAAAAAAAAAAAACATTATAGATTGCTGGGAAGAAGTTAAGAGCGTTCCCAATGGGTTTCTGGGCACTATATCCACTATGTGTTCAATTAAATCTATGTACAAGGACATCAGAGTGTAACTGGAAAAGCGGTTGATCGGTAAAGTGATGGAGACAGAAGAAGAAATGTTAAAGTGTTCTGGGAACAAAGAAAGAGGGAGGAGCATTCCCAAGGGTTTGCGGCGATCAACATTTGTACAGAAACGTTTCCAGTTTGTCCCGTGGTTTTCTGATCCATCTGTACAGCCACACTGTTATATCACACAACTTTTAGCTCCGATAGACCAGCAGAAACATGAGGAGGCTATTTGAGGGGAACTGTGTAATCCGAGAAATGTCCTTGTTGTGCCATCTTCCCTGAACCCAGATCCAGCTTTCACAAACCAAATTACAGTCCGAGATGGGAATGTGTATTGATTATACGACAAATATGATTCCTATTACTGACAACCTCTGATCGGAAACATCATTCTATTTATTTTATTTTTTTCCTTTTCCTATAAAGATGATGTGAGTGAAATTTCTTCCTCTCACAAGACAAAAGCACAACTCCAACTTAGTCATTGCAGTGCAAAGAAATAGCAATACCAGCCTACTACTTGACATTTAAAAGGGTTAGGAGATGAGCAAGGAACATATTTCAAAATTAGTTTGATGGGACCAATCATCAGACTCACTGGATCAAGTCTCAACCTGGCAGACCTAATCATTTAAGCTTAACTTCATGGGTTCTCTTTTTGGTCTTACTTTCAATTACAGCTAACTGGATAAAAAAGAAAGAGGAAGTTATTGCTAAAATTTTCCATGGTAGCTATTTTGTAACCATTTACATTTAGGTTTCACTTTGTGTAATCTTAAAGGAGAGGTTTATATTTTTTCAACTCTGTCTTAAAACAGTCATGTGTCCAACTGAAACTGAAAGAGCTTTCCCTCGTTGTAATCATTCTTCCTGTTCACACTGGCTATTTTAAGATCCCCTTCAAAACACTTTCAATGATGGGGGCCAAAATCCACAGTGTGTCCACAGAGTCATTTTGTGCAAAAATGCATTTAAAAGTTTACCTCAAGCTTATATTAGGCTTTAGCAGACTTCATTAGTCATATCCAGTGGATATCTGCCACAGTTAGTCTTTTAAGCATGTTTCCTCAGACAGTGTTGAGCTGGAGTGAAGGTACAGTAACAAAAAGAGAGGCTTTGGGCCCTAAAAATATTGTAACATTGAAAGACATCTACTCGATTTGACTAATTTGGACGACTGAAGCCTCATATTAGCTTCAGATAAACTTTTAAATAGCTTTTTGCACAGAAGAAGGCTTGTGGATTTTGGCCCATTTACTTATATTGAGAGAGAGAAGAGAGAGAAGAGAGTGTGTGTGTGTCTGTACTTTGTACGAACCCTCTCTGGTGAGTACTGTGATTGGTATTCCTGGGTCGCTGAGCTTGATGAAGGGCCCTCCTTCATCAGTGCCCAGTCCGTCCCTGGCCAGCAGAATGTTCTTAGCACACACAAAGCCATGGACCAGCTTTTTGTCCTCCTACAAACACACACAGAAAATACACATACACAAAATACAACAAATTAATTCTAAACCAGAAGGGGCATATTTTAAGATCATGATGAAATGCACGTAAGATTGTGCCGGTAATCCCATTAGTGAACTAATATGCTTAAATTTGATGTGTGTGTATGTTTTCTTTTCTTACCAAGTAGCTAAGAGCTGAGGCCAGCTGCTTGGCCACCTGGAACTTCCATGGTGTGCTAAGTGGGCTCTGCTGTCGCCGCATAAACAGATCCAGTGGTCCTAGTTGAACAAACTCCTCCACCATGATATCTGTTCCAAACAAACACAAAGAGACGAGTGTCAGAGAGGTGAAACAAAGCCCCTCATACTAATACATGCACATGCACTGAGTTCTTAATATGCACTTACTCTCCTGCTGGCGGACACACACTCCATAGAGCAGCACTATGTGTTTATGGGACACTTGCCGCATCATACTTGCTGTTTCAAAGAAGGCCTGCCAACAGAATGACAACGATGATTAAATATAAAAAGGCCGAACTTTCACACAACATATTCCACTTTTATGTTCACACAGGTTGCTGCTAATAAGTATTAGCTTTACATATGGTTTGAGGTTAAAGACCAGATGTAGTCAGAGTCTTCATAAGTAAAGGTGTACAAGGATGTGCAGTGTCTCACCAGGGAAATGTCCCTGTGTCCAGAGCCCAGCACTTTCAGGACCACCTTGACTTCCTGGAAGGATGAATAGCCTGCATCCTCTTCCTCCTCACTCTTTACCCTCAGTGTGCCTGAGTAGATGTTAGTTCTTGTGCCACGGCCAAGGTGCTCCTCCTGGTGTACAGCAAGGAGACAAGAAAATAGAGCATTACATAAAATAGTTACATCCAGAATCAGAACTATGGCTACTACAAGAACAGTTTACAGTTTACAGTGTAAACAGTTTACAGTTCAACAAAGCTGTGCAGAGGCAGAATCTTGATTCAAGTTTGTTTATTCCACCTGGCAACCTCTGATTGTGTTGCCTTTTTCAAAATGAAAAGAGTATGTATAGATAGACAGAAATAAGTTCACAAAGGAGTCTGAATAGATTGAATGCAAATATGTAATGCAAAATAGGAGATATGCAGTAAGTCAAGTTCATGTGCCATAGACAATGACATGAGTGTCTGCATGTTTAAGGCAACATGTATCTCTTACACACTATGAATGGCCATTATATGAAAATGATTAATTTCATTGTTTTGGTGTTGAGCTCAACTGTGTAGAATAATACATATATGAGGAAGGGAAAGTTATATTAAGTACAAAAAACAAAACATCAAGACAACGCAAATGCAACGCTCTGCAATGACACTACCAGTTGTTTGTGCCATCTAAACTGAGAGAGAGAAAAAAAAGATTTCTAATATTTGGTCCACCTCATTTACATATATACATGCAGCAGACCGAAAATGATGACGTAAAAAAACATAACAAAACAAAATTATTAGGGAGTATGCCCAAAAGGCAGAGGACTACTGTAAAACAGCCTAAGGGCGAGGACCCTATTGTATTTTGTGTGTTTGTTTTCTTTCTTTCTTTCTTTCACCACTTAAACCCTAAATTTGACCTCGAAACATGCTCAAAAGCTCACCAAATTTGGCACGCACATCAGATCTGGTGAAAAATTTGATAATATGCAAAAATTAACCACCAAAGTGTCAAAATGTGCTCACTAGCACCACCTATGTAACTAAAATGGCCGCTATGGCCTGTAGGGATGACACAGAGTGTCAAAACTCAATTATTTGTCTCATCAATACCTACAAATCATACACTGACACCCCTGACCTAAATCTAACAGGAAGTCTGCAATCTCACTTTCAAAATAAGACTTTGCACCAATTCCGGCGTTAATGGTATCGGCCCTACAATTTAATACATGACTTATGACCCTGTGCTGAACAAAAGTTGTTAAAAACTTTGTAATAACTTGAACAGTTTAGATTTTGTAAGCCCTGAAAGTTGAAGTGCCACATTGCACCTTACAATGTAAACCAACTTTGTGTCAAACTGAGGCTTCTGACGTCTAAAGCATAAGTCTGACCACTTTCAAACCTGTATCAATGGATTTGCAACAAAATTTCCTACAGAAATATGATTTTTAATGTAAGATAAAAATGCTCCCCTCTAACTGCTCCTGGTGATGTCACTCCCTCAGTGCTGTGAAACATTCCGCAATACACACTCATTATAAAATCACAGGAGGAGCAAGAAAAGACTTTAAAACTCACACTTTAATTGAGTGATTTATTGATTGACTGATATTACTTTATCAATCCTTGAAGGGAAATTCAAAATATCTCAAAAACAGTAAAAGATAGAAAACATGTAAATTCAAGATCAAGTAGGTCAAAGAAGTAGGTCAAAGTCTTGTGACTAATTTAAAGTTCAAATGGCGTTCGTATCTAAAACTATATGGTTTATATTTTCTTTGTTTTGTTTGTTTTCTTCTAACAGTTAATAACATTTATTTTCAGTTTGTTTATAAAGTTTAGTAACATTTATTTTCAGTACATTTATAACAGTTAATAACGGTTATTTTCAACTTGTTTATAACCGTTATAGAACGTAGACAGTTAGAGCCAGAGCCCCAACAGCTTTAGCAGCGCTGTTGTTTACCATTGCCAAGGCAACCAGGCCGCTTGCGGGCTGCAATACGTCACGAGTAAACAGAGAGGATGCATGAATGTGATGTAAACGTTGCGTGACAATGCTAGATAATAGACGACAGCACTCTGTTATGGAACTGATCATTTTTAATAGCCTATTTCTGTGTGTATATATGTATATATAGGTCAAAGTCATTTAAAGTTCAAATTAAGTATGTATCTAAAAAAAAAAGTATTTTTCTGTGTCCAGCTGCAGTTACTTATCATCTCTCCACACTTGGTAGTACACATTTCAATCAATATTTCTAAATAAAAGCACACTTGTAAGAAATATCCCTCATTTTTAAAAAGCAAAACGTTCTGATCCTGATGGGCCAGAGTGCAAAGTCCCGACTAACGGTGCTTGAGCTTTAATATAAACTTGAATTTTCATTATTTGATTCAGGAGTACTAAAACTGCATTATAAAAACGGCGTTATAAGAAGGCGTACCTGTTCAATCTCCTCCTTCAGAATGCGATGGAAGCTGAGCTGGCTCTCCTGCATGGATGTCTGAGGGACTGGTGCTCTATCTTTAGTTACCACCAGCAGGTTAGAAACCTCTGCAACACAAATACACACAGACACACATTAAAAGACCATCAAGTGTTTTTAGTAATTTATAAATATATTTAAATGACTATTCTGTATTAAAATCTACTTGCATCCCTCACAGTGAGTCATGTCTGCTTGTATTGTCCTTGAATTCAAGTAGAGATTGATGTGAAAAGTCTGCACTGCATTCACATGACAACAATGAACTCAAAACAATAAAAGCAGGAATAATGCTGACAATGAGTGTTATATAAAAGTGTTACAGCACCAAACTATGCTATAAATGTAAAAACCATATATGCCATATATTGGATATAAGCAACGGCACTCAGCATGGCAGCAAAACTGTTTATATGTGGTAAAAAAGCTCTTAACAATTACGTCAATGTGGCAATGATGTGAAAAGCTATTCAGGTCAGGTTACCATACTGATTGAGTTTATTTTTTGAACATACAGAGCTGTGTGTGGGAGGGTAAAGTTAAGAAGTCTTTGTGCCTGTTACCATACTAGACGTGCGTGTGTGTCTGTGGGTGTCTGATGTTGTGACAAAACCAGCACATTGTGGTTGAAGAAGAGAGAGAGAAAAAAAAGTATCTGCACTCCATCAGCATCAGCCCACATACACCGTCAAAAGAGAGTTAACAGTACTGTTTTGTAACTTGCATTCTGTGTTTTCATGCAAACCCCAAACACAACATGCACCCACACCTCCCACTGAATATTACCTGTTACACTGCATCCATTCCTTTAACCTCTCAACATAAACCACAACAATCCTTCACAATCATTTACTCCGACACTTCAAGATTGGCCTGCATAGCCTAATTCAAAGTCCTTATTTAAGTTAAAACCCAAGTTATTTCCAACAGGTCTAGGAGGTACACACATGTCCATTCACAAACTATGCAGCACTTTTTTCATACATACTGCTACTATGAACTTACTTACTTACCTAGTACATTATGTTCAAGACTGTTAAAAATCATACATAGAGCAGAAATTACAAATTGTATTCTGGGGATGTGGGCAGAGCATGATTAATATTTCTAAAGGGACAACAACACAGCACTCCAGTCTGTTGTTATCTTCCTCTAAAGCTGATATAACTATAACACAAAACAGTCATGCATTGTGATATTAATCAGCAGCACACAACCCAAAACAAACATAAACAGCTTAGTACATCCAAGCACACATGCACATTTTGCTCCACCTTTCCCTGAGTGAAGTAAACACAAGAGTGCTAGTTTGGCTCCGGAAACCCACATTTACAACTCTCTTCCTCCCTGACACCATTTCATACAGATACACACACACACACACACAAACACACTTTCATGCCAGCACTGCTTCACTCACTGCTTCACTCACTCTCAGTTAGTGAGAGATAAAAACACGAACACACACACAGACACACACACACACAGACACAATAAGCAACTCCATACTAAATTTTTCATGGGGGGAAAGCATTGTTTCTCTGACCTCTACGGGTTGAAAGGTTCAGGTCTGTTGCACTTCTGACTCCACCCAACATCACAGTCAGGTGTGGTCTGTTGTACGTGTTAACACACCCAGCTGAAATGTGGCACTGCACAAAGTAGTGCATTGTGAGGTGATGTACGGCCAAGGTTTGGACTGAGGAGTGAGTGCTAGATGGCAGAGTGTGCCATCATTTTCAGCATTTATCTGGTATCTTTTTTAAAAGACTGCTGCAGTCTCATGACAGAAAGGCACAGCGTGTTGTTTAGCATGTGTAGCCTCATGAGGAGTCACTCCTCAAGGAAGATATAGTTTCAAAGATTCTTTTTTCACTTTTAAAAAAACTCTGGTGGTTCTTATTACATCTTTCACACTTTTTAGGATGCCTTTTACCAAAAGAGCTTTAAATGGCTTTAAATTATTTTGACATGCAGCTGACCAAAGCTGGCAAAGTTATACAAACCGTTTTCTGTCCCTGAATGCAAAATGATCTTCCATTTAACATCTGAGTCAACAACACTTAAGCAAACACACTGGTACATATTTCTATTAGTCTAATCTTCCGTAGACCCAGGACTTCTGTTGCTTTGCAGTAATTTCTGTACTGTAAATTGTTTTCTTGTCTAGTTTAGTGAATTACTTATATTCAAATGACTGTTGCTTATTAATACTGTTATTACTGCACGTAACTTTGAGTAGATAACCACCCCTATCAATTTCTAGATCTATGGCTGCATTAAGTTTACCTCTAGGCTGTGGAGGGCAGCAGCGGAGCAGCCGGAACTGGAGATTGTCAGCGCGAAGGCTCTGGCCCTCCAGGTGCTCCAGCAGCTCCCTGAGAGTGAGGCGCAGCGTTTCTGTGCCGTACAGCCGGTATCCATCAGGGCTGACTTCAATCTGGAAGTTTTTATACTGTCGCACAGGACGAGATTCCTTGATGTCAATCTAGATGGAAAAACAAGAGTAACAGAAAAGTTTCAAATAATAGAGTAAGGAAAAAAAACGGAGTACAGGAGGGGAGATGGGTATGAGGAATATGAGTATAAAAGGAGAGATCAAAGGTGCAACAGATGTGAAGAACACTACTTAAGTTTAGGAGAGAAAAGAAGAGAGGACAGAGCATCACGTGAAATAAGGAAGAGTTGTAAAGAATGCATAAGTAAGGAAAAGTGTAGCTGTATACTGAGGTCAAGTTAATGTCAATATTTTAAATCAACAAACAAACCATCTTCAGAAACCATTTTATGTTCATGTCTTAAAAACTATTTCTTTTGCAAAAAAGGGTTTATAGAGTCCTGTTAAAGCTCTACAGACATACAAAGACCATAGAAATGTGTCAGTATTGTTACCGATTAATCAGACATTTATTTAGATCTCGTACGAACAGTCTCTAAACAGTGGCCACTCACCTACAATAAAACTCAGAGGGTCAGCTTTCTAAGTGTTAAATATGACACTGAGTTTTTGTGCTTCAGAGTGTGTTTGTGTGTAGGTGTTTCCTCGCATGCTGACTCATAATGCAGCCATGCACTACAGTGACCTGCCATAATCTAAGCATCCTGTGACCCAATATAGAATGAACTGACAATATTTGGTCTCTTTCTCTCTGCATGTGTGTGTCACGTCCTCTGATCACCTACATGAAGCCTTTTCAGTGAATCGCAGGGATGCCATTCATAAAAAATACAGGATTCATTCCTATTGTCTTTTCCTTTAGCCACATAACACTGAAGACTGTTTGTAGGACTCGTTTTCTGAAATGACACTTTGAGAACAAGGACGGAGGCCTGTAACAGAAATTTAACAGACACAACGAAAAAGATGGGTGTGGTTTTGGTTTCAGTTTAGGTTTATAAAGCTTGACCAGCATTAACCGTTTTGTTCTCCGTTAAAACAAAATATTTTAAGAAAGTGATTAATCTGGAACAAGGGTGTGTTTTGTCTATTTCTTTTTGTTTAGTCTTTATATTATAGATCCTCAACAAACCGCACTACCTCATCCATTTTGGGTTCATTTCAGTTAATGAAAAAATGTTTCACTTCGGCTATATTAAATAAAGTGAATTTTCGGTTTATATTTACGAAATCAAATTTACTTAGTAATGAGATAACAGCATTCTTTAAGCTGTCCCAGTGAGCAGTGGTGACATTTATTTTTGTTTGTGCTCTTCTAGCTAAGAAAATAACTTTACTTTTCAAAAGATTTGTTGAGTCCACAAAACAAGAATTAACTGCTAAACAAGGTGTAACAAAGCCATACTAGTCCACTTACCTCGTTGCAGACCACAGTGATGATGATGTACTGGTAGTCAGTGCAGCTCCAGCGCAGGATGTACGTGCCCTCCTCGTTGCCCTCGTGACGCAGCTTGTGAATGGCGTACTCGGTACTGGGGAGGGAAAAGCATAATAAATGGTTGTATGTTAGTATAAATATGGCGTGGTTATTATGTCTTAGAACTGGAGTGTTGTCTCCCCCTGCTGGCTGTGAGAGTAAAGACGGGTGCTTGGCTGTGATTGCCTGAGTACGAAGTCATACTGGGACGAGGGGCGGACATTTCTCTTCGTTTGATAACGTTAAAAGTAAAGTTAGACTTTTTTTGTCGGTGAAGCCGGTGAATCAGATCAACAAAACGTTATTTTCTGATTGTTTCATGGCGGTTACGTTAAACATGCCCACACCCCCACACACCTCAACTCAACCCTGCAGCAGTGAGACGTAAAGCCTGATTCGGTCTAAATCGGCCAGCCTGGCACAGCATGTAGGACGATCTCAAACACACAATGGACATGTTTTGATGGTCCACCAGCCCAAAAACATATTTTTTGACGACCCACCGGGATCTGTCCCAGTAAACCTGACGGCCAGTATATGCTGTTCTACTGTTGCGGCTGCAAAATGACACATTTCACTATCAGAATTTGATCCATTTGGTCAAATTACATTTAGAAATGTTGTACCCGACATGACATTTAAAAACTCCAGATACTTTGAAATACAGAGAGATTTACGTTAATCAGAATTGTGTGAACTCATTTGGCAAGGGCTTGAATGTAACAGACATTCATTTATATGTAAAAAGTTTTGCACTGCAAGTTTAAATATGTGTTTGGTTTTGACCATGAAGATTAATAAAGTTATCTATCTTCATACGAATCAATGGACTCATTCTGTGACTAAAATTACAACAATAGAACAAAACACACAGAAAGACACACACATATATATATACACACTGGAGACAGACAGACTGACTATAGACGTCTGTGTGGTGACTGCACTAATTAAACATTAAGAACACAACAGACTCGCACACAAACTCCAATATTACACTAATATAACTGCCAGTACAAACCAGATGGGTCCATGGCAGCCGTTATTGATGTTGTGCACCACTGAAGCTGGGGCCACCTCTTTGCACAGGTAGTGGTGGGCGTCCACTGTCAGCCTGAAGTAACCATCCACAAGGGCTGCAAAGGACAGAGCCTCATCCCGAGAAACCATTTGCAATTCCTGAAAAAAAGAGAGCGAGAGAGAGAGAGAGAGAGAGAGAAGGAGGGAGGAGAGAGGTGATCAGATGTCAGCATTAGTCATGGTTTTCTTCAACAATAGATTAATTGGAAACTTCACAAACAATGATTGTACTATGATTGTATCATGACACATAACAATAATAATTACTGTATTTTAAGTAGGTTGGAGTCCATTGTAACAACAGAACCACAGCAATTTTGTACTTTATATGTTTTTCAACTAAATTCTTGAGTCACTGAAACTTTTGGAAAATGTTGGTGTTAATTTAGAGAAAGAGAGAAATGAGATCTTCAGTATGAGCAGGCTTCCGAGCAAACATTGAACATGCTTTGGAAACTCTCACAGAACATTATGCAATATACAAATACAGTTTTATTAAAACCGAGTCTGTTTGTGTCAGAGCACCCCCTAAACATCGCTGAGTCGAATCATCAGCCAAGAAGCTCCCTAGTCAGACTTCTTATATCAGTCGAATCGCTGCACTGTTTTCGAGCTGTCATTGGACATAGAACACTGCGGGACGACAGCATAACAGGATATATATGTTTACAAACTCCAAAAATAGCTGTGATAGAGAAAAGCGATGGAAACCAGGAGCAGTGCAATGCAGAGTGTTGCAACTTGTTTCCTTTTTGCTGCTTTGACACTCTCAGTTACGGTGCTGAATGCTAACTAAGTCAGCTAAACTACTTTTGAACCAGATGGTACAAACTCCTCTACTCCCGTCCTGTGTGATCGACTACTCTGATAGCAACACTGATAGAAGCCAGGCGGGAGAGATGCTGCTCTGTTGTGCGCTAAGATTTCATCACTAAACTATGACCTATGATGAATGAAGGCATTAAAAGCATCTTACAGTAAAACATCAGACCAGAAGGCCATGAATAATATATTTCTCCTTATTGTGGGAAAGGTGTATTGAAGAGAAAAACATCAGTAATAATATTGAGTATTCTGAGTCGACTGGGAACAATTCTGATTTCAGTACAGCCCAAGTTTGTGTACGTTTCTGTTTTGGTATGACACTACCCCTCAATGTAGTCACACCCATGTTTCAAATGACATATCTAATGTTCAAAATAAACATGTGAAGTTAAAGGTTAACTAATTAAAAATTGTTTTTAGGTATAACTGACAGTATAGAGGTTGTTCCCACTTCAATCACGGCGCTCTTTGTTTTGTTTGTGTGTCTCTCTCACCATCCTCTTGTTGTCCTGTCTGTAGATGGTGACTGTTGCCTCTTTGACGACAGTGTGCGTGATCTCATGGAAGTCACAGAACACCACCCAGCTGTCATCTGGCTCTTTCTTCTTCTGTTTTCCATCCTGCTTATTCTTCTTTGACTTGCCCTTTTCTTTGGTGATCACAGGAGCCTATTTTTTTTAAAGAAAAATAAACATATAAAGCAGATGTACGCACATACATTAGTAAGAAAATACATAAAAAGAGAATGAATTTATATCCAAATACCGTCATGTAATGTACATATGTCAAGTGTCTTACAAAATGTGCTGTGCTATCACATTTAGACTAGTTACCTAAAGAGCCAATTTAGCCTATTTGTTATTTTGTGTCACAAAGAACAAAACAAATAACTGATTTTGAGCATCATTAGTATTCACAATTGATAACTTTCACACCAGCCCAAGTGAACCACAGTGAAATTAGATGTCCTGGAGAGATTTGTTCACAACATAGTTCTACTTACTGTAACAGGCTTCTTCCTCCAGGAAATGCCAGTGGTGCCACTAACTAGGACTTGCATGTCATGGCTTGTCTCGACGGTCGGAGTCTGGCTCTGTTCTTGGCTCTGGTTGTAGTAGCCTAGAATCAGGGAGGAAACACACAGATCAGATGGCTGAAAAAATATTTATACATTAGAGGTTTGGTTTCTCAAGAATGCTTTTGGATAATCCTGAAGTGATCATGCGGAAACAGGTGATCTCAGTGGAATGTCTCAATGGCTAACTCACTGATAGACTGATACACATAGATAGACTGAAAGATATCCTGATTCTCAAGAAGTTTATTCAATCCTTCCAGTTATGCATCAGTGCCAGGAAACTTCACAAATCGGTTAAATCATCCGATTCCAACATTACTCAAATTAAAGCGAAACTCACTCAAGGGACCTGGTCTACCCCGCGATAAGTGGGTTATTGCGACATGAAAACATCTCGTTCCTTTCACTTTTGTTTTTAACCTTTAACACAAACACTCAAAGTTTTAGATACATGTTGACGTAAACAAGGTTCAAGGTTTTTAAGAACCGTGGGTACAGTAACAAGCATGTAAACATACCACCAAAATAACCACAGCCACATAACCACTATAATCCATAACAGCAGTCTATAAAAGCAAGGAAATGATCATTTCAGGTTTAGATATTGCAGTTGTACATGTATTTTTGTCTCTTAATGGCTAATAATTTTAAAAATCATGAGAATAAAGAGTTCTCTTCTATTGTTGTTACAACAACTCCCACGCAGATTATCTTGGTAAACAAATATCTCTCTTTTTCAGTCATTATTCCAGTGAACCTACTTGTCAAATGAAAACCCACACTAAGATGTTGCACACCACAGATCTGGTGCAGTGCCTGAGAACTTAAAACCATGGACACGTACTCATCATCTTCCTGAATTCTTACCATTGTAGCCTCCATTGCAGATATCTCCTTCCTGAATTACACTGAGCGAGATGGGCTCTAGCAGCTCACTGCCCAGGCCACTGGTCAGACCCTCCAGTGTGGCCAGGTACTTAATCTTCAGGTCGTATGGTGTGATGTTGCTGTCCTTGACTGTGCGGCGGTTGAATTCATTGAGGAATTTCTTGAAGACGTTGTTGATGCGGATGCGCGTCAGAATGTTGCGCCTCTTTATGTTACGGTTCAGTGTCTCTGGGATGAAACGTTTGTAGCTGGTGGGATTAAGACAGAGAGGTGTGTCTTTAAATTCTTGCATGATAATGCAGTTTTAACTGAACTGTAAAATATATACTGAACCACCTAGCTCGTCAACAGGTTTAGTCAGTTAACTGTAAAATTGACCACAGCTATAAACAAGACTAAAACATTGCTTTTGATTCTCTGAAATTAATTCTCTGATTTCGATACCTGTATGCAAATATACCAAGTGGATGGAATTTATATGAAGAAATAGTCTCTGTTTGTTCCTCTCTATGCGGATGTGTAAATGTGTGTTTTTTGGGAAAGCATGTGCATGTGGGCCAAGCATTTATCTTCTCTTGAAAAGGGACAAGTAGGTGGAGTAACTATATTTTGGCTGCTGCAAATATTACTATTTAATATGGGTGCGAGTTTAAGATCTATATCAAAAGTCTGTAGAAGTCATGCCACGCAGACTTATTTATAAAAACGAATGATTCCATCAATGACTCAAAGATATCCAGTATTGTGTTTGTGTATGTGCAAGTGTGTCTGTGCATTACTTGATTTCCTGAGAAGCAGTGGGCAGAGGCATATCCATGTTCATCGCATAGTGGGTGATGGCAAGCACAGCCATGCCCAAACACTCGTTCTCTATCTCGTGTTGCTCTGCCTCAGACTGGGACATCCTCAGTGGAACCACACCCGTCTGAAAGTCATGCTGGCCCTGAGGAACAAACATAAATATATATATATTATATATTGTATGATTCGGTTCAGAAAATACCAGGCAACTCCTGTAAAACTACCAAATAAAATTAAGTTGCAGACTTCTTAATTGTATTTACAAGAATATTAGATGAACATTATTTCTTATATTTTTGACAATTGACAATTCATTAAAACTATTATTTGTAGTCTGTAGTGTAACAACTTCTTTCAGCCTACTGACATTTTAAGGAACAGAAAGGACCTAATTAACAACAATGGCTCTTTGTCTGATCTTAAATATGTACTTCCTGATATTGTTACATTTCCTCACAGTTGTTTTGTCTTACTTGATGTTTTGAAACTCTGAACTACATTGATACATGACCTTTCAATCAGTATGTGAGGTCAAATTCACTTCCATGCAAACGTTTAAAAGAGGAATTAGGAAATCCAAACATGTTTTTGATGTAGTCACAGGCAACAATGACAACAAATGCTTAAAACAATCCAATGACAAGATGGAAGCAGTCATTAATAATTAGTGATTGAGTACTTGAGTATTTCTAAGTGACTACCCCAAACCTGATGCATGCACACACCTGGGCAAACAGGTAATCAAGGGACGCAGCATCCAGCAGGGGTGTTCCTTCGGGTGCTCTCTGCGGGCTAAGGCCTCCTCGGAGTTTGTTGATGCAGTGTCTCCAGACCGGAGACTCTCCTTCAGTGGTGCCGTGCCAGTTTCTGAAATAAAACCTGACAGCAGAGAGAGAGAGGACAAGTTAACAATGTAATACAAGGTGTGCATTCAAGAAAAGTATGCATGACTCTCGAAAAACAGGCAAGTACGCAGGGGAAAGATCATATAACACGGGGTATTTATAAAAATGTAATTACAGTAACCTATTTTATTCTTGAATGCATTGATTTAGATTCCACATATCCAGGAACTTGCTGCACTGTGTTAAAATTGTTGCCTGAACTGAAAGGATGTTTGTTCTATAAATAACAAAGGTAAGCCTTGAGTTTACATTAATGAGATTTCAGCCTGGGGTGAGGAGATGACTGCCAACAGTGGAATTTCAAAATGAAATGAATCCTAATATGAGCTGAATGCAAGTTTGAATTATTATGAATGCTGGTGAAATAATGCTATGCACTAAAATAAAAAGGTCAGTAAGTGTCTGGAGAAGTGAAAATGTGAGAGTGGAATCACAATCTCAAATATCAACCTGAATCATACATGAGGTTGTACCTGAGCATGCATATGAGAACAAAAAAAAAATGAAACAATACAACAGGAAGTGCTCTAATGCCTCCTATATTATAGTGTAAAAATGTGCAACAGTGAAAGTTAAAGTCCATTTTGTCTTTTTGTCATTTCCACATTAACATTTCATGCAAAGATCAATCACCTAAGTAGAATTTCAATGCTGTTGACTGAGGTTTTTCATTTTAATTTTGACCTATTTTCCTGTTTTCTCTGAATTGAAACAATTTTTCAGCTAGCCTGTGCTGTTCAGAGGAAATGTATGATCTATGTCTGAACAGCGTCACAGGCGTCAGTCTACATCCTCCCAGACCAACAGCAGACAAGGGGCAATGTGTAAGGAAATTGGCAGACTACATTGGGAGAACTTTTAAACCTATGCACAAAAAAAGGACATAAAAATCAGCAACTAATGGGTGCAAACATACTGGTGATAGACTGATACAATTTTATTAGCCAGAGAGGAACTCTGAAGCTGTTCAAAATGTTAATTTAACCAAATATCTTATAATTTGGATTGACACAAAATGTCATACAAACATACATGGTATATGTTGGGATGCTAACACACTAAACTAAGATGATGAACATGGTAAACATTACATCTGCTAAACATCAGGATGTTAGCATTGTCACTGTGAACTTGCTAGCAGGCTGACGTTAGCATGTAGCTCAAACATAGCATTTCAGTCTCATAAAGCTGCAAGCACAGCATTCTTTTCCTTTTAATTTTTTTTTGACATCATGGAAATACTAGTAGAGCTGTAATTGCTGTGTGTGTGTGTGTGTGTGTGTGTGTGTGTGTGTGTGTGTGTGTGTGTGTGTGTGCACGTGCGCATGTGTGTAACATTTGTTTATGCTAAATGTGTGTATATTGAGACTTGACCACAATACCCTTCTTGTCTGGAAGACTGCACTACAGTACGCAAAGCAGGCTGCGGCAAAACAAAACATGCACACAAGCACACAACACATGCCACAATTAGTTTCTATGCACACTTGCTTTTCTCCTCACTAGCGATTGTCAAAATAGGTTAAAGAGAAAGAGGAAGTGCAATTGACACAACAGTAATCTTCTTTCACCTCTTTGAATGAAATGCTACCTAACTCGTAGAGTGGTTTCCCTGAAGAGGGATTCTGTTCAAAGTTATCTTGTCTGGTACAAAATGACATTGCTGGTTTGTCTCATAAATCATCTTATCTCATTTTCCTTTCTTTTACCTCAAACAATGGATAAAATGAGTAAGTCACTATCACTAGGTCATATAGGTAATTAAACTCTACTCCCTGCATCTGCTAAGGATGTTAGATGTCAAAGGTTCACTGCTTTCTATATGAAAAACATTCAAACCTATTCTGAGAAAATATTTGCTTATGACTTTCTGATGAACTGCTGACCTTTACATTCTGTTGAATTCCAAACACTGTTTGAGATATTTTTGGCTGTTTTCCCTTCTCCCTATTTTCTAAGCCAAAGTGAGAATCATGATCTTACAAAAAAACCTTTGGGAATTTGGAACGTGCCTCAGTTTGCCACGTCCTGATCTTACATGAACATAGCCACTGCTGATCCATAACACACATCCACATTATTCAGCAGATTGTTTTCAGCTAATGTCAAGGCTTTTACAGCGTTATGAAGTTGTATGCAATTAAGTGATACAACCTTCAGACTTCTCTGTCAGCGGCACATCCAGTATTCTTATACATGTGGCAATGACAAGCACCAGCACTGCATCGGTCAATTAACTCATTTATATTTGCAACCTTTAAAACTAACTTAAACTGACAGTCATGACTGTCTCACTTAATCCTGACAATCTTTTTGACCAGTATGTTTCCAGTATATTTTAGATGCCTGCCATCAAATGTGAAAATGATGTGAATACCCAGGACTTGCTAGTTGTGGGGATTCATCCTTGAAACCAAAAAGTAGTTTTGTTTAGTTCACTTAAAACACTCAATTTATTTTACACCAATTGTGGTGTGATATGGTACATTTACATGTGGTGGCAGCCAGATAAACATGATAGCTCTTAAATCTATTGCTGCTGAGTTTTCTAGTTTCTTATGGAGAATGCAGGGATGTTACCAGGACTAGTGGGCTATATATAATCCCCTTTAGTGTTTTTTGAGGTCTGGCAATGGTCTCCTCCAATTTGGACACGACACCAAATACTTTAAAAGTGAAGCCTACAGGACGCATCCTGATCCCAACTGGATCCTTTCCACACAAATGAAGAGCTCTTCAAACACATTTCAACTACTTGAATCCTGGATCTCACTCCCAAGAGCTCCTGAATCAAAGATGAAGGTTGGAACGTAGATTGCTTGGTAAAGCAAAAGCTTTGCCTTCAGGTTTAACTCCTTCAACACAACAGTTTGGTACAAACTGCCACATCACTACCAGTGGCACATAAATAAGCTTGTCTAACGCACACTCCATGTTCTCCTTACTGAAATGACTGCAAGATACTACTAACTTTTTCAGCAATATAATCCAACCCCAAAGGGACAATCCACAGTTTTCCAGCTTCCCAGAAAACTGTGGAAGTCCAGGCTTCAAACTTGGGGGTGCTGTAATAATAACAACAATAAAACTAATAATCCTAGTTTGTGTTCAAGCCCCAGTGTGCACAGTAAGTCAAAGATGTATATCCCTGGTGAAAAGAAGAGATGTAAAGATCACCAAACCAAAAACTCAGGCAGGCCATTTCTCCTGAACGTTCTGCACCTCACCCACATGACCATTTAAGTCCCTTAGCAGAACTATAGAGCCCCATGGAATATCCTCTTCAGGACTACCCTCCTTGTAAAATACAGTGGGTAATCAAGGCAGATCCTAGGTCAGGGTAAGCTCCAGGTGAGGGGTCATGAAGTTCTTTTACTTGAAAAAAAGCTACAAGGGTCAATGTGTATACTAGGTCCTCTCACCTTGGTAAGCTCCAAACTAGGAATCAGTCCTGTCCCTATCTGGGCATTTGACTCCACAGCCTGTGCTTTGTGTAGTGGTAAGCCTAACTGTCCATCATTTTCAGTGTTACAGAACAAGACATCACAATGATAAACATGATAAACATGGGGATCATCTACCTTTGCCTGCTGCTCACTTGGGAATGCACAGATCCCTACAACTAATCTTGCATGTTGGGTGTAGGAGCTTAACTGGGCTCTCTTTGTTTAGATCTAGCTTTGCCACGACAAGGCATACCAGTCTATGTGGCTCCAGGAAGAGGCCCCTGAATCACTACTTTGTGTTCCATATAGGTCTTTAAATTGTTCTTATTCTATACCCTCACCTTTTTTCCAATAATATTTCCATTATCTTGAAGACTACACTTAAAATGTGGTTGTGATTTAATCAGGAAAAACTGTTCAGTGATTCATCTCCAATGTAGTCAGCTTATGCAGTGATGTCAGGCTTACCTCATGCGATAGTGCAACTTGATGCTGGTCTCTTCTGTGATCTTGAACTCATAGTTGGGTGGATACCACATGCCTTTCGTCTCATCATACAGGGAAAATAGGTTATGGCACAAAGGAGAGATTGCTGAGAGGGAAGAGAAAAGAGGAAAAAAGATGAATAATCTGACCAGTCTTTTTCTTTAGCTGCAGCCTCTGTCCAAACAGATTAACAGCAACAGCAAACAATCTCAAACATATCAGTCTCACTTGACTATAATGTTTCTTCACTTATGAACAGTTTTACAAAACGATTACAAATGTATGTGTTTAATGCATAATTTAAGCTCTCAAATGCCTGAAAGGTAATAAAACAAACGATTTTCAATTCAGCCAGGCTAACCAGAGTGCACATCAGCTGGTCGGTTCAAATCACTAATAGTTGGGTATAAAGAGAAGCACATCCTCTAAGAGCGCCGGGAGTGGCACTTACTCTAGTATACAGTAACTAATTGATGGCCTTGAACTATGGTTACAACTGATGTTGGGTGATGTCATCCCCTATGATAATATTGTTAAAGGGAACTGTTCATCTTGTTTGGACTCTGATGCATTGTAATTCACATGTTGCCTGTTAGCTAAGTGATAGCACTTAGCGGTACATCTGTAATAATTATTCATCTACATTTGAAATCAATTATTTTAACAAACAGGGAGAAGTTCTTCTATGAAAGAGTGTAGGATTATTCGTATACATTTATCCCTCATTGAATTTAATCATTAACAGTTGATCTGCACTGCAGGACTTCATAAAGTTAATCATAAAGGGTTGAAGGAAAAGGGCAGGAGTAGAGCCACTTAACTTTATAGCCACAAGGGCTGACAAATGACCATACTCAAACAATTTAAATGATTTTGCCCGTCATCTTAAGTGTTGTGGAACAAGATATCCCAAAGAGAGCTTATTGCCTGTCAGAGTGGTTTCTTACATGTTTCTAAGATCCCTGTGCCATCATTGCAGGAATTACAAAATACCCAGGGTTTTAGTATCAGGTACACTGTATCACCAAATAGCCAGCCCTGCCTGTGTTGTAACCAAGTTGATTTGCCAATGTTTTAAGCCAGTTCCAAAACTGTGTTCTTGTATTTTAGCCATGTTTTTGCACTAGTGCCCATCATTTACTATCTCTCTTCCCAGCTGCTTCTCTCCCTTTGTTCAAATGTTTGTCTCTCTATGTTGATGGAAAGAATTTTCTGTAAACACCACTACTTTCCCAAGCCAAGAGGCGACAGACAGCATCTACTAATGATGTGAATGAGTGTGTCCATAATAGAGCCTGACATGTATAACAGTAAACCTAGAATAAACCAATGCAATGTCAGTGAGGAGTGGGGATCGAAGATGTAAAGCTGATGGTTGTGTGATTGAGCACCTACTTGCCACATAGTACATTCTACAGCACACTCACTACATTATTAGCAATTAACAGAGTAAGTCTTTCAGCAGACAAGGCAATACTTGGTTTTGCCAACTAGCCAATAGATCAGTCACTCACAGCATTTCTTGGCGGCTTCCACACAGAGCTTTTCTGCAGTGTAGCAACCTCTGAAGTACTCAAGCTGATGTACATCCGGTGTGTAAAAGTGGATCTCCAGGCCCCATGAGGAAGTGGGAGAAGAGGAGAGTGGGGCCCTCTTGCTGGATCTCCTCATCTTCCCACAGAGTTGCCTGCTCAACTCCATCACCCACAGAGTTGGCATTCAGACACTGGATAAGATAAGTGAAAAAGAGAAGCGAGGAGAGTTAGAATGTTACATTAAACATTTTATTTTAAGTCATAGTTTCTGTGTGTAGCAACTTTTTTGGCTTTCATGTTGTGTACTTCAAAGTAAGCTTTCTATTTAATTATTTTTAGGATAGACAATACAAGTAACAACATAAAATTTACATTTTAACTTCACATACTCTGCTTTACAATTAACTGCCATTAAGTAACAGTCATAGTATTAGTAAGCCACCTATAACGTTTGCCTGACCCACCTTTGATTTGCAATCAACACCTTGTGTGTTGTGTGGTGAGCTCAATAAACAGCAGAGATTTTGAGTTCAATGTGCACTAGTCTGATGACTCATATTTATACACACAGACGCACACACAATACAGTGATATCTCACCAAACCCTCAGTGCAGGTGAAATTACGTCAGCCTTTCAACTGAGATGGTGACATCTACGCGGAAGTTTGAGACAGATAACTGTTGTTTTGGAGCAGCAAGGAATTGGAGCGTCACCACTGTCTAGGTTGACTGTGCAGTAAAAGCAGTACGTCCACAGCAGATAAATACCAGCAGCCATGAGCATCTACAAGCCTGTCACGTGAATCACGTTATAGACTTATTTTATGAATGTAATTGTCACTAGTATCATGTCCATAAACCAAATTATCAGACGATTTATGGACATGACCTCGCCCATTTTTGCTGACCTCAATATTACCCACTTGCATTTACATGCGTTACATTTGTTTACATAATGAAGTCACCAACATTTAAGCTACATGCCTCGTGTGGGGAATGCACCACCAAGTGGCACCACTCACATGGCATTAATTGTAAATAACTCCATCCCGGCCCATGATGGCGTGTTGCTGTTTTTACAAAAATGTAACGCCCACCCTGTGATCCTCTCCCCTGGTGAGGAAGTGGCTCAAGGTTAGGATGCTACCCCCCTCCTGAACCCACTGAAAGTTGTTGCCATCACTGCCCGGTCACTTCCGTGTTTACATGTGATGTTGGAGGTGAGAGCCACGTGCAGGCAATCCCGACTAACTAAAGATTTTTTTCACACGCCAATGTTTGAATATTTCTAAGAATTAAAAGTTCATCGCTCTTTAAAAGGGTGTACTTGCATTATTATGCTATCATATTATCATTATATCAGTGACATAAGATGGTCTTAAAATGAAAATAATATTGTTTATTGTAGTTATTTTATCATGACAGGTCTACACTGGATCCATTCATCAACAGTGTTGCTTTGCATTCAATGGTGTGTTGACCATTGACAGACAGACACATAATCATGTAGTTAAAAGGAAAAGCTTGGCAATTTTCTATGTTTTTATTGTCAACAAATCTTATGTACAGCACCAAACCAATCCATTATAAAGATTATGGTCACGGTAGATTTAGAAATGGCTCCAAAGACTAACAACAGCAATCATGTTTTCAGTCCCTGAGAGTTGTTCCGTGTAGGGCAGACAAGTCAAGAATTTGTGATATGTACAACAAGCAAGCGAAGCACTGTAAACAGAACCACAACTGAATTTAACCCTCCGCCTTTTTCCCCTCAACGCTCCAATCACAGATGGGCAACAACTCTGACACCCGAGACTTAGCATGATATTAACCACAGTTAAATGTGTTCATACAAATGTAGGGACTAATAGTGACATATAGACAGATGTTATTTGAATATTCTGACCAAAGTTTGAAGCCTCACAGACTCCTACTACCACTAGTTTTTGTAGATGAGAAGAGTTACAGTATTACATGTAATTATAGGCCCTCTGACTTCCCACCATCAGTGAGTCAGAGAATTCCTGTTTCCTCACATGGCCATGACAATACACCATCCATCCAGGAAATCCAGGACCACAACAATTACACACACACACACACACACACACACACACACATAGCCATTCATGACCATAACTCTGTATTCCCTATCTACATACAGTAAGAAGCCAACACTAACCTACAGAGAAAAATATATTTTGTTGTATTCTTCTGTAAAACATACAAACACACATACATTTGCACTTAATATCACAAACACATAGGGCTGTAGTCAACCAAAGAAAATCTTGGTCGACTAAAATTGTAAATAATCTGCGACTAATCGATTAGTCGCGGGGGGGGGGCTTTTTAGCATTTATTAACTGACACACTGTAGTCTGTGCTGTACATTTACTGCCAGACTGACAACTCACCGCTAACCTTTTCCTCTGCTCCGCTCGTATCCACTGTCACTTTCTCTGTGTCCAACTCGCTACATAAACATATTACGTAATGACGTATAACAGAGTTGCTCATTTCCCAGGCAACAACACAGCGGTTGACTCACGCCCTGCGCAGACTCTCACACGCTAAATATTTCTGAATGAGTGGATATTTGGTGTTTATTCTAGCATTAAAAAATATTTTTGGCCTGGCAGGTTTTCTTGTTGATATAATCGTGGGAGAAACACTGATTCAGTAAAAGTTCAGTACATTTAGTAAACGCTCAATAACGTGTAAAGTTAGACCCTATCTTTATACAGTCTATGGTTAGACCTCCGCTCTGGAGTTTGGGCGAGTCCAAAGTTGTGAAAACAGCGGGGGTGTTTTGAATACACAATATACCCCGTTTTGGTAGGTAGTTTGTTGGTCTGTCCCCCCGCTGCAGGAAAATAATGGATTAATCCCAGAAAGCTGCTGATGTAGCACTTTTCTCCTTATGAAAGTAGAGATAGAGATACACGGAGATTAGTCGACCAATGAGAATTTAGTCGGATGAGAGGGTATCGACCAATTAATCGACTAGTCGACCAACAGACTACAGCCCTACACAGGTGTATATACACTTACATAAAAAAAGAAGAAAAAAAATACAGAGGTAGAGCTCAGGCTGCCTCCTGAAATTTGATAAGTCGAATCATCTGTCAGCGACCCCTCGGTGGACTGAGATTCTTCAAGTCGAGCAGTCTTTTTTTTTTGTCAGTCAAATCTTAACTTGCAAATGTTTATTTATTCATTTACACTTAATATTTATTTATTTTATGTTTAAGACTGAGGTGAAATGAAAAATGCCCTTTTAACACATCTCCGGCCATACTGTGCAGTATTTAAAAAAAACAAAAACAATTTTATATCAAAATCCAATTATGTTTTCTTCCTGTAAAACAAAATATGACATGTGCTTACTTAGGCATGAACCTATTCAACCAACAATATCATGACATCCACCCATGAGTCTTCCACTCTTAATGGCACACAGCTGAGATTCATTATGTCACGCCCATTTTTCAACATTTAAATGAAATTCCTCCCATTTCCGAACACAGCCATGATTTTATTTATCCGTTTCACAGCTTTGTCCTCGCTATCACCTCTCCCCCACCTTCATTAATTCTCTATCTCGCTTGACCACAGCTGCTCTCTCTCTCTGAATTGGGAAGGACTTTGAATGTTGTGTTTACAAACACCAGCCGACAAATCCTGCATAGTATACCTTTAAAGTGAAATGAAACAAGATAGGCTATAAGAGCTTGATTTAAACAGAAATACATGTGCACTGCCTGTCTCGTTATTCCGACAAATCCATATAGTAGCCCGACATTATATGTCAGCAATTCAAATAGGCCGCAATTCAAACTTTGCACCATACAAAGCTGTCTTTTATTGATCTTTAAATGCTCAAAAATATGTCCCATTGTAGTCAAAATCATCACTGAAACTCATGCCAATGGATTCTCTGATAGTCCATATGAAAAAAAGAACAAATAGTCTGTGTAGTGAACAGCCAAATCCAATTCGACTGACAAAATTTTGAGTTGCGTAGAGCCCTAGGCACAGTTCTCACAGAGAGAGTGATCTTTAGTCCAGTAACCTAAATATAGGACATTTCCACTGTAGAAACTTTCCCCAGGGACCAAGAACCTTTTGGGGACTAAACTCTAGTTACAGGGAGTGACAACTTGATGAGTCATTCCTCATCACTTTTGTCATTGTCTTTTCTAGCTTGTCATAATTCCTTTTTTAACTCCTATTAAACTGACAAATTAATTCAGCTGAATCACTGCGCTGCAAAAAATAACGCTCTTTAATGAATACAGCCAATACTGGACGAAAGCGGACCATCACTGAACAGTCATCATTTCTCATGGTTCTCATTAGCTACAGCTGAATTTCTCTAGAAAAGATTTTCATTGAGTCATCAGTCAGATTTTCAGAGTGACTTAATCACTCAGTGTGTCAATTTACCACATTCTTCCTCTTCAAATTGAATGTTATACTTTTGAATGTTTCTTATAGATGTTATTTGTATTATTATTATTGTACTATTATTACACACAAAAATGTCTGTAATATATTTGGTTTGATATCTTAAAGCTTATCTTTAAACAAATGACATGGTTGGGGCTGGTTGAGACTGGTAGTACTGATCAGATGCAAGTACTTCCCATACTAGAGTTTTGCAACCATTACACCACATTTTCAAGTTAACTTCAGCTGAAAAAGATGCTGATGATTCTCCCCTCCCCCCCGACCCCGTTGGTTCATCACTCTGCCTTCCTGCATGCCTTTCTTTTGAAAAAAAAAGGTACAATGACTGACACTATTATTTCCCACAAACAAAAAATGAAACCTTGCAGCAGCTTATGAGACAACTAATGACAGACAATTCTGACAGTTGTGTAGGAGAGTCAGGTGTGGGTGAGTATAAGTCTAAAACAGTAGTGGACTGTGGAGTCTTGCACTGGGCCTTCAATGGTGAGACTGATGAGTCCACCACACATACACACAACCACACACAAAGTGTGCCCAGCACCCGCAACTAAAATCGAAACAACATGCAAACTATGTCATTAATCCCACATAAAATAAGTCCATCACAAAAATGCTTCCAGCACCTGTTCACACTTGCTCAACAAGCTGAAACTATGCAAACCTAGTTATTTCTCTCACTAAGACAAATGCATTAGCAAAACTGCCAACCCGGCCTTCGCTCATGTTGCTCAACAATCGGCCAACAATAAAGGAAAGATTATTTTAAAGATAGAAATTAGGCCATGTGTCTCACAGCGGCAAATTTAAGCATTGCAAATAAATAATTGTAATAACTTCTTCTAAATTATTTCAACAAAAACCTTACAATTACTAATTTGTAATATTTTATTGACTAAAAATTACACCTCTCAAAAATGGGCTGCAGAGAAGTCCCTGACAGACCACCTCTGGTCAATACTGCCTCCACTAGGAGGCAGTAGGAAATGCTGTAATAGGGCTGTAACAAACAACTATTTTCATTATCAGTTAATCTGAAAATTATAATGTTATATGTCTATAATATGTCAGGAAGTGAAATATGCTCATAATGACGCTGGAACCAGATCATTTTCTTGTTAAAAAATGATTAACTAATTATCAAATGTGATGCTAATTAATGTTTTTCTGATCAACAAACTGATTGATCAACTAATCATTTCAGTTCTTATTATTAGTTTGTATAATTTCAAAACATGCCTGCTGTCACTTAGACGGGGACCGTGAACAACAATTTCACAAACCAACGATCCGAAATTTATAATCCGTTTCATAAAGTGATTGGCCAGACGAAAATACGCAGGATCTAAACTTCCTATCTTTAGTTCTCGGTTTCATTTGTTACACAACTACTTCTGGCACTTACTGCGTGTCTTTTCATGTTGTCTTATAGGAGAAATGATCTGAAAATGTTCAACACTATTCCCAAAGGTAAACCATTACCAAACCTCCTTCCTCTCCATGACAACCAGCTTTCTACTGCATCTTCCAGTGTGGCCATTTGGAACAACGATACCAACTTTTCTTTTTTTTCTTTGGTTGAACATCAAGTCTACGAACTAGTCCTTTTAACCAGTTAAGTGTTAATTGAGGTAGGTCAATTAGTTTTTGCATACAGTGAACAGCAACAGCAGATCATTGGAACTCATGAACTAGCTAACTAACTTGCTGCAGTTCACGGGACGGTCGTGATTCCAGACATTTTCCTAACTCAAGGTGGGTATCTGGCTCTGGATCGGAATGTAACAGTCACATCTATGACACAGACAGACTGAGAAAAAGACTTTTATTGACATTGATCTGAGCTTTCGATTTATGTGTGTTGATGCAGTGTTATTATTAGTCATGGTTGGCGGGCTTCTGTGGACCGTGGCAGTGGGGGACCCCCGTGGTCCTGCTTGACAGGCACACTGGCTATTATTATCATCATTAGTCATATTTCTATTTTTATTATCATTGTAATATCATTATAATTGTTGTTATTATGCTTCTCTGTGTCTATCTCTATCTCGCCTCTCCCATTCCCTGTTTCTCTCTTAACCCAAACGGTCAAGGCAGATGGCCGCCCCCCCCCCCAGAGCCCGGTTCTGCTTGAGGTTTCTTACTGTTAAAGGGGAGTTTTTCCTCCACCAAGTGTTTGCTCATGGGGGAATATTGGGTCTCTGTAAAATAAAGAGTGCGGTCTAGATCTGCTTTATGTGCAAAGTGCCCTGAGATAACTTCTGTTGTGATTTAGCACTATATAAATAAAACATGAATTGAATATTATCCACTTATGAGAGGCGTAGCGACGGGAGTCAACTGAAAAGTGTGCAGATTCGGTCTGTACATATGTGCGGGTAGCTAGTGCTAGCTAGCCTGCTGTCTGCAGATATCAGACTGATGTCTTGTCAACAAAGCAGGTGAAGTATGTGCCGTGAACTGGATGTCCCGGCTGAACAATCCACTACTGATAAGCCAATATCTGTATGAGATAATCTGTATTTTCTAATCTAACTATAAAGGAAGCCATCTGTCTGTCTGTCAGTCTCTTTTCTTGACAACCATTCATCTGATCGACTTCACACTTGGCAGGTGCACTGCTGTGCAACCAAGAAAGTGCGAAGTGTGAAGTTGTTTGGAAAAGTAACACATTTAATATTAATAAACTTTCAATAAAACAAACAAACAAAGAGCCGCTCAGCTCCGTTTCTGAGTGCAATGGTGGCTGTTTGATGTAAACATAGTCACATGACAGCAGGGCGGGGCGGGGCTTCTGGGCTCTGACTGGCTTAAAAGGACAAAGGCACGCGCCCTGCTCACATTTTGAACAGGCACTGCACTAGTATGCATAATTATGACAACCTTGAAAGTGGTTTATTAGTCTTGCTCATCTCCAAGCATCGCCCGTCCCTGTTTGAAATCCATCTTTACTCTCACTGTAAGAACTGCTCCTCTCAACACAGTTGATAATGGAGGATATCCGCAAGCTAGACAAAGCTTATGCCTAATTACATTCTCATTAATGAACTGTTTACATAAATCATTAACAATTTGTAAAAGCTATGACCCAAGTAAACTGGGAGCTAATGTACACAAACAAATTATTTGAATCATTATTTTCGCTCAGCCTCTCATTTTTCCAGAAACACGAAATAAAACTGAAATTTTCTCTAAGTTTTTCAGGATTCAGGCCCAGAGAAGCATATTAATGATGAGCATGTTTATTCATAATCACTAGAGGCATCTTGATATAACCTTTCAGTTGGTCAGAAAGGAAGTAAGAAGAAAGCAAAAGTTTCTCTATGGTGTTCATTAAATGGGCTCTACAGCACAGCAAACAATCCAATTCAATAAATCAATCAATCAATAAACATTTGATGCTTAAAATATTTGAAACTCCATTTCACCATGACAACCGTATGAAGAATTTAGATATTAGCATTACTGTGTAGTATTAACACTGAAATAAGAATGTTAGTGTCATGACAACAAGAACAAGTAATTTGACTGATTAACAGATTTTAAAAGCAGAAAAATAATAACTAATGAGTGAAAGTGATTGTGAAATATTCAGCTTAGTTTAGGTAGATGGTTATTTATCCCTGGTTTAGAATCTCCTTACAAAATAATCTGATAGATAATGTCAATTCAATATTACTTTTTACTGAATTTCATTCACTTAATTCTAAATTGGAGATGGGGCACTTCTTGCTTAAATTCAACACATGTTTACATGGACAAAAAAAAACATTTTATGTGCCATAGTTTCATTAAATTTCAGCAAAATGTGACTAAACATGAAAACACTATGTCTCAGTTATTGAATGATGCAAAACCTGGGTCTGAAATGACAATACAGAAGGCAAACAACAGGCTGGATCGATCTGTCACATAGGTCACTTGGTTATTACAAGAAAAGGTCAAGTGGTTGTGATAATCTAGTGCTCTTTGATGTTAAATTTCATGTTATCACAGCGAGGACCAAAAGGTGGCTCTGTTTCTTCAACTGCAATGAGCTAAGCTTGAAAATTAGGAAAATCAAACTACTAAGAATGTTCCAACGCTGATCTCTAGCCCATCTCTGTACACCTAAAAAAATCTGATTACTCATCTGTATTTGCATTATTCCAGTTTCATTATCATTTATGCTTAACATTTAGTATTCCAAATGACAATTTCCTTTAAACAAATTTACATTAGCTACATTTTACGACTGGGTGAAAACTTACATTTCATATAAGAGTGAGAGAGTAAGTCAGTAAGATGCCAATAAAACATAACTGGCTTTAAAGATTCAGATTATAACAGTTTAAGTTTCTATATGTGTGTACGTGCCTATGTGTGTGTGTGTGCCTGTGTGTGTGTGTGTGTGTGTGCCTGTTTTTCAGGCCCAGGAGGAAGCACATACTTTTGTCAATCTTACCGTTTGCTGGTAGGACTTTTACAATATTTGCATATTAAAGGAGAGGCTACGGCATGACAATTATTTTCATCATCAACTACTCAATATCATTGATGGCCATGATACTGATATGATGGTCACCGTTAATCGATTTATGATTATATCCTCAATTAGTTCATTATTACAAGATTATAAAAAAAAGGCCTATCACAAGTTCCCTGGCGACATCTTCAAACACCCAATAACCCAACAACTCAAAACATATTCAGAGTTAGAAAAACAACAACTGTATATTTTGAGAAAACAGTGAATTTTTGCCATTTTTGGTTAAACAAAATATATATATTAACAGATGATCAAAAACATTGCCACTTTTTCTGTCCATCAACTAATTATTAATTGTAACTAATTGTTACAGCTCTAATTGCAGTTGGGGGATATAACAGTAACACCTATAATCAAACACTACAAACACCATTTTTTTTAAATGAATTTGTGAATAATTTCCAATTAAATTCAAAATATCACTAATAATAAAATGTAACCATTTCACTTAGAGCCATCTTTACGAAATTGGAGCAGGGTCCTTTTCACAAAATGAGGAATAAGATTTCTATGTTCTTTCACTCACTGTTAATGAAATGAAAGAATGTAAACAGCTGACAACTTCATTTAATGATTTCGCTTTGTCCACTTTCATGTTCACCGACAGGAGTACAAGGAGTTTATCATATAAATATGGACAAAGTTACTAAATTCAGTCCAATACAACACACCTGAAACACATATTTGGGGAATTTATAATATATATTATTAATCTTGGGTTGTTGTCAAACCTTTAACGCTTAGTTTGTAAATGCGTTGGTGTATTAAGATTGCATCACACTATAAGACACACTATTTTGGCCTCACCCTGTACACAGAAATTCGGTTGTCTTCTTGAGATTACATTTTCATTACACTTGAATATCAGCACAGCATCTGAATTATCTGCCTGTATCGTGATAGTGAAAATGGATGGAGATCTTACTACTGTCATGCCAAGTGAACTGTCGTTGGTTGACATTAGCCTGTTAGCCAGTTTGATAGGTGGTCAAAGCAAATAACAAGCTGGATATTAACGTACCCCGCTTGCCAACAACGGAGAAAGATGACAAACAGGTGTCTGTACTTCTATGTACCATGAAAAGAGAGCAATTGTTTTCGAGAGGAACAATTCACGAACGGTCATTTACTCACCTAGCAAGCTTAGCCAGACAGCTGGCAACTTACTTCCGTTTCGGTTAGTGCATTTGACGCTTCGACCAAGTTGGAGCTCCTCTCAACAAGGATTTTAAATGTCGTTCGTCGGCTATTTTGATGCCAAAACTTCCGAGATAAAACCAAAAAAATATCCAGTATCCAGTAGAGAAGAAAAGTTTGGTTAATTCCTTGAAATTTCCTGATGTGTGATAGCTTAAGCTGAGACGTAGACCTCCTCTGTTCTGTTACTAACCCTTCCTGACAAGTATCGTCCCCTTTCCCGAAAACAACGTAGTGGCCTTCGGTAGAAAAAGGCCGCTGATTGGCTGCTTGGCGCATCACTCAAGATGACGACATTAACTCGTTGTTGGAATCAGGGCTACGTGAAACTGTGGGTGTGTATTGTAGTTGTATTACCGATGTTGTGAGGACAAGAGTCTGTTTTCACACAGTTATATTGTGGAGATTCATCTCCCATTTGGGCACAGAGAGGTGATCTCCTTTAGAAAACTTTATTAATTAATTAATTAAAGGTTGTTTGGTCACCTATGCACAATGACAAGTAACAAAATAGACACAAGTCAGACAGGTCATGACAAATATTATATGATAAACAGTACTGTGCAAAAGTGTTAGGCACTTCAGATGTTTAGATTATTATCCATTATGCAATACCACCAGGAAGGTACTGATTGATCCCAAATTCATTCTGTAGCATACCGCCAGAGGCATAAAGAACTACCCTCAGTGATCGGGAGAACAAGGAGACTTGTAACAGCTGGTATGGCTCCCACAGAGCCCTAATTTTAACATCAACAAGTTAGTCTGTGAATATACAAAGAGACGGAAGCAACTCAGACAAACTAAATTCACAGAAGGACTGTGGAAATTTCTTCAAGTGGCTTGGAACAACCTACCTGCTGAGTACTTTGAAAAACTGTGTGCAGGTGTACCGAGGAGAAGTGATGCTGTTTTAAAGGCAAAGCATGCTCACACCAAACATTGATAGGTTAATTGATATGGCACTGTTTTTGAAAGCATCCTCACTTCACAATTAGTGCCTAAAACCTTTGCAAAGTACTGTACATACTTCCACAATAGTAGTAACGCAAACAGAAACAAACACATATTCCACATATTCAAAGGGGACACTAGTGTCACTCAGGAGCCACTAAATCAAAAGACAATGTAAAAACAATCGATCAATCAATAAATAAAAGGCTGCACATATTGTGATGAACCTGAAAATGAGACTGATAAAACAAGCTAAGAAATATATAATTAAACCTTAAAAACAATGATGGAAGAAGTTATTAATTTACAGATGTAAAAACAGAAATACCACAGTGTAAAATTCATACAAGAGTCCTGCATTCAAAAATTAAAAAAAAAAAGTACTGAAGTATTATCAACAACAGTAGAATTGTAGAATTGCCCCTTTTGTACTGTTATATTATGAGACTACATATCCTATATTGTTGTATTATTATTATTGATGCATTCATGTGTAAGCAGTACTGTACTTAATTGCTGCAGCTGATCAAGGTGGAATTGATTTTAACAGCTTTATAAACTACTGGGTTGTTTAATCTATAAACAGAGCATTATATTTTATAAACTAATTACACGTTTCATACATGAAATTTGAATCTAAGTGGTAACTAACTGTCGGATAGATTTAGTGGACTGCAATATTTTCTTTTGAAATGCAGTGGAGTATAGAAATGTATAAAATTGAAATAAAAGTAAAGTACAAGTAGGCTACCTCAAAATTGCACTTGAAGAAATGTTCAACATTCCACACTTACTTAAAAATGAACTATTGTGACAACAATACCTGCCTATGAAACATATATATATGTATATATATATATATATATATATATATATATATATATATATATATATGTGTGTGTGTGTGTGTGTGTGTGTGTGTGTGTGTGTGTGTGTGTGTATATATATATATATATATATATATATATATATATATATATATATCAGAAAACAAGCAAGTATCACATGCCACATACATTTCTAAACTGCTAAAAACATCCAATAGGGGAGAGTCTACAATTTGAATCTTTTCCTCTACAGCACTTCCTAATGAATCCTGAATCAAACCTATTATGGAACTGATTAATGAACTTGTTAATCCAATTCCTATCATTGACAGTAATGTTGTTATCTCCAACAACAAGGCGATGGCCACAAAATTGTAATGGACAACATTTAAAAGCTTCCCTGAAGCAACCTTGAAGGACTTTGGTTTCATCATGAAAAATAACCTGGTCTGTGCCTCTTTGAACACAGCGTGGTATCAATATGAACCTCAGATATTTTATGCGGAAGCACTTTCAACCTGCTGATTTTTTAATGAGAACTGGTGATGCCACGCTTTCATTTTTCTATAGTAAATCACTTGGCGACACCATCTGACAAATGTGTCAACCTCATTTCTGTAGGTCTGGTTTTCACCACATATTACCAGGCTGACAAGAGAGAAGACATTACATATCAAGCTAAGACTTGGAAGGGTTAGGGTTAGGCATGTGGTTGTGACTGTAGTTAGAGTAAATCCCCAGGGAATTAATATATATAAATTCAGTTATGTACAACTTCATCAAAGCAGGGAGGGCAACTGTCATTTGTCTTTGCTCTTCTGTAGGTGGTAAAGTACAAATGTAGGTAGTTCCCTCCATATCTGCCTTTGAGCTATCAGAAAACATCTTTGAGATTGCGTTTCCAAAACCCCACGATATGTAGTCATAGCTTGTGTTTGTAATTACCAGTGCTAGGTCCCCATCTCTTGCTTATTTGCATAACTGTCCTTTTGGATGTGGTTGTTTACTGGAAACTTTGAGTGCATTCCAAAGGCAGAGCTACAGTGGTGCCAAAATCCCAAGTGTGTATTTGAGCATTAAATAATCATTCATTTCAAACTGTATTTTAAAGGCTGTGAGATTCTGTTCCAACTTGTGTAATATATCAATTTTGGCATTTCGGGGTTCCAAATAATATATTTTTTTAAATTATTGATTGTTCTGCCAATTATTTTAGAAATTAATCGATTAATTGTTTAGTCTATAAAACATCAGAAAAATGTGGAAAAAAAGCTCTGAGTGATGTCCTCAAATGTTTTGTTTCATCCGACAAACAGTCCAAAGTTATTCATTTTACTACAATGTTAAAGCAATGAAAAGCAACAAATTTGAGAAACTACGTAATGTTTGACATTTTGCTCGAAAAATGACTCAATGTATCGATGATCAAAATAGATAATGAATATTTTTCTGTCAGTCATCCAACTGATTAACTGAGAACAACAGACATTTGTAACAGAGGGGAAATCACCAAACTTGGACCAATAAGTTAGGTAGCATGTAAAAATATATTAATAATTCTCTCTCAAGAATAAGCAAGTGACACTTTCTAGGATTCATCACAAATGAGTTTCCCCACTGGCAGCACGCAAAGATCAAACAAAGAGACTGCCTGGCTGGCTATGTTTAAATATTGACAGATCCTTATGGTGTATTAATGTAATAAAAATGGCTCTGAGAGGAAGATTGGTCACACATTACTCATGATCATTAAGAAGGTCAAGTTCAGCTACATGTAGCATCCCTCCCTGACCTAGTACATTACATTTAGCCCACTTACAACCCTATAATAGAAGTTTAGTTTGATATTTGTTTTTCTTTTTTTTTTTTTCGAGCAGTGATCACTGTGAATGGCTAACCAGCTGGCCATAAACATAAAATGGCAACACTGCTGTTTACAGCTGATAGTATGTGACTCAGTCTATTGTTTCAACTGCCTGGGGAATGGACAGGGAGCTGTGTCGATAAAAGGGAAAACTACCGTCTTCCTGCGCTGAAAGAACACGGACATGAAGGCTTCTGTAAGACAAACAGAGTGGGTGGTTCGTTTGAAGGGAGGAACTTTCCACACCACATCCCAGTTATCACTTACTGCCTGCATTAAAGGAAGTGTGACAGAAATTCCCCGTGATAAAGACAATAGTTTATTAGACTATTGTGAAAATCCGTTGGTCTAGGATCTCTGAACTCTGTCAATACATATAACCCTCACTTAGCTTCTAGATCAAAGCAGAACTTTATTACCAAAAAATAGGCTTCACCACAAAGGATAGATATCACACTGTGAGTCAGAAAAACATGTGAATCAAGGCGAGTTGAGTAGATTGAGGTTAGAGTGAGACAAAAACAAAATATGTATCATGACTCTGAGGGGAATTCCACAGTAAGTAGCTACAGCATGTACCCTTTAAGGGAAACATACTAAGGACAGGTGCATAGTGACCTGTGGTTTATAAGACATGACTCAAAGAGTGCAAATCTTATTCAAAACAGTCTTACAAGGGTATGATTCATTTCATTTCACTGACATCACCGATCACAGTACAAGTGTGCTTTGATCTGTGAAATACTGATATTAAATATTGAAAATTACCTGACATTCACTAAAACAACAATGACTTAGCATTTCATAGCAAAATGGAGACTGTAGCTGTCACTGGAGTAAAGTGTCTTTTCAACTGTTCTGTTTTTCCACATTATAATGGAACAAGGAATTAGGAGTTTCTTTTTGTGTTATCACAATGTCTGCCTTATCTTTAAGCTATATTTAAAATAAAGTGATGACAAATGAACACTATATTTCTTTTAACTATTTACATAATCATTATTAAAGTTTCACAAATGGATTACTCAATAGGACAAAGCTGTAAACTTTGCAATGTAAACTTCAAACCTCAGCAATAATAAGAGCTTTAGCTCCATCTGTTGGCAACAATGTGGACATTTCATACAGGGCTATCTTGTATTTCAGCCATTGTTCCAACTAATAGGTCAGTGTTGATCCACACCCTTATTATCTGATAAAATAACACATTTTTCTTAAACTGTTATTTATAAAGTGTTGGGACTTATGTTGCAGTGGAAGATTCATCTGCATTAGAGTCATTGGGTTTGACTATAAAGACACTACGCAGGAAAAGGAATGTAGAAAGTTTGTAAGATTTACATGATGCACATTAGTTTTTATGCTACACTGAGCTTAACGGGCCACACTATAGAGAGATCTATGTAATAAAGTGTTCAATTAAATTGTAAAATTCGCATCAGATGGAACCATCATGTTGTTAATGTTTTGTTGACATGGTTCGATATTTGGATGTTTCACAATGGAAACTGATTTAAGATCTGCTGAATTTTCCACGGCAGAGAAAAACAAGAGAACATAAACATTTAAATAAAAAAGGTTCCACTTTATTTGTCATGTCATAAATACATGAGCACCGAGCACAATAACAAATTACAAGTTTAATGTTTCTTGTAGCCAACTTAAGTGCGCAACAAATAAACACAGAACACAATATACAGAAAGATTCGAAGATGAAGAACAATGTACTAAATAAAAACACATTTGCACAGGCCTGAAACAGCATCTTTTCGTTTACATACTCACACGTCTTCACATGCTCTTCGGCACCTCTGTCTCGTTAGCTGAATGTGCTTTGATCCACTGCATTAGTGTCAAGTTGGCAGCCATCCTTCAGTTATCACAGTACTGTACCTTCGATGGGGACAGCATCAGCACTGTGATAACTGAACCAGGGCAGCCTGTCAAATCTAGCAGTCTGAGGCTTCACTCCATCTGTCATCCAACCATAATCAGTGTGCTGTTTGGTCAACAGGTGCGGCTCGTTTGCTAGTATCTCATACAAGTCATACGTAAAACACATGTCCAGCATTTGGTTTATTTTCTTTTAAATAATTTTCAAGTAGCATACAGTATTATAAAGGGTGGATCTACTGAGTAAGACAGTTGTGCAACCAAACAAAAAACAATTTGAATATATTAGTTTTTCCTTCCCACCAGTGGTCACAGAAGACTTTTGCCAACTAACATAGGACTCTTCAAGATTTCACAACATTTTAGGGAAAGATGAGACCAGTAAAAAAATAAAATAACAAAGCTCCTTTGAACCCTTTGTGAGTGAAAAGGATACATTACATAAACTATATTTCATACTTTGATAAAAACGCATGCAGACTTCTTACATTTTAAGAGGTTGTGACAACATAAAGAAAATGAGGGAGGAAAAAAAGTGGGGATGATGAAAACGGTTCTTAAACTGCAATTGTCTCAAAGAATCATAACAAAGCAGGTTTCCTTTATACTACTTAGTCAGGCTAAGATATTTTATTATATATATATAATTTAAGCTTTTAAGTGTGCATGATAGGGTTTGCTATTTGCACAATCAAAGTGCTGCAATTATTGATCCTGTCTTACAAATGATAGACGCTGTTATCCGTTGATGAAAATTAGTTTAATGGATGTTGTTGATGCACAGAAGCTTAAAAGTACTTGTTGATATACCACACTAAGTTGTATGATCCTTTTTTAAATCACCAAATAATTCAGATGTTGCATAAAAACAGTATCTACCTGTGAGCACAAAGGGAAATCCATTTTGGCATATAACCTATGTGCTATCAAACAAACTCATTATGTTCACTAAACGATTTTTTTTAGTGCATAATCATATTGATGTAACCTCTTGTCTACCTGTGAAGACGGATGAACAGTTAATAAAGTAAAACACGCGGAGCTTGAACTCAGTGACCTGCTGCATGTGAATTTGACGACTGCAAACAACACTGGACAGATGAGGAGGGTGTTTGCTTTTCACCTTCATGTATTCTGTATTTGTGAGTGTTTTTCCTATCATTTCTTTGTTTCCATTCTGCTGGTGTACAGAGGCCTCCGATGTTTCATCCCATAACACAAGTACAAAGTCCTTATCGTCTTTCGTGCTAGGACTTGCTGGAGACAAACTACTGTACATTATTATTATTATTTTTATACCAACCACAAGGCCAAGTGACGTCAGACTTGTTATGATTCTCCTCGCGGGCTCCGCCCCCCTCGGCGCGAGAAGCCTTTCGAGCAGTCCGGTCGCGTCGCTGGCCGACGTCGCTGCTCCTCCTCCTCCTCTTCACTGAGTCCGCCCTCTGCACTTCATGTAAACAACTCCATTAGCCCCGCTGCACAGGGCACTGGCCAAAAATGTTCATGTCAGACGTGGAAAGCAAAGCAACATGTGTAATAACTAAACAGGACGGACGAGAAACACACTGACACGCTATGTTTGTTGTCAGCAGCGACTATATAACCGTCTCTTTGAGGAAAGCGCATCCATATTGCAAAATCCCCCCCCATGTAAATAATCAGGGAATGGCTTGTAGCCTTCAAACTGCGAGGGTTGGAATACACTCATCAATGGCTTCGATAAACTGGTGCCGAGGAACAAGGACAACAGCGAGAACTGAAACAAGAAAGGTGCCTATGTTTGTTGCTGTTTTCTACAAATAAAGAAAAGTTAAACAACACCGTTATTTATGGCATTACATAATATCATACATACCTGCTTTAAGGGGGCTCAACATGCTCTTTGAAACGCGACTAAAGGCTAAATATAAGTGCAATGTTCGCACTGAATATTGTGCAGCCAAACGTTAACGCCCAGCATTGCATACACACCCCTTTTCTGGGTAAAAACAAACAGCATGCTGTAGAATCCAAATATAAACATTTATTTTTAATTACATCCAGTCCGTATTAAATGTAGATATTAGGCTCACTTACCTGCAAATTTCCCGTTGAATTCCCCGTGTTTACATGAATATTTTTAATGACGCAGCAAGACCACACAGAGCAACGTGATTGTCGCCATTTTTTGTTGTTATTGAATTCTCCAAAGCCATGTGACAAAATGATCATGGTTTTAAAAACAGGCTTCCGGGTATAGAGACAAAAACTAGTTTCGTTAGGCTAAAAAAGGATAATCTTCCGAGTTGTTTGTCTGATGGATTAGTCTGGTTACTCCACTGACTGAAGACTGAAGGCTGTGCGCAATACTTGACAGCTCAGGGACGCGCTGCCGCCGCCGTATGGCTCGCAACAAGTACTCCTCCCGTCCGCAAATGTGCGGAATGACAGCGACTCATGTGCTTCTCTGCGCCTGTTGCCAGGAGTGCACAGTCATAAGAAGAGAAAAAAAACATATGAACCAGATGGAATAATTTAAATATATATATGAGAGGAAAGCTGTCAACAAGTGGTGGAATTCAAAAATAGCCCACTTTCCCAATCAGTGGGATAACAAAACTCTTGAATTCATTGCAGAATGGAGTCTCTAAATTTAATACATTCTTTTAAAAAAAATGTAAAATTGGCCTGATAATTGCGCTTATTTTCACTGTAAGCCAGTCATCAATATTGTAATCTGACCCGCCTTATTCTCTTTCTTTTTTATATAAACAAGTGACTGTTTTGTTTTGTTTTGGTTTTTCTTTTCTTTTCATAAAATCCCTGTGACAAGCCTCAACATGTAGGCCTATTGGTAGTCGGATGATCTGATTTCTCACTGAATTCTTGACAGTAGCAGGTCAAACAACTTTTTGTATTTGCCTATATAGGACAGATTTTTTTTGTCTTGGGGACTTTCAACCTCAAGTGGTGACTAAGGTGGAAAGAAGACAGAAGGCAGGGGAAAATCTGCTGCGTATAAAGGCAGTCCCTGCAAATATGGTGCAATAGGGTTTATTTTTATTTCATTTCATTACAGGTATTACGTTTTTGCTTCCTAGTAAGAAGGATGACATTGTAGTCCCTCTCTAATTATGAGTTAGGACTGTGATAAATTCTCAAAAACGCCCTGCTGTTGTTGTTCTGATTCAGTCAGTCAGATAGATAGATAGATAGATAGATAGATAGATAGATAGATAGATAGATAGATAGATAGATAGATAGATAGCCTGGAGGAATACAGTTTTCCTGTGCAACCCATGTAGGCTACGTAAAATATATGGCCTATTATATAGCCTATATAGTCTACAAAAGAAAATAAGTCAGTGACTCACAGTAACAGACTACATTTGTGCATCAGTTGTACATAAAAACTACAGTAACCAGGTCACCCTGCGAAGTTCGTGCGATTCAGCCATCCGCATTTTTTCTGGATGATGTGCGCAGAAAAAAATAGGGCGTTGTGGAGACGCTCTCATTCATTCGCAGAGAAAAGTCTGTCTTCTTAAAGACGCAGACGGGCGTCATGTATCCATAACGGAGCCGAAAGAAAAAAAAGGTAAAAGGCGTTTTGACTTGGTCCGGGCAATAGAGCAGGATAGCCCCAGTACGCGCAGAGAGTGGGCTCTGCGTAAAGATCCGCAGACTCCAGAGATAAACTGGAATTTACTTTGGCATTAAGTTCTCGGACCTGTATGATCGCCCATGCGTGCAACTGATTGAGTGTATTTACTTCGTTTTCTTGCACACGAACAGGCAAAACAGCAAAATCTAACCTTTTTGCATCCCGGAGGTTGAACACTAGCAGCCTTGTTTTTGAGGAAGACATGGCTAAGTTATTCCGAGCTGCTATCATGGGTCCTCCAGGATCAGGGAAAGGAACGATATCCAAAAGGATTGCGCAAAGCTTTGGCCTGCAATATCTATCCAGTGGCCACTATCTACGAGAAAGCATAGCGGCAAATACAGGTAGGATACAGCTGTTCATCTACAGCAGCTTGAACGTCCACATTGTGTTTTCAACAGGAGGAACTGCAGGAAAAAGTTGCTAGAAACTCAATACTGCATGTGTAAATGTGACGATTCTTCTGTTTTCTGCTGCTCAGTATTATTAGCTATAATTCTCAAAAAAAAAAAAAAAAAAAAATCTAATCATAGCTGAAAAAATAAATAAATAAAAAATGGGACATTTGAAGAATGAAGTATCTGGAGAAATGTGCATTTTCTGCTGTTTCCTTGATTCTCACTTGGCTATAAGCCTCCATCCCTTTATCCAAGCTGCAGAGCACGAGACATTTGGATGATAGTAAACCTAATTTCTGTCTATCTGATTTCAATTTAGTGAAGAGATTTAACTTGTAGAACTGTCCCACGCACAATAGCTCAATGTTAGTCCAGTTAAAACCTCAAATTAAAGTTTTATTGATATTATTTTTCTCAGCTTACATCTTAAACCATTGATGTCTCTTTAAACTTCCTCATTACAACTGCCTAAGCGCAGTCCGTTTGATGTCCAGTATGTGCCAAGCTCATGCACACTGATAATAAAATTGGAGTTCAGTGCAGAGAACTTAAGTAAAAACATATGTGCCTGGTTGATGAACTTGCTGGATAGTGTAACTAAGCCTTCAGAGTTTTTTTTTCTTCTTTTGGCTATTGAAAATGATTTTCAGGATTTATAAACCAGGGAATTCAATTGTGTTTGGTGAATGAGTGACTTGGCATAGATATTCATTAAATTATCTACATTGGGCTCAAGAGTTTCCAGTTTAAGTTAATTATACTTTCAAAAAGGGAGAATGACCACTTTTTGCTTTGACTTATTTGAAATATTAGAGCAAATATGCAATCTGAGAGTGCAGTTAAAGATGCAAGCAGGTGTTTGTAGTGATCATTTTCAACTCTTTCACAATCTCTGGTCAAAGAGTTACATTAAAAACGCATTAAAATGGTAAATGGACAGCATTTTATCAAGGCCTGGTTAAATACAACTGGCCAGACTTGTTTTTGGATTTTAGAAGAAGAAAACAGAAATGGACACACATTGTTAATCTTTACCTATATGTTGTGTATCAGAGGCAGGTGTGTTGGTGAAGACCTACGTAGAAAGAGGCATGCTGGTGCCTGACCATGTGATGACCAGACTGATGCTGCCCAGACTGGAACAACTGAGCGGCCACAGCTGGCTTTTGGATGGTAAGAAAATTGTTATTTTTGTTTTTATTATAGTGCATGTTTTGTACTTTATTCCACTGGTGTAGCAGAGAACCGCAGCAGGAACCTTCATCTTTTGTTACTTGTCTTGAGGGAATCTGTTATTCAAAATGCTGAGTCATGGCCAGTAGTGGGAACAGCCAGCCACCCCTTAAATCTTACTGGCCACCCCAGGTGCCACCCCCACATTCCCAAGACTGATGTTAGAGGCAAAGCCAGCAGGAAAGCGTTTTTTACATCTCTGCATTTTTAGAAACATGGCCTCCAAAGTTCTATATGTAGTATGTCCTTTACTTGAGCCTGTGGAATAAGTTAGTGGAGAAATACACTGAACATTATCCTACAGTACATCTGTGAGTAATTAGTACTCTGAGGTACTGAATCCACTAACCACCAGGCCTATACATGCTCTCAACTGTTACTCAGCTTACACTAAGTCAAATCCAAGATCAGATATATCCTTAAACAATATCAGCAGAGTCCATCCAAGTAACCAGTTTTGTAATATGTATCGCAAGTTTTACAGTTTATAAGTTTATAATTTGTTCACCTTCAGTGCCAAGCTTTTACTCAGGGAGCTCTGTCACAAGATTAAGCAGGTCAATGAAAAACAAGGTACATTTATCTCTACATATAGTGGAGATCAAGTCTCTATAAAGTGAGTTTGTTTATGATATACAGTAATTCATATTTTTCATCTTTTCCACTTAGACTTTTCATTCTTCACCATGCATATAAAAAAATACAAATCCTGGCTGGAAATGGTCTCAGAAGTGTATTCAGTTAGGAATTCATGAAATACAAAACTGTGTGTTCTTTCTCAACAAGATATTCTGATGTTATTTAGTAACATATTTAGTTTGAGCACTTTAGTAACTTGTCCGAGGTCCAGAGATGACAAAAAAGTCACTGTAGATCATTGTGTCTTTTTCAAGGTTAAATATTAGCTATTGTTGAACGAGAGGCCAAACATTGATGAAACAAACTGATCGGTGTGAAACAGGTTTAAACCTGATCAGCAAACAAATATTTTTCATTTAGCAAGAGATAAGGGCATCCATTTCAAGGTTACACAAACACACCCCCACACACACACACGTGCATGCATTTATCTCAGTTCATAATGTTTATCTCATGCGCCGACAGGCCTGGTTATTTGCGTCTAAAGCATATTGATTTGCGTGTTGATCTTCATGGTTTTGAATTTTGAAATTTATTTGTACTATTCTTTGTGCTCATACACACCCCTCGCCAACTAACACAGACACATCTATGAATGTTTACCTTCACAAAATATTCAGTATATAGACATAATTTGACTCCTCCCTTCTTGTAGTTTTTAATTAGTGCTTTCCTGTCAGTCATTTGTGGGATGGAAGCATGATGCTCTGGTGGTAAGAGAGATTTAACACTACTTTATTGACCAAACAAAGGAACATACGATTGCTAGTTTTCGCTCAATTACACAAGGAAACAATACATTGTTTCCTTGGAACAAACTGATCGGTGTGAAACAGGTTTAAACAACACATTGTTTCCTTGTGTGCTTGAATGCGTAACAAAACTAAAGCAAAAAGGGTTTGTAGTTTGAAACAATGGACTTAAAACAAGGAGATCTACAGTTAAGCTCTCTTTGCGAGCAATCACTTGAAATGCTGAAGTGTCCTTCAACAAGGCGCTGAATACCTTCCAACTCCTACCTACCTACTTGACCTCAACTTCTCCAGAGGGTGGGGCGAGAGGAAAGAGTTTTCCTGTAGAGATTAAAAAAACTCAAAAACAAGCTAATTGCAAATATATAAAAGTGGAGTGAAAGACTAAACTACTGTTTTTAGCCACATCAACAGTGTGGCTTTACAGAGATGTCAATGTTGGTCGGTCTGTTAGTTGGTCCACCACTTTGGTCCAGACTGAAATATCTAGTACATGATGGACTGCCATGGAATTCAGTGCAGATATCCATTGTGCCCAATGGATGAATCCTGTTGACTTTGGTATTCCCCTGATCTTCCATCATAACCACCAGCATTTGTCACTTATCCAGTTAATATCTACTAAATGAATTGGCTTTCCTTAGTTTCCTTAATGACTTTAGTGACCCCCTGACTTTTCCTCTAGTGCCACTAGGAAGAGAATTGATTGGCTGCACTTCCTGTTGCTATTTGTTAAAAGTTTTGATTTGCTGAAGGCCAGTTGATTGTTTTTTCTCACCCTAAGGGTAGAACGTGATTATCTAATCGTCATCAGATTTGTTGCCAGGGTGTGGCCTATATAACATACCAGTGGCTGTGTCCTACTATGATTGTTGATCTTGAAGAAGCCCTCGGGGCTGAAACGTCATCTGAATAAACGAGAATTGCGTGTGGAGCCAGAGTGTGTGACATTTTTTTCCTATTCTCATGACTACAGACCATCTCATGGGAAAACTGGAAACAGCTTGAGTCCAAGTTTACTTGCTGTCAGCTACTGATATTTGCATGTAAACAGTAAATAAATGCAACTGGCCTGAAATAGTTTATCATTTAACTACTTATTTTGCTGTTACTAGCTCACAATGATAATAATGAAAAAATGTAGGGTACATAAATGTATAACACACATAGACAGCCTATTCCTGGTTGATGATGGCCTTACAGTATCTCACTCCTCCCACTGCTCTCTGTCCAGGTTTTCCCAGGACACTTTCACAGGCCCTGGCCCTGAACAATTTGTATCAGCTTGATTTGGTCATCAGCCTTAACATCCCCTATGAGACTCTGAGGGAGAGACTGAGTGACCGATGGATCCACCTGCCCAGTGGCAGAGTCTACAACATGGGCTTCAACCCACCACGAGTGCAGGTCTGGAAGTCTGAGTCTGGAAGTGGCATGAGATTGGACAATAGAGTTGCAGTGCTTAAAAGTTTTTCTCCCATTTTTTTCTGTCATTTAGAAGTTTTTAATGCACTTTATTGATTTTCTGGTAGGCAGCTTTGTCCTTTCTAGTTTCTCCCTCACAGGATTTGTGTCATGTGATTTGAAGCTGGTATGGATTTAATGTCTTGCCTCAGCAGGAGTGGATGCTTGTCAATACGAGAGATTGGAACCAGATGATGGGACAATGCCCTTGTTCATTTCCTCACCTTCTGCTGAACATAGCTGTTATTTCACTTGCACTCCCACAGTTGACAAATTGTCTATTTTAACATTGTTAGCTTTCTCATCTGAAATCACGGCTACTTGTTTGCTAGTTGAATGTGAGGTTTGTGCCACTGACCTCATCAGAACTGTTCTGCAGCATTTTTTCCTTTATTGTGTTGTATGCATAAAAGAGGACAGGAAGAATAGATGAAATCTCATACGACATAGAAGGCAGTTCAAATCAGGACACAATTAGGATGCAAAATATACATATCAGCTGGGAATCTGTATTGCAATTTAAATCTTTATATAATACCGGCTCCAAAAGATCATGAATATTGTAATGATATTGACTATAGATAATTTATCTACCTGCAGCGTTCTTTATTGTGTTCAAATTCATTGTTTTGTTTTATGTGTTGCAATCTCCTCTGCTATGAGATTTCAGTGCATTGTCTTGAGTCTACCTCTGTCGCATGTGTGACACTGTGGTGCCTTCCCCAGGGTAAGGATGACATCACTGGTGAGCCACTGATTCAGCATGATGATGATAAGCCAGAAGCCCTGATGGCCAGACTGAGACACTACAAAGATGTGGCCAAGCCTGTCATAGACTTGTACAAGTCAGTAAATACTTCCCTTTTGGAGAACAAGTATTTGTTCACAGTGATATTACATTCCTACCAACCGTTTTCTCAAAGCACACCTTACCTTTTATTTTGTTCAGGAAGCAACTGTTATTATGTAATAAAAGATTTGTATGATGTGCGACTACAATAACTAACTTGTGCTTTTATTTCTTCACTCAGGTCACAAGGAATTCTGCACTCATTTTCTGGTACAGAAACAGACCGGATTTGGCCTTATATCAACTCTCTTCTCAGCACGAAGATGCACCCACAGCCATTAGATGCCTGCCAATCCCGGACACCCTGACACGACTCTGAATGAACAGACCACAGGGGAACATCGAGAGGCAGCCAGAGGAAGTCATGATGAGTGATGTTTCTACATGCTGGACTTGGTGTCAGCTTTCAGATTCCTCATTAACAGCGGGATTTAGAGAAATAGACAAGGACACTGATCAAAACTGTAGTCATCTGCTTGTTTGTGAGATCATCACAAACAAGCAGATGATGGTTTTTCAAATGAATGTTTTTTTTTTTTTTACGTCTATTTGAATAGCTTCAAGATTGTGTTGATTTCCGCATTACCGTAGCAAAATGTTAAGATCCTAATAGCAAATAGCAAAACTGATCATCTTGTTAGTTGTAGTTGTAGTTATTACAGAAGCAGCCAATGATTCTTTACAAATTTGGGTTTTTATTTGCGACTATTCCAATTTCTACACATTGAATATAAATCACAGCAGGTTTAACAAAGGAGTGGCAAAACCAAAGGTTAAAAGCAAAAAAAAAGTCTTCAGTACTAAGATTTTATTTGTTACAAACCAGGACAGTAGTACCAAAAATATTGATCCAAAAACCTAAATATAAAATCTCTCACTCCATCATAATTATAACATAACATAATTAATATACACCTAACCTATGAAATGATTGGTTATCTAACATTTGATTAATTACACTTGAAATTATATTTCCTAGAATTAAAGGATACAGTAGGTGATTTTCTATATTTTTCTTATTATCAACAAATCTAATGTGCAGAGCCAAACCATCAATGAACTGATCCTACTTAAAAGTACTGTGTGTGTATCCAAAATCCAAAATATTATTAGATTAAAGTCACATTAGTTTGTTTAGAAACGCCTCCAAAGACTAATAACAGTGATCACATTTTCAGTAGAGAGTCTAGAGAGTAGTTCCTTGTAAGGCCAATGCCACTGTGCATGTATAGGAAAAGGGTTCTGTTTACAGAGCTTCAATATTTTGTTGTGCTACATATCACAACCTCTTGACACGGTACATTGTAAATTTCTCAAAGAACTTCAGTGCATATGCACAGTGGCATCTATTGTACACAGAACTACTCTCTGGTGACTGAAAACATGATTACTCTTATTAGTCTTTGGAGCCGTTTCCAAACAAACTAACATGAGCAAACTCTTTGGGGTGAAGGAGCATGTCACCAAGTACAATGGTGTGACTCACTGACATGTTTCCAGTTGTTTCTGGACAACATTGGAGGTCTATGGCATAGAGAAATACAATATATCAGGCTTTGGATACACACACAATACTTACAAATAGGATCAGTTCATTGTTGGTTTGGCTCTGCACATGAGATTTGCTGACAAACATAAAAATATAGAAAATTGGCAGCTTTATTCTTTAAACCAGTCTCATCATAGCCTTGATTGAAAGATTTATTGAGAGCAAGACTGGTATTTAACATTGTGAAAGGCACCATTTAAGTCATTTTCTTCTCAAAACGTTGAAACTTCTGCAAGCCTGTGTGCTGTTTAACATGCTGTATAAAAAGTCAGCTGTTCCATATATAACTGTCCCAAAGAATCAGTTTTTAATTCTTTGGCTTCATTAGCTCACTGTCTCTAGAATATATCCATAACAATTTGCACTGTATGAATTACTACTCTTTACTTTTTTGATGAAATGCTGCAGAATGCTATGCAGTCCTTCCTGGACTGGTACAAGGAGCCCTCACAGTCACTCTACAGCACATTCTGTGGCTGGGATGAAGACTGATGCACAGAATATATGGAGTGCCTTCAATAACATTCCTTTAAATATACATGTGATTGTCTTGAATTTTTGATCTTAAAAATGCCTGAGATTGCTGTTCATACAATGTAATGCTACCTATAAGTGAGACAAAGATCTTACTTTCTGGGCTGTTTAAGTGTATAAATCATTGTTGCAGTATGAACAAGGTTAACTTTGTAGATTTCTCAACCAATAGAAACAAAAAAGTGAGTTTGCATGTTACGATAACTCCCTAGTGACCAACCTGTGCAATAAAGCCCAACAAATAAGTTTTAATTGTATTTTTCAGCTCAGTTAATGCTGGCCAAGTACAGTTATAAACTTCCTCCTAAGTTTTTTGTAGCACCTTTATTCATTATGAAGCAACATACACTAACTGGCTGCAATTAACATCAAATCATATGTAAAATTATCAATGTTTCTAATCTAATTTGTGGTATCAAGATTTTCTTGTTTTAATGGAGTTTTTGTTTTCTAGGTTCTAGGGATAGAGTTGTTGTTGTACTAGTTGTACAGTTTGAACCTTTGAAACCATTTTTAGTTGACTTGGCTATCACAAATGTAGAGATGCAGAGACCAAAGATACAAAAAAATAAGAAACACTCTGACTATTATACTCATTCATATTTGTTTGAGAGAAACTCACATAAGATGTCGATGTATGCAAAATGTCAGCAACTTGTTCATTCCCCTGGCAAAAGTATGAAGTTGAAGTTAAAGGTGATTTACACTTTGTTTTTTGTTGTTGTGGAGCACAGAATGTCTGAACGCTATTGAATGAATGGGTGTGGTGTGAAAGTGACCACACCTCACTGCTGTTTTCCCTATTTTTTTGTATACAATGCTGTCCAAACATGTTACATTCCAAGAAGAATAAAACATTTCCTCATAGTTGCTTTTACTTTCTTTGTATGTAATTGATTACAGTAATCCCTCAGTCTTAGAGCAACATACTATTGTGAACACACCTGCAGTGAAGATTTACTGTGCAAAAGATCATGCAATATTTTGTAGTGCACATCAGCTAATCTGATGCATTTGAGTACAGACAGACGTTATTTTACAGCTGCTGTAAACATTTATTTCTCAGTCCAAGCATACTGTAAGCAAAAGGGCAGTGTAACCAAAAGAAGCCAAAAATAAAACTTTGGCATTATTTAATTCTTTCTTCACAAAATTTTAAGTGCTTGTGTTTTAAATCATTCAAATCTTTCTTTCCAGCAAACACAAACGCATTGCTCCTCCCTTCTTTGCTCCTTGATCTTTCATATGATGTGAGAAAAACAGGAAGCAGCAGGAGGGGTGTGCAAACTTGCACTGGACACAAAGGCAACGGTGGATTTTCTTAATGCGCACTGAACAACACGCCGCTCTCGTGTCTAATCCTCCTCTCAGATCTGTAAACAAACTCCATGTGCATTAGAGCCTCTGTGAAAGCCCCGCACTGTCACGGATTACACAGTCTCATCTGCTGTGTTTACCTTTGAGAGAAGGTGCAGAGCGGTAGTTTGTGCATGCATGAACCATGATGCATATTTATAGATAAGGAACACTATTTCCAGCTTCACAATGAAGAAACTATTATTACACCAGTGAAACGCAGCACAAGTGGTGCTGCATTTCAGGTTTTTTTTTTTTTTTTAATCGCCTTTTGATCCTGTGTGGACCTCTAAAGACGCATTCAACCGTGATTTTGTGACCAGATATCTAATATCTTCAATCTCCACAATAATTATTACATTATTCGTGTTCCTAATGTCACTTGTAGCCATTTCTGGATTACTGCATGTTTCTAAAATGAATAAAAGCTTTTCTTCAGCACATTTTTCTACATACACGAGAAGCCCGTTTCAAAAGTCCACCCCGGGTTTTACCAGGCTGGTTCAGCCACAGTGACAGAGCATGCAGGATGCGCTGAGCGGCGCAGTTTCCACTGTACAGATCTATGAACATCCACACTACCTCCTGCTGGCCTGCTTACGCTAAGCCATATTTTCTACAGATCTACCAAGCGCTATCGCGGGAACTTGTTAGTCGCTCATATGCCAAAAATGTGATTATATGATGATGCCGTAGACTGCTGCTGCCTCTGTAATTTTACTGACAGCTTATCTGGGAGCTACCGGGGAAATCCTATAGGACAGTTGAGTCTCACAGGACGTTTGACGCTTTGACCTTTGACTGGCAGCGAATGAGAAATCAAAGGTCGGTGTCCGAGAGCGGAGCCGGGGTTCAAAGCGCATCTCCACCACGGCACAAGACGGCGCTCCCGGGAGAATGGTAGAAAGCGCACTGAAAGGTAAAGTCATACCGGTTTGTGTATTTCTGCTCATTTGATGTGATTCATACGCTTAGACGTGTTCATTGGTTGAGTGTCTCTCTTGTATGTGAAAGCAGGCAGAGCATCATGATGTGTGGGGATGTTTGTGGATGTTACATAATATCATGTTACCTCTGAAAACACTTCCTCTCCTCCCCCCTCCTGTAGTGCATCTCTCTGCTCGGTAGACAGAGATGTTATCATCAACATGCACCTGTTCGAGAGGGAAACCTTCCGTTTGTCCTCATTGAAGAGTCAAATTAATATTAAATCACAAACCTGTTTCTGTTCTTTGGGCCTCGATTTGGTGAGATGCGCACCTCAGCATCATGAATGACATCATTTGGGTTATTTTGGGGTGTCGTTTTTTTTTTTTTTCTACATATGTGTAATGAGACATCATATCTTTTCTGTAGCTTTGAGAACCGGTGCTGCTGTTGCTGTATCCTTATGATAGCCAAAGTTACATGCGCTGGACTGGATTGAATGAACGGTAGCCTATGGAGGCTGTCACTTCAGTTGGATTTTTATCTGTCAGCTGATGATTTCGGCATTTCAAGACACCCTTTAAAGGCGTCCCATGATTTGATTCCATCAGATCATGTTTATGGGCCAAATTTCAAGAAGCCAGCTGTTAGAGATAAAATATGTCCCAGTATCGCGATATTTGAATGAAATGCTTTTTGTGTCTACATCATAGGTTTGATCAAAGTCAGCATATTCATCATCATCATTCATGACAGGCTGTATGTTGAGAGAGGACAGCTCCTCTCCTGTCTCCTTGTCCAATAGCGCGCCGTTACATCACCACCGGCGTCATGCATGTCACGTGAGCAGCTTAACACAGCTTGGTGTGGTTTCCTGTTCTGATCACTTGTCACTGACTCACCTTTTGCTCTAGAGTAAGGGATGTGTTGTGCATACATACATCAGGCTGTAATGCCTCAAAGACTTGTCAGACAAACACCATTTTAATGCAGAGAATTGCACTATTGAATATATTATGCCATTTGTAAATCATGGTGCATTAAAAGAGCAGGTGTACCAGGTGTAGGTTAAAGGAACACATAGGCGTATCTGCGCTGTTTCCATTTTTATTACAGAGAACAAGAATCCTTGGATTACAGGATGTAAAACTGGCAGATTTACAGCCACAGACTCAAGTCCAACCTCAAGTGAGTCCTATAGCTGATCCAGCAGATTCCTGGATTCTGCTTTAACCGTCATGGGGATAATCATTAATCCTCTATCTGTTCTTGAGAACGATGGTAAAGACCAATGAAAAAAGGGATATTGCTTCTTATAAGATAAGAGGCCACAGTTAGTATCATGTTGCAGCAATATCATAAAATAGTGAATATGGAATCGAGGATTGAATTTAAAGGCTTTTTAGGAATTCTTAAAAGACAAAAGTCGATTTATTTATAGAGCACATTTAAAAACAACTAATGTGGACCAAAGTGCTTTACAGAGAGATGAGCTTTACAATCAAATAAAGATTTTCTCTCTCTTAAAGTGTCCCTGCTATCAGTACAGGTCAGTAAGGCAAGTGCAGCTTTAGCTTTATTGTGGGCATTTATTTTTTTTAGCCCATATTTATGCAGTGGTTGCATCAATGGGGGTTAAACCAGGACCCATGATACAACGCCTATAAATGTTGTTCAGAGGAGACAGAGGTCAGACAGAGGTCAAGGAGGCCAAAATATTTCCTATAAACTTTTTGGTGTGAATGCAAAGTCAAATGTTTAGTAGAGCTACAATGACTAATTGAAAATGAATCAGCAACTATGAATCGTTTCAGTCATTTTCAAGCAAAATTCCAAACATTTGATGCTTCCTGCTTCTCATATGTGACAATTTGCTGCCTTTTCTTTTTGTATTTGACAATAAATTGAATATTTTAACATTTTAGGCTCTAAAAGCAAATCGAAGACGTCACTGTGGCCTCTGAGAAATTGTGAAGGCAATTTTTTCGCTATACAAAAACAAACAATTCATAGACTAAATGATTAATCAACAGCTCAATAATGAAAACAATTGTTAGCTGCAGCTCCACTGTTTATAAATGTAATTTTTCTAAAATTGGAAAGTGTTATTCTATTAACTTTAGATTTTATATTTTTATTTTCACACAACAGCAACAAAATAGATAACAGAGATTAAACAGATTTGACAGGACAGGTCAAAAAGCTAAAGGCTTTCTGGACTTCCCGTCAACTTAAAAAAATAAAACAAGTAAACTAACAAATAGAACACGGTTTAGCAAAATACAAAGAAAATAAATTACATATTTTGTGTTATTTTCTTGATCAATAGATTAATCCTTTTGTCCATAAAAGAAAGTTTTAAAAAGTGAACATTATAATTTCCCAGAGCCCAAAGCGACATATTTTAAATTGCTTATTTCGTCCAACCAACCATGTAAAATTCAAATCTATATATTCAATTTTCATGTACAGTATGACAAAGAAAAACATTAAAAGTGTCACATTTGAGAAGCTAAACTGGTGAAAACTTTGGTGTTTTTGCTTGAAAAAACAGTCAATTCACAAAATAATTAAATAATTTTCTGTTGATCAGCTAATTTATTAATTTACAAATCATTTCATTTCTGCTCGTTTTGAGATGATGATGCTAGCCCTGCTCTTCCTTGCTGTATCCTAAACATTCACACTCAGAGGGGCATCAAGGGGTAAATACTGGTGGGCACTGTGAGGAACTAGACAGGAAGTACCATTGCAACAATTGGGCGGCAGCACTTTGCGTCCGGTTATGGCGGGGGTATCGTTCCTCCCTTTCGGACATTCCGTTCCCGCTGTGCTTTGAGCTCCCGTCTGCTCTCCTAAAAGAGTTTCCCAGGCTCATGTCCTCTTTTCAGAACCACGCAGGGTTTCCGCTGCCAGAGGACAAGGCCAAGGAAGGAAGCATGCCATCAGTGGTCAGTGTTTTGCCCAGCACGGACAGGGTCATAACATAAAAATTGACAATAAAATTACACATAAAAGGTTTTTTGTTGAACTTTAATTGTATTACAAAGAGTCAATTAGCATTCAGTGCTGCTAGGAGTGGAGTAGAGACCGAGTGAGTCACAGTTATTTTCCTTTTTCTGACAAGGCACGGTGCTGTTTTCTTGCATTGCCGACTACAAGACCCCTCTTATTTCAATCTGCTATTATGATTGGGCCAGGGGTCTTTTTTCAGTTTTACCACAAAACTAAATGAGAAATTTGCTCTATTTTGGGCCTACATATATTTTGCTCCTTGTTTAAAATCAGGAAAGCAGGTCATCGCGGGACATGCTTTTAAAATTAAATCAGGAGATGCTTGCAGTTCTGTGCACCTCACCCCTGATGACTTTTATCATTAAAAAAGATGACACTGCATTTTGTAAACTTCTTACCACACTAAACCATGACTATCTGTATCATCCATCTGTCTTGCAAAGGACAGCAATCACTTTGGACTGCTTTTGAAAATATTTATGTTGATTATGGCTGAAACTAACTACTTTGGTACGGTCTGTAAAATGTCAGAAAATGGTGAAAAATATCAATCACTGTTTTCCAAAACACAACCTGAAATGTCTTGTTTTGTCCTGACCAACAGTCCACAACCCAAAGATATTCAATTTAATATCATAGAAGACTAGAAGAAACCAGAAAATATTCATATTTAAGAAGCTGGAAGCTGGAAGCTTCTTAAAAGGACTATCAAAAGACTTTCTGATTGATTTTCTGTTGATCAATCACTAATTATTGCAGCTCTAATGTTGATTGACAAAAAATTGATGGCTATTTTGATAATTAACTAATAATTTGAGTCACTGTTAAAGACAAAAATGTGTTTGTTCCACCTATTTAAGTGTGAATTCTGCTCTCCTTTAATTTATACTACTGCTAATTAAATATCTCTAGGTCTTGAACTATTGGTCGGACAAAACAAGCAGCTTGATGATGTCAACTTGGACTACTGGAACACTGTGATAACCATTATTCACAATTATCTGACATTTTATGGACAAAACGATTATTTTATGAATAGACAAAATGATCAGTTATGAAAATAATCGTTATAGTTGCAGCCCTAATCTACTTTAATCTTCAAATGTCATCAATGCAGGTTATATTCTGAGGAAACAGTTAATAAAATGCAATATGGAACACTTGCTATCTACCACCCCCACACAGGATGGTCAAAACTGACCAGAAGCCAGAAGACATTTTGTAAAGAGCCTTTAAAGAGCAAATCCATCCAGATTAGGAACTTTCAGACTGATCCAGTTTTTTTATGGTGGCATGTGCACCAGTGTCATGACATCACTGGTGTGAATATATACCCAACCAAAGATAACTATATTAATATTTCTATCTTACTTGGGCATCTTCTTAATATATACCTACTCGTATTCACAGCCACTAGTTAGACTATGTGAGTTATGCAGCAGCAACATTGGCGGACTGAGTGTTGGGGCGGATTTCCCTTTTACTCAGTCAGGGACTACAGCGATAGCACCGCCAGCAACAGCAGCAGCAGCAGCAGTGTCGTAGTAAAATGCGGTGCTGAGAAAAAGAGGAGGAGGAGGCGAGAGAGAGAGAGAGAGAGAGAGAGAGAGAGAGAGAGAGAGAGAGAGAGAGAGCGAGCAGGCCACCCGGCAGAATATCTCTTTCCTCAGAAAACAGAGGAGAGCGGTCGTCCTCTCCTCCTCGGACATGTGGTGCACCCAGCAGCAGTTGTAGCAGCGCAGGTGGCGGCGGCGGCGACGGCGCGGCGTAGCCTTCCACGTCTTTGGGGCTTCTTTTGTCTTTAATTTCTCTTTTGTGTCCTTCGGTTATGAGCTTGCTGGGGGCCTACAAGAAAAAGACCAGTTACGATGGCTATGAATCTTTGCAGTTGGTCGATAGCGGCGGAGATAGCTTCAGTGTCGGCAGAGGGAGCAGCAGCAGCAACGCACTCGGAGGCTCCATAGCGGCCACCCTTGGACCGAAGGCAGGCCCGCTGAAAGAGGAAGACTGCAGCACCATGGACAGCTCAGGTAAGAGTCCCCACCGCCTCCGGCAACTTTAATGGCGATTGTACGCAGACTTGGAGTGTACTTGAGTTAGATACCTACACATTAAAGCTAACTATAAACTGTTTATAGTGTTGCTGGAGAGGCAGCAGTGGACAACACAATGGCTAACAATAGTGAAAGTATACAATCATGCTATGCACCCCCATGGAATCCCCTCCAGAGCTCCCAGTGGTTTCCAGACCCCACCTAAATTGTTACACCGGGCTATAGCATGCAGAAAAAATATGGGCACATGTCCTACTGCCATAGAGGTGGTGTAGAATATTCTGTTCTATAATATTATTCATGTTATTCTTATATTAAGTATAATTGAGTCCTGTGCACATTCATGTGGGGAAATCAATACTATTGCATACAGTTCAGACTAGACTTAGAGGTATGTTTTAGATGTCTAAAGTACCAAAAAGTATTCATGGACATCCATTTGAGGTATATATGAATTCCCACAATATTTTAGATAAATGCACATGTATATTAACACATAATAGTATATTCCAGTGGCAAAGGGCCATAGCCTATTTAACATATGGGCTTTAACTGTGAAATGATATATCACAAAGAGTTAATAGGATAAATTTTGCTTTATTATAAAACAGCAGATGCATGGAATACTCTCGGATGTGCAGTTTATTCATATATTGGCCATAAATGATGGGTTAGGTATCCAAGGAAACCAAATAAAAAACATGTGATAAGTCTAATATGGGCCTACAACTTATTTAATTGATGATAAAGACACATATTATATTCCATCTGTTTATCATTAGTCTGATGGAGAATCTACTACATGTTGTGTCAAATCCAGTCATAATAAATTATTTTCTTTTGGACCTTTAACCACATTGGGATCAACACTTTCCTCTGCATAAATTATATAAATGCAAAATTATGTTTTATGACGTACCATTACTGCTACCACTGTTCCAACAACTAATACTACTACTGCTAATATTATATTAATTATAATAATAGCAATCTTAATATGTGTGAATTACTATTGCTACAATTGCTGTATGCTGCCTTTATTTTGACTGAATCACAACTGACATCGGTTGAAAGAACAGTTGAAGTGTAAGTTTATATAATTGTTATTCCAACACATATGGTAGAATGAGAGAATGAGGACTAGGTATGAAAAAAAAGACATTTTTATATATTTAGTTAGTTTGGACTTTGTTTAATCAGGAAAACCTCAGTGAGATGAAAATTCTCTTTCTCAAATAACACAAAATATGTCTCAGAATATCAGAGTGAAACACTGCAGTTATGAAACCATGAATCATTTAAATGATTACAGTCTATTACAATACAGTGTGAATATGAATATTAATGTATACTAATGACCATATATGTGAGGATTGCATATGGAGCCCAGTTCTGCCCTGTGTGCACCTCACTGCAGTGCTCTGTGGAGTCGGCCGGCCTCCAGGTTTTGTGTGAAACAAAAGAAGCTGGATGAGGAGGGTGGGAGGGTCAATGAGGAAAGGGGATTGGGGTTGGGGATGGGAGTGGGGGTAGAGGGGGGACTCCAGTGTCAGATGTCTGTCTGGCTAGCCAGGCCTTACGAATGATCTTTTTGATGTATATGTGTGCTCGCCTCTGTCTCTGTGTGTGTCCATCTGTCCCATTCTCACAAAGCCGGATATTGCGGGGTAAAGGTTGGCACTCTAGAAGGAGGGAGACACATTCAAACAAACCATTGATCTTTCTGGCATTGCCAAGAGCTCAGTGTGCTGTGTTGATGCCCTACTCGCTCTTTCTGTGTGTGGCTGGGTCCTCTGCTGCTGTATTACCTGATAGAGCCTGTATCAGAGCCTCCTCTGGTGTCTGCATTAGCAGGGTTTGTCACTGTAGCTGGCTCATCAGTCTGCACACCCCCACATCCATCTGGCCACAGACAGGGAGGCACATAGACCAGATAGGCAAGCGAGCAGGATTCGCACAGACATGCAGAGATGGAGATACAACATAAAACTGAGACAGATAGAGTACTTGATATGCAGGTGAAATTCAAGGAATGAAGGTTCGGTTCATACACAATGTAATTGATACAGGATGGGAAATAAAACAGGTACAGGAACAGCAGCAGATGTACACAACATAGTAGATCAATTTAAACATTAGACATTAAAAATTAGATGTACACACAACTAAATTACTTTTTAACATCATTATGTTTAATGACCTTATAGTTCGCATTATTGCCTAACGTCAGCTGTTTTATATTTTCAATGTTATATTCGTCTCCAAACAAGCTAGGTCTAACTCAGTCTAGACCAGTGGTTCTCAATCTATGGGTTGGGACCCCACCAAGGGAACCCAAGATAAATCGAAGGGGTCAGGAGTTGATTAATGGGACAGTAAATAAGAAAAAAAAATCAAATTGCTACTCAAATGTTGATTTTGTTTTCTGATTTTTCTTAAATAGTTACTAATTTCGTGTTAAATAGTTACTAGTTTCGCTCACTCTTAGACATAATTGAACCTATTAGGGAGGGTTGCAAGCAGACACTGCTTGATTGTAAGAGGTTATCACACAAAAAGCTAAGCACTGGCCCAGACTACATATCATCTTCCTAAATGCCATCTGGTGTTAACTAGCAAATACAGCTAATATATAGCTACAATTGAATTGTCAAAAGACAAGCAATACTCATGATTCATCGCCTATTATTACTGTACTGTAACACACAGCACTTGAAAGATTAAGCCTAAAAATAAACGATAAGAATCATTTAATTAGATATGGTGTATTGCTTTGATAAGGAAAGTAATATTGCATTAGCAGATCAGAGGCTGTTAGGCTCACCAGCACTGTTCATTTCTCCACAGTTTTAAGAAATGTTATCTTACATATTTTGTTGAAGACCAGATGTTTTTCCTCTTAGTGGCTTTGCTTATATTTCTGATAACACCAAAAACAACCTGACTCTCAAGAGGCCTTTTTCACAGAAGGCATTTTGACGTGAAGGAAAAGCACAGGTGTGAATTATAAAATCCCCACTGCTCACTGGCTCACTGTCACACTGTCATGGCTTACTGAGACAATTGAAGAGAACTGAGCCATTGTTAATGTTATTAGTAACACCTGTGTTTTTTCCCACTATGGCAAGTCAAAATATCTGCTGTGAAAAGGCCTATGTGATAGATTCAGTTTGTTATACAGGGATTAATGCAACCTGACTGCAGTGTTACATCTGTATCACCCTGCATGTATCATCCTTGTAACCCCAATAGCAGCCTTGTCTTAAACGATAGGTTCACAATTTTTCAAGTCTGTCTTAAAACAATAGTCAAGTGCCCAAATGAACATTGACCCACTTTGTCTTGCTGTAATCATTCCACCTATTCATGCCATTAAGTATGTTTTAATGCATAATCCCATGAAAATAAGAATTGTTATGTTTTCATTAGCTTAGAATGAGCCTTCATGTTTACATAGGGAGCGGGTCCTCTTCCTCAGGCTGCCATATTGCACTGCCATGTTTCTACAGTAGCCCAGAATGGACAAGCCAAACACTGGCTCTAGAGAGTGTTTTTTTCCATAGGTTCTCCTACACACTTGAAAGGGGAGGGGCAGGGTAGGGTAGGGTATTCAGTTGTGACCTCATTGCAAGATGCCAGTAAATCCTACACACTGGTCTTTTAATTCTCTCTTTTTGTTACAGTTCTTCCAGTGTAGCTGAATAGGAAAACACTGTTCGTCAAGACTGTGAACTGTGAAAGATAGTCACTTTATTTGATTAACTCAGATGGCTGAATTATATATCTTCAGATAAATGGTGAATATGAATTTTGTCCCTCAACCCCCATCACTTACATTGTAAGCACATATGGAGGGGATCTTATAATGGTCTGCATGAACAGGAGGAATGTTTAATGTCCATGTTATTGTTTTAAGACTTGAAAAATCATGAAACTACCCTTTGAGATCCAGGTCCAACGAGTGACTCTGGTACAATTGAATTTCAGGCTTTTCATATTGTGTTTGAATATTTTACTGTCAGTTTGAATGTACTGCATGTCACAGCTCTTGCTGATGTGTTATGCTCCTAGTCGCTTGTTTGCTATTCAAAGTCGTGGAATACTCCTCTGGTTAAGCTGTATAGTAGACGATTAATCATACACTCCTTGTCTCATCAGCAGCATCTATTATTAAGCAGATTAGAGCCTTGGTCTACATTGCAGACATTCAGGTCCAGGACACAACAAGGCCCAGCACAGTGTAATAGCAGTGAGACTGAGTGCAGTGCAATGTATTTTCCTGTCAAGAGTTATTGTTGTATGTATGCATCCATGTGTGTCATTCATACCAGGCTGGATATTATGGGAGAAAGGTTTGTGGCAGTAAGAGGAACGAGACATATTCAGACAGCCCACTGATCCCTCTGGACATAACTAGAACTGTCTTTCTCTTTTCTTCTCCCTTCCCTCAGCCATCTCTCTCTCTCTCTTTCTTTCTCCCTTGCTCCCTCTCTGTTTCTATTGGTTGACTTTGTGAAAGTGATAGGAGGCGGTTGAGGAGGGAGGCAGGGAGGGATGGGAGAAGGAGGAGGGAGCACTCGGTCTGGTCCTGTTTTCTGTAGAAGGCTTTCTCTGTAGTGAGATTTCTTTGAAACAAGTTTTTCCTTCATCATCACAGCAGCCTCTCTACCTGTACAGGTAGCAAACATGATTGGCAGATCCAAGTTTAAGTCACTTAGCTCTTGATTTCAAGGAAGAGCTGGATCCAGGTTTACCTAATACAAAATATCATGCTCACTGGCTGGGAAATGCGCATAGTAAAGAGTTTAAAAATGGATCAAAAGTTACTGGTGAAAGTATCTGAAGAAGGCAAGGGGAACATTTCAGTTTGTGTTCCCAGTTATAGACTACCATGTTAAGTGAAAGCTAAATTGCAGTTGCTTGGAATTAGGCCAGGATATAGTCAACAAATTAAACGGATTAAAGGGCCGGATCAAGCCAGCCAGCAGTAGGATAAACATCTGTATATTAGACGTAGCTTTTATTAGGGAGTTCAGTCTCATTTAATGCTCTCAGTAACACTGTCTTTGTTTCTTGTACAGTCTCTGCTGTACATTTAAATAAACATGAAATGCCCTAAGTACACATAAAATGCTCACCTCAGGAGTTGAGAACAATATGTGTGCAGTACATTTTCACAGGCTTTAAAAAAAGAGGCTAGCTGACAACTAGAAGTTGCAAGGTTTAAAGGAACAGATGTGATGATTTCACTGATGCAGTAGTAGGCTTTATTTTTGTCATTTAGAGTCCAACTGATAATTGGATGAAATAATGGAAGCAAATCTTATGTAAAACAGTAATGTGTCATCTGTTCATAGTCAGAGCAGACTATCACACTGAGCCTGATAGCATCCTGCTACACAACAGAAGAGCCATAGACCACAGACAGCAACCCACATTAAATTTCCTTCTAACGTCTCCTTCTTATCTAACTTACAAACATGAAGACACATCTTGTCCTGCACCTGAACTAGCCACAAAACAAACATTTGCTGAGGAAAAGTGTACCACTAACATCAGTTAGCAGGCTAGGTAGCTAATTCACTGCTGAGCTGCAGCATATTAAACAGAATATAATCATACCTGCAAATGTAACTTTGGACCCGTTAGATGTCAGTTTGGCCTTGGCACTTCAAAATCCACATTAGCTACACACTGTCTGTGAATGACTTATAGCATCAGCAGTTTACTTACTTTGTCTCAGCTCTGTGGGTGTAACATCGGAAGCCTGCCAACTACTGTCAATCAAACAAGCCCCCGACACATCTCTCCAGGCAGATGACATGGAAAGGGGGATGTCTGATATTTTTCCAATGAACTTTTTTCTTCATTTTAATAGCGCCAAACTATTACCAATACATATCTCATATCATATATAAAAATATCTTTGACTGCAAAGAAGGATGATTAAATTTGATTACAATTGGACTTTAATATTGTGTTTCCTACTTGTGTAGTCATATAAAAACCCTTCAACTCCAGTTTGAGTGTTTTGTTTCAGTTGAATAAACTACTTTCAGATCTAAATGGATAAACTAAAAATGCATCATCAGTAAGACAACAATAAGGCTATTTTTGTTTCTATTTTTTTCTCTGAAATTATTATCTGCTAATGTGTAATAATCGGATGGAGGAGCACTCCATTTTATTAAGTTGGAGGGCTCATAAGAAACAGATTTTGTTTAAAAAAAGGTGAAAACGAAGCTGCAGAGGTTGATATATCTTAACTTTAGCGTATAGTGTGTAAAGTTGGATTTTGGTGAAAAATTACCTCAGCCATCTCTCTCTCCCTTTCTCTCTCTCTCTCTTGCTCCCTCCCTGTTTCTCAAGTATAACAAATATGGTGGACAGGATGGACTGAAAAAGACAGGGACAGAGAGAGGAATGAAAGGATCAAGGAGACAATTAATGTATGTAATAAGGGAGTAAAGGGAGAAATAAAAAAGAAAGTGAGAGTAAAAGGGCTGGAAGAAATTTCCCTAATGCTCAGGAAACACATCTCTCTCCACACAGATTTTCTGTGATTTTTTGAGTGTTTGAAATGTTTCTTTGTGTAAGTGGCACAGTCTGCTGTAAAAGTCAGTCTTGAGTGTTTCCCTCCATAGCACCCCAAATATTATCTAGGAAAAGAAAAATAGCTTAGAGTGGCCTCTAATAGCCCATTAGCCATCTGATCCCACAAAGGTTACACGTGGCAATAATATCACACAAATTGGAGCCAACCACCACCTAATGACACTGTAGTATCTCATCATAATGAACCATCTGCCTCAGCACAATATCAAGCTCAAAGTATTGTCCAGGGAAATATGGAACATAGAGTTTCTTACCCATCTGAATTTGACAATTCAGACAGTAACAAATCCAAAACAGAACTATGTTTAGGCATGATCATGGTCCATATATAAGTTTTCACTTAATCTATTCCCCATTTTTTACTATCAGCTTTCCAGGATAATGCAACAACTACACACTGGCATTATATATCCTACATGCCCACACACAAAGTCACACCACAGAATTTTTAATGAAATACATTTGAAAATACTCAAACACAGATTCCACCTGAGGCAAAAGTTCTTCACAACAAAACTGAATATTACTGCTGGGACATATTGGGCTGTGGTCAGGTGGTAGGACTCTTCCACAAGGTTCCCACTATGTGAACCGCTGCTTTGAAGTGGTTAGAGCACAAAATGATTGATTATTGGTCTTTCGTTTCGGTGGTTTTTTGATGAACTCAGGTTCTTAGAGGAGACTGGAAATGCTGAAAATCCTTGTTGTGGATTTCTGCTGCATCATGATTAATGTCAGCACTGTCAAGTTACATATTGAGTGATGCCACTGTGGTTTCTATGTGTGGATATAAAGAGAAGGGTGAGAAAGAAATCTCGGATCACCAAAGGGGCGCTGGCTCAAATATGATACACGAGTGTGTTCCAACATTTGCTTACTTTCACCGTGTACACATGTACACACACACACACACATACACACACAGCGATACACAGCTAAAGATGGTATTCATTTTATTGTGTATCTTGTCTCTATGCCTTTGTCCATCATTCTTTCACACCTACACATGTGTTTACCACGTCTGTTATGCAGTGACTCACACATTGATCACTGAAGTGAAATCTGTCTCTGTTGGAATCCATGTCTATTTTGTTTTTTTTCTCTTGATTCTGATTTGCTAAAGGTCCATTGTCTCCAGATATGGATGCCAGCTATGGCGGAGGACTGTTGGATATGGTGAAGGGAGGAGCCGGGAAGTTCTTCAGCAACTTCAAAGACAACCTGAAGGACACGCTGAAAGACACTTCCACCAAGGTCATGCATCAGGTTGCCACGTAAGTCACTGCTGTCTTCATACATACTGTATGTAGCAACTGCATAGATTCCAGTATAAACTGCATGTTTGATGCACATTTTCACAATACGTACCAAACATATTGCACATCTGGCTCACATGATAACAGTGTGGAAGAACATGCCATGACATGGGAAATCGAAGCCCCATCAATGATGTAGGCACCTATGTGATGTGACTGAAAGAAGCTGTCCCCACATCTAAATTCTATATATCCACACCTGTTCCAGGTTTTTCAGTAGCATCAATACAGACTCTAGACAGACTCTACTCTTCTCGTCTGTGCTAGAAGCTGTACTCTCTGTGCACTGTCACAGCCTGCCATAAGCTAGGGCAAGAGACTTACTATAATCCAGCAAAAAAGAGGAGTGGTTTGTATTTACTGTATGTTACTAGAGAAAGATTACAAGGAAATATTGGATTTGTTTCACCCCAGAAAAACTTCAGGGCAGATTGTAAACATCTGTGAGATCTGAAAATGCCTCTGAAGATGTAACACTCTGCTGTTAACATGCAAAAAATGTTTCTTTCCCGTTAAGTTTGTGTTTGGAACACTTTGTGTCTGAATTATGGAGTAATGCATAGAGGTGGGGCAACAAAAAAAAAGAGCCAAAAAGTTGTGAACAACTGGCTCTAAGTTTCTAACATGATTCTTCTACAAATTCCTACAAACAGCCCTTGTGGGAATTAGTTGACCTACATAGCATTCTCTTTTATAATTGTTATTATTATTTTTAGCCTCTGCACCCCAATTCTTTTTTTCTACAGGTGAAAAAAAGCGGATAGGGATGCTTCTGGTGGCACAAGTAGCAAAAGTTCTTCATTCAAGTGTTTCTGCTCTCACCAGCAGTTTGCTAGCCTATATGGCACAGGTTGGAAAGGAAGTGTGAGTCCAATGTTGAACTGTGTTATTGTGATTATGCCTGTGCATTATCAATATTCTACATGTTTAAAATATTGTCATGACATGCTCCACAAGCAAAAAAAAAAAAAAAAATCTAAACAGAAATGGGGTTCTGATAGTGCCACAGCTTTTCAACTGAACAGTATTGGCTGTGTCTGGTTTCTGGTTATTTGCAACAATGATGTTGTCTGTTGACAAGACTAATTCCTAGGAATCTGTATACAAACTTTCATGAGAAAAGTCACTGACATTGTAGAGTGTGGGTCAGTTTACAAATGAAAGCAAAATATCCGCAATGCAAAGCAAATCAGGGAGGTGTGGATGATTTCACTTTTGACCTGGTGGCTGCTTATTGTGGATATTTCACACTAATTTTGAGGATATGTCACTCATTTGAATGTAATGACAATGAATACTGTCCAGAAATTGTCTAGATACAGCTAATATAGTAAAACAAATATTAATTATTACATCGATTAATTGTTGTTTTAGATATTGATCACAATATAAATAAGGTCCCAATAGCTATAGAAGTGAAACAGAGCAGTGTGGATGGAGGAAGGCAGCAGAGTCTGGCACGGCTCAGTCCTCCCAGTGTGTTTGTGCATAGGCATCTGCACAGGGCAGCACAAAGGGGCCTCTGTATTGTCAGAACACACACACACACACACACACACACACACACACACACACACACAGCTCTTCTCACTATTGACTCAGCAAGTTTGATCGTGATTATTCCTCTCTTGTGTCTCCCCTCTTCTGCTGCTCACATCTTGGCAAACTCCCACTCACACGTCCAGCCGTTCCCTGGTGTTTTCGGCCGCGCTCGCCTCTCATCTTGGCTCCACCTTTCCTCCTCTCCTCTCTTTGCTATCTGTCGCTCCTCTCCTGGTTGAATTATTCATGACAGTTCATTGTGCCAAATGGCCAGTGCTCTGCTGATACAGAAGGATTCATTTCATTAGGGCCCTGTATGCGGCGGTGTGTGTTTGTGTGTACTGTATATGTATGTGTGAGTGGGTGGTAAGGATAATGGGGCGACGGGAGACACGCTGCCGTAGCAACAAGCTGAAAACCTCAAAAAGGACAGGTAGATGTGCAGAGGAACAAAAATGTACCACAGTTTAGCATACTTTAGAACTGCTTAGACAGGTTTCTTTGATGATTGCAGTATCAACACTAACTATCCTGCTGCTATCTGGCACACTGAAGAATTTATTGTGCTGTTGCATGCACAACATTTAATAGCTTTATATAGAAAATGAATGACAGTGACAACGCCTTAAGTGATTTCCCAAGGATAAGGGTGTACTTTCTAGTTTATTGTCCACATAAATAAATAAGCATCTTGTGAACTGAGATATAATACTAACTATCTAGTATAGTGCATCTACACAGCAGCTCTAAGTATGATATGAGAATTATATACAGTGGATTGGTGTCTTTTTTTGCCCAATGACCATCTGTGGTTCACCTATGTTGCTCCATGAGGATGAAACTTGGAGACATTAATGAGAGGGATGCACCATAGTAAAGAGCTGCTGGAGACTGGTGCCTACACATTATAATGATGTATTCTTGAGAGGTGATCTGGTCTCTTTCACACAGCAAAAATGGATTACATGGTTGTCAAAGTTACATCCAAGATATATGTTAAAGGGGACGTATCATGCGTTTCTAATCTTCTTTTATTTTTATAGTTATAATGGTGCCAGGGCTTCAGCTCACTCTGAACTCTCTGTAAAGTTACCGCTACTTCCTCCTTGTGATGACGTCAGAATATTTGCACATGCCACAATAACCAACAACCCATGGAAATTCAATGGGTTGTTCACATTGTCCACTCGCATATTTTGGATTGGATTTTGGCATGAATAAGTACGGATGTATTTGAGAAACTGACATTTTAAGTAAAGAAAGAGAAAAAGAAGCGAAATCTAACTACTATTGTTTGTTGATGTAGCCTACAGAGCTGGCAGAAGTCATCCAAGATGCAGCTTCTGGAAGCTAACCACTCACGACAGAGTGGCCTCATTGGGAACAGGGCCTTAAAGACACAGGAGCTAAAATGACCTGTTTTGGACACAGGCTGAATGGAGTGGCTGTAAATCATGCAAAAATATGGAAATAAAATATGGACTAAGAAATGTGCACGGTATGTCCCCTTTAACAGGCTAACTCACTAAACTAAGATGGTAAGCCGCTAGCATGGCTGTAGACTCATAGTTTTGTGCTGCAATAGTACAGCACTTGATTATAAACGATTCTTGAAACAAATTAAATGTACAGTAGTCATGAGGTAAGTGTAGGTGGTGTCAGTTTCTTTGTGTGTGTTCTGCTGATGCTCCTGAGCTGAATTAAAAGACAAATAATCCTCAGAATCCTTATTTTTTAATTTCTGAAGCACAGTTTCTTATTAGGCTTTTTAAAAAACTAGTTTTAAGGTCAGCTAGTGTTTTGGAGTGGCCTGTTTTTTATGCTAGGTTCAATTATCATATCATTTATCATCTTATCATATGTTATTGTCATTTTTGTTTACCCCACTGGCAGAAATTTCTCTAGATTACACTATGTTCTGCTTTTTTTTTTTATAGAAGGGTATTTTTGCAGAGTGAACCTTTTCTAGGTTAGCAGAGTTCCTGCAGGGCGCTTATTCCACTCCTTTTTATTGAATGTAAACATTGGAGCACTTCAGCTAAAATTCCCCTGAGCACACCCGATATAATGCAAAACGCCTGCAAACACAGTTGTTAACGAAGCCCTCTTTTGACGCCCAACTACACCTGATTGGTTCCTCTTTGCTCCGTCTCATCTGTATTCAAAGCAAAGCGGCTGTTGCTGAATTATTTAAATCACCCTGTTTGTTTGTTTACCTGTCTGAAATTTTGCAGGGAAACCAATCTAGTAACAGCACTCATCGGTGTGTGTTCCTCTGTCTGTGAGAAACACAATGGCAGTGGAGTCTGGATGGCTGATCTGGTTTTGTGAAAGGCACAGTGTCCTTGGTTTGCACCCAGACAGCTCTCCACCCCAGCCTCCCCTCCCGCCAACAGAGACACATTCATCTCTTTCTCCTTTCTGCCTTTTCTTTCTCTCTTTTACTGGTTTTTTGACCCATCCATTCTCACTTATTTCATTTTTGTTTCTCATTTGTTCCCATCTCCTTAACGCTAAACTCTGCTGACATCTCTCTCTGTCTCTGTCCCTTATTTCTTGACTAAACAGCTATTTCCTCTCTTTTTCAACATAAGGACATTTCCTGTTGAATTAGGAAAAGACTGAGACTAAACAACGTAAGAGAATTGTGATTAGATGAATCAGGATCAGCTAGAAGAATCTGATGTATACTGTTTAGTTTCAGCAGCATTTTATGTGAGAGGAGTTATGTCAGGCCACGCGGTCAGTGGGCTACTGTGCAAACATTATGTGTGGCAAATGGCCTTGTGATACCACTTGTATGGGTTGTTAGCCTCAACTTTAAACTATGTATAATGAAGTAGACATGCTGAAAAACTTCTTGCTAAAAAGAGAAAAGGCTGTAAAATTGAGAATTTTGTAAAGGAGCATCAGGGACAGTATAAAACCCAAATGGGATATCCACTGGGATCTAACCCACTTACACTGTGTTTGTTTGAGTGTGTGCGTGTGTGTGTGTGTGTGTGTAGTCACAAGAGACTCAGTTAGAGCACCTCTGCGCCACTGTAATCTGGCCTAAAATGGCTTCCATGCTGATGTTTACTTCCCAGTTGGAAACATAAACATGAGGCGCTGTGGTGCTGGTGCTGCATGTGAGCATCTGCATGTGTGTATGTGGTTTTGTTGTCACTCCTCTGCCCTCACTATGCTTGTGCACAGCTATGCAGAGAGCCAAACACGTTTCCAGTGAGATTGAGGACAGCAGTTGGCCTTTGAAGTTTTTACTGGAGGCAATTGTGAAACTGTGAAAACAGCATTAGACAACAAATTCAATGATAGTGATTATGAATCAGAAAAAGATAACATGGACAAAAGTGGACCAAAGATTGTAAAAACAATTAGTACAGTAACGAGGAAAGTGAATTCACAAAAGGAGACGAACTATCAAATTACAGAGTGCTAGTAAAGTTCAACATTAAGTCTCTATAGCAAGTACAGCACAGTTAAAATGCAACAGTAAATGGACAATGAGTAAAACACATGATAGTTAGTCCCACAGTGAATTAACAGTTGTTACAATGTTGTGTCAGCAGCACATTACCCTCAAGCAGTTAGTATAATGGTTAGCCTCATTAGCAGTAAACTACAAACACACAATATACAAAATTATATCTGCAGTTTGCTCTCATCCACTTTCTGTTAATTCTTCTGTGTAGTCAGACAATAAACACTGAGATTTATCCAAACAAAAACGTAGGAAAATGTTTAATCATGTCAAAATGTTTGCCAGTTGGAAGGCGCCATGAAGACCATGTTTTGTTTTTCATTACTTTATAAGGCTTAAGCTGTATGACAGGGGTTGCAGGGTTGCAGTTTGAGTGTTCTTCAGTCGAGCATTAGTTAAGTTAATTTAACATTCTCAGTTTTTAATCAGTTGTTTATTTCATTATTGAATGAAATATTGATCTAGAAGATATGATTTGAACTCAAGCCAAAATATCTGAGGACTTTCCAGGGAATCAGTAATATATCCTCATGTTAATGGAGATGGACTGAAACATAATGTAGGAATCTTCCATTAAATAATGAGGGTCATTGTTTACATTGCAACAATCATGCTTATTTGCATGCTAGACTTTAAAAATGGTTTGCTATGTAATACTATTTACTGTATCTTATTTATGAGGGAATGAAACTAAAAGAGACATCTCATAGACAACCAGTCTGTTATGACATTTAGTCAAAACACCACTTCATATCAATCACGTTAAAGGTCAACATTTACTGGCAAATATCCCCAAAAAAAGGAAGAAAATTCCCCGTTGTCAGATTTGACCTTCTTTCTGGTGTCCTCCTCTGTTCAGTCTATGTACCACACCTTGCAGTGCTCTGTAATTGGCAGCTACTCAATCCTGAAGAGGTCAGGGAAAGCTCATTTGCATACTCCATGGCTATTGGCCATGACCATTTAAACCTGACACCTGACCTGCCTCCGTCCTCTAATAGCATACTGGCTATTTCAGGAGAGAAGCAGGTAAAGCCAGAGATTTACTCAGCACATTGCTAATATCCTGCAGAAATCTCACCTCTTAACAATATGGAAAGGTATAAATAAATGCAGTCTTTATGTTCTTCCAATATTCCTCATTTTTTGCAAGACAATAAACAATATGTGCTCCAACAATATAGAAAGACAGAAATACATTTATTTATTAGGTATTAAAGAGTGTGTCAGGAACAGCTTTTTTGTCACTGTTTTGAACCTTTAGTCTGCATTTCACTCTTGGATAAACACAGAATTGGATCAAAATAGAAACCTGAACTGTGGTCCAATTACCTCATTATGGAAGGCTTACAGACATGACAGCAGTCTCCTCCCACCTTTCACACTGATGGATTTAACCAGGGTTGTTTGTCTCCAGGCTATTCCACACAGCACTGAAATAGTTTAATCATGAAGTTATTTGGGAATGCTAGGGTTTCTGCAGTTCTTTAAATGTCTTAAAAAGCATTGAATTCAGTCCCTTCAAACAAGACCTGAGGTACGAAGTCTTAAATTTCGTTTACAAAGGTCTTGAATATTTTTCTTGCCCGCTGTAAACTTTTTTGTCTGTTGATACATCTATTAATTATAAGTGAGACTTGTATGGCAGTAAATTGTACTGCTGTTAAATCCTTTTTTGTGGTGTTTCAATCAGCACCATCATACTCAGCAAAAACTGTTTGCGTTGCTAGCTGCAGTGACTTGGTAATTCATTGACCCATAACGGGAAAATTTTGTAATTTGTTAATCTCTCCATCAATTTTCTACCACTTTGTTGGATCCAGGTCACATTAATACAGTTAGTGTAAAGAAAATCCCAAGACACACTGCTCTTAGTCCGCAGCAGGCTGGTTGAGTCGCGCTACATTACATAACCAGGTCTAGATTGCATCAGGGCCATATGGCACTCCTCCATGACCACACAGAGATGACTGGCCCAGATCAGCCTGGCTCTGGGGATTTTCACAGTAGGCAACAAGTCGACTCAGTTTGATACACATTAGCCTACTAATGAGTTTTGCATGATAATTGCAATACTGCAGTACAAACGATATGAAACTACAGTCTGTTGACAAACCGCTTGCTTCTGCTGGGTAAAAATGTTTTCCATTTCTTCAGTTACAAGAAACAATGTATTTTTTATGATGGAGTAGCGGAATAAAACTGATCCTATTCCGCATCACCCTGCACCTGCTTCATAATGTTTCATTAGTACTGTTTGCCATCATTTCCCTGCTGCAGCTGCTAACCGAGTAAAAAAAAAATCCATATGGAATAGCTGGTAATGAACGGCAGTACTGCTCAAATGTAGAATACACATATGGTATTCCTTTGATCCTGGGCACTTCAGCCTAGTGTTGTGAGCCTGTAAAAAGAAAAAAACAACTTTCCCACAGCCAGACACATGGAAGATTCTTCTCTGAACCCTGTTGAGTCCAATTACAGCAAAAGGTGGATCAACCTTTCAGATGCTGGATATTTATATATTGATCTCCTCATTTACTAATTTGATATTCTTCTCCCTATTCTTAAAAAATAGGGCATCATTTGATCCTACCAACTGAATGCTTGAATTGTCTGAAAAGAGTCAACATATACACCTGCTGTATCTGATACTCTGTTCTTCAGGGTGATTTTGCTAAATTTAGCAAATACTGTCAAAATTACAAAAACTTGTCGGGGTATCAGTGCCCCCTTCATATCCTTACCACTTGTAATATTACTGGCTTTGGCTTCTAATCTTTTTCTATTGCTCTTTGTTTGCTCAGTGATGTGGGAATAGCATGAAAAAATGTCTTAAAAGGTTTCTTTCTTTATTACAGGTATACTAAAGGGGAGCTGGACATTGCCTACATCACATCACGGATCATAGGTAAATAAACACAGTTGTAGCTCATAGGACTGTGTGTAACAATGTCACCAGAAATATTAAATCTGGGCAAGGACATATTAAAATTACATTGTGGTAAACTTGTAGTTGTAACTTGAAGTAAGCTTTGTAGATATAAGGTGTAAAGTGCGTAGTATCTGCATAGTATAAAGGAATGGGAGGCCATGTATAATTCTTAGTCTGTGATAAAATGTACACACATGAACGCACAGATAAACGGACACCTGCACCCTCAGCTTTCTCCCTGTCCTGCTCTCTCATTCTCAAATTGCTTACAGCGTTTCATGCTCATGAGTGTGAAGCAGCAGTGTGCCCTTTAGAGGACATAGTCAGCTGGACATTTGTCACCTGAGGGCTTCTATCACATCATGCACTGTACACAACTACAGACAGTCATGCCTGAATGTGGACCTACTCTCTGCATTTCAAATGTCAGTTCACTTTTTGCAGAATAATAGAAGAAAAAAGGATAAAATTCTCAGCCTGTTAATAGACGTTGTGTATTTAAACATCTGTAGCAACAGTGCATTGAACATGTCATCCAGCAGCTGAATTATGGATTTGATTTTTTCAGTGATGACCTACCCAGCAGAGTCCGTGCAGATTGGCTACCAGAACCACGTTGAGGACATCCGATCCTTCCTTGACAGTCGCCATGCCGACCACTACACTGTCTTCAACCTATCACAGCGCAACTATCGCGGCGCCAAATTCTCCAACAGGGTGAGCCTTATACTTCCTCATGAAGCCATAATAGATTTACTAGTTTGTACCTACTTGTTAGTGGTTGCAAAATCATTGTCACTCCTTTGATTATTACAACACCAGAGTGAGATACGGGAACCTATTTACTGCTAACTGACTATTTGTGGCCTGCCTATGTTTTAATTAGGGACTGTCATGACATTTGGCTCATAAAACATCTAGAGTGAAGCCCTTAATTAGATTTTCCCAAACAGGCTGTGATTTCTCACCCGTCCTCTGTCATTAAAGCTACAATAAGTAGTTTCTGTCCACTCAAGGACAAAAAGCCTGCAAAACAATCTCTCAGCATCAGAGCCCTGATATGCCATGAGCTTATCAAGCTGTTGTGGCTTGTGTCCAGTCACTCTCTTTTTTACTGCTTGGCTCAGTCCTCCAACTCCTGAGAGTAATATAACATTCAAGCGGCTATAATCATAATTTTATATTAACAACGGCTGGCTCCCATGACTATTTCTATGTGAAAGAGATCGCTTGTAGCTAAAATGAGAGTGAATATTGGTCTTACATTCACGAGGTGGGCAGTAACACAACTCCAAATGCATTCTATTGTTGCTCTGTATCTGATGGATGTGTAGATAAGTAACTGCATGCTCAGAAGTTTGTCAACTTAAAAGGTGATAATGTCAGTGTCATGTTTACAGCCTCTTTCTGCTGCCCCCAAAGGGCCAACATATCAATCAATGCAGATTTAATGTCTGTGTCTGATGTCCAATATCGACTATCTCCACCCACCACTTATTTACCTTTGCTCACAGTTATATATAGAGTTTTGACTCACTGGGAAGCATCCACAGAGCAGAGAAGTAAAACAATGAGGTGAAAGTGCTTGAAAGCTTCAAAGGGCTGTAGAGTTGGATGTTGTCTCTCAGTGGGATCAGCAGCACTAGCAACCCCTTCACACAGGGAATCATTTTTATTTATTAATATCAAAAAAGTAGTAAGTTTGAAGTAAGTTTGAATAACTTAATCACCATCTGAAACTCACATCATTGAATGTAACAGCTCCATTCTTTAAATCAGTGTTGTCGAACTGTTGGTGTACTTTTGAATTTTAAAGTTATAAATTGGAATATTTTTGCTATGTACAGCAATAAGCCCTTGTGTCAAAAGATAGCTTAAAATAGAATAGATTTATGGATCACTAACAAATGTAACTGCTTCATTCGAAAATATGATTTGAATTTGAATGCTCTTGAATGCTTATTCAGTTTTTATGGTTATTATGATTGTCCTCAGCTTGAGTTTCTGGCTCATGTCAATTCAGCTCTTTTGCACAGCTGGATTTGGATTCAAGTGAAGGCACAAATGGGATCTGTATAGATAAAAGACTGCCACCCACTGGCAGATACATTCAAGGAAACTAAGGAGTCAAGCTGAGGAGTTAACACAGCCAAGATGGCCCCCTGTCTGTTTGTGGAAGTTGGTGTATCTCTAGCAGATGAGTCATCATGGCAACTGGCATGTTGTGTTGCTCTGCTGCTGCAGTGCTGTTGCTAACCTCCACCTCTCCTTTCTCCTCCCCTCCTACGTTCCTTTTTTTTGGTTTTCCAACTCTTCCTCTGTTTCTTTATTCTTCTTTTCCTCTCTTCTCTCTGTCCACCTCTTCTCTCGCACTTTCTCTCTGCCTATATCTATTTCTCTGTCTCTCCCTGTTTTTCCTTCGTTCTTCTTCCATCTCTTATGTCCTGCATCAACTCCTTTCCAGGTTTCAGAGTGTAACTGGCCTTCTCGCCAGGCTCCCAGCCTCCACAACCTGTTTGCTGTGTGCAAGAACATGCACAATTGGCTCAAACAGAATCCCAAGAATGTGTGTGTCATCACCTGCTCGGTAAGAGGACGCTCCCTCATCCTCATCATATTCATACCAACCCTTCATTTAATTTTCATTGATTGTCTGGATCCTGATCGATACAAGTGCTGCCAAGTTTCCACAAATTACTTGAATTTATTGGACACTCATAAATTATCCTCGCTTTTATACTGCTATCATCGAACGTTGCAGTGTTTCTTTGCAAGTTTATCATAAAATGTAGTTACATGGAAAGGCACAATTGATGAGAAGGGACCTGTTTTTATTGTCTCATGACTCATCCCTGTCAAGTTGTTGTGACCGTGTTTTGATTGTTTTGTGACCTAAGCTCAGTGTCTGAAATATGCTGCCAGCCAGAGGAATAATTTAAAAATAATCTTGTCCCTCAAAGTCCCTCAGTTTCTCCTTTATAATGTATTTTACTGCACAGTGATCCATTTTATTGCAAACGCAGACTTATTTTCACCTTGACTTTTGCATTAAATGAAGTACTTAAACTACTTAAACCTGTCTGGGAAAATAGGTTTGAATTATATATGTTATATAAAAAAGCGTAACAGGTTTAGTCAATTATAAGACTAAACCTGTCGCCCTCTTGTTTCTCTTCTCTACAGACAAAAATCAAACAAAGTACAATACAATACAATACCACAGAGACCAGGATTCACTTTTAGCCTCTTTCCTATTTTTCTTTACTATTCCTCTCCTGTCACGGTTGCCAAACCTGGATACTGTTGTCTTCCTTGTTTCCAAATGCTGTAAAACATAGCATGGAGCGTGCCGAAATGCTTTCATTGTTTTATTCAGTTTCTATCAGTCCTGTCAGTTTCTCCACCTCTGTTGTTGCTAAGCAGTTGGTCTTTGTATTGAAAAGATGGAAGTTTTGAATTCCCCCTCATAAAAGTAGAAGAGAGGAGTGTTGTAGTCTTGGGTGTTGAATTTCAAGTTCAGTTTAGTAAACAGATATTTCGCCTGACAGAGATGCGTTTGGAAAACTCAAGAAAGTTTTCTCAGCAAACATTTGCACTTCTAGTACACCTAAAATGATGCAAATGCTTTTATAATGACGCCAGTGGTGTACATATTTCAAGCACAACTAAAACTCCAATGCAAATGTTTTGCAATACAAACGCTACTGCAATTCAGAGCAACTGGCCTTAGCGTCTGTTCTAATTCAGTGACAGCAATACTGTACACTGGCATCTAGTGAAGTGTGTTATTGCCAAGTCCCTGTGGTTTGGCTGTGGCTTGGCAAACTACTCCATCTTGCATAATCTCCACCAAACGGTTCTAAAAACTGTGTTTTCTCTGCTTCAGATCACAAGAATGTTGTCTCCCTGTCACCTTAAATGAACTCAGTGTAAATTTATAAGAGCAAATACACTCAGTAAACAACAAAATCTCTGCTACTATTTACATTTATTAGTTGCCTATTTGTGCACACGAGATATCCAGAATGCCCTTAAAGTTTTATATTGTATAAACTTCTTTAAGCTGTGACTTTAAGTTAAGTAGCTTTTGATAACTGTAACAGAGTTGGAGTTACAGTGCAGTGCTGCAGCAAGCATTAAGAAAGTCTGACTCACTGTATTTGTTGGCCTGATCTACACAGTTCACACTTGATTTTGTCATTGCTGTAGTGCACTTGAAACAACACCAAAAACTGTGTGGATATAGATTTGAAAAAAAAAAAGGTCTGCCTTGTTGTGTGCTTTTAGGATGGTCGTGCTCCTTCGGGTGTTTTGGTCTGTGCCATGTTCTGCTTCTGCCACCTTTTCAACAACCCAGTTCCTGCCATGCAGCTGCTCAGCGCCAAGAGACCAGGTTCTGGCCTCTGGCCCTCACACCGCAGGTTTGCATCCTTTAACAAGTGTTTATGTGCGTGGGTGTGGCAGTGAATGTGAAAGAGAAGAAGGAAAGTGAGAAAGAAAGACAACCAGAAACTCGTGTTGTAGATGCTAAGGCACTCAACACCTAGACACGTCTTCCTCTTTCCTGTGTTTCCTCTGCTTTTGCATCACATTTTTTTACTTTCTAGTAAAATGAGTTTCCAGTGAGTGGAGAGTGAATTAGAATGTATTGTTGATATCAAAAGAAAGATGAAGAGACCCATGAAATAAGAATCATGGCCAAGGTTACTAGTCAGTGATTTGTGTGTGTGCGTGGAAAGTGCAAGTGTTGAAACACCAGATAAATGGTGTTGTAATGAAACATATCTACTGGACTGTAAGTGTTGACAGCTAATATTTTTATTTCTCACTTATTTCTCCCACGCACCTGTCCTACATACACCCATACACTTGTCATTGACACTAGATATTTACTGACCTTGAAAGAAACATTGATTTGATGAGGTTGGAAACACATTCACATCAAGAGTGGGTCTCACCATTATCCAATTTCTGTCCTCCTATCTCCCCGTTTAGAAGGCAATACATTTTTCTTCTACATGGCATTTGCTGTTAAAGGTGACAGGCTACTAAAGAAAAGTAGAGAACATGTCATATATCCAAACAGTACAGCCAACAGTCCAGTCCCCTCAGCCTAAGCATGAATCTTTGGTTGCAGAGCTGGCACACCCTCGAGGATAGACATTTTATTACTCTGCCAGTCAGTAGCTGTAGTATTTATCAGTACATGCTCATGCAAGATTTTTATCATGAGACAAGTCATGAGTGCAAATTGAGTCAGAGTTTATGGAAATGGCTGCACTAACATAATTCAGGACTTAAAGTGCTCACACTCTTTTAAATTGATTTGCTTATCAGTGTGTTTCACCTTTTGCTAACTGCTCTGTGCTTGTTGGCTTGTTAAAGCTACTGATACTGAGGAGTGTATAATAAAACGCTTATGTACAATATAACCATAAAAAAGAAACTATGATAACTGTGATAATCATTCCTTGTCCTCATGTAGGTACATAGGCTATGTGTGTAGCATGGTATCGGAGAAGCCCAGTCTACCCCACTCCAAGCCCTTGATGATCAAGGCCCTCACCATGAGTCCGGTCCCCTGCTTCAACAAGCAGCGTAGCGGCTGTCGGCCCTTCTGCGACGTCCTCATTGGAGAGACCAAGATCTTCACCACTGCACAGGAGTATGAGAGGATGAGGTAGGGCTGCTCAAAGCAGGATTTAAAGCAGGCTCAGACAAAGTGACAAACATTTTCATAACAACTAAATTAACAGATTATGTGACATCACAGAGAGCTATTGAAAAGAGTAAGAGCATCACAGTTCAGCACTTCTTTACTGGAATTGCACAACTGTATTCGAAATGTATGATCCTCAAATAGAAGGCAAGATTTTATGCAGTGTACAATATGCAGTCAAAGAGTCTGAAACACATTCTTTTTTCTTCCTCATTCTCGACTCCCTTTTCTTCTCTCTGCAACTTATCTCCTCCATTGCTGCTCCACTTATTCTTTCCCTCTCTGCCCTTAACTCTCTATGCTTCTCCCTTCTGCTTCTGCTATCTCTTCATGCCCAGAGAGCACAGGGTTCAAGAGGGGAAGGTAGTTTTCCCTCTAGGTGTAAGCGTTCAAGGTGATGTCGTAGTTTCCGTCTACCACATGAGGTCAACCATTGGAGGACGTCTGCAGGCGAAGGTACACTTTATTTACAGCTCTATGATGAAACCTACACAATCACTTTAAAGCCTATATACTGGATAAAGAAAAGTCATTAACTGTAATCAAGACTGCTATGGCACAATGGCAATGCTGGCATGATGTATTTGGCGCACATCACATCGATGTTATCATCTTATCAGTCATCGCACGGTCTCAGAATGTGGCTGCGATTTATCTGAATATTTGTACATGTTGAGGCTGAGTCTTTCGTGAACAAAACCCACACAGTGTCTAGAGGAAAGAAACTGCCAGAAATTACATGATGAAGACATTTTTTTTTTTGTCCTATTTTTTTTGCATAGTTTATGGAAACATGGAAATTTTCAGCAGCACTGAGAGAAACAGTTGATATTGTATACACAGTTAAATCTAGAATGAAAATCTATTTCTTTCCTTTATTTATCTATTTAACAACATGGGTGTAGTTTTGGCCATAACCTCTTCTGGTTATATTATTCTACTTCCAGCAGCATATTTGCCGAGATATTGGTTTAAAAGAGTATGTGTTCCAAAAGTTCCTTCATAGTTTTTAATTGCATTGTAAAACAAAATGCACACATGTGCATGCTACTACATGTTGTACAGTAGGCCAAAATTTAACTAGGACATAGCTCATAAAAATCTAAGTAAAGTAGATCAAGTAAGTGAAATGGTATCATAGGAATTATGGCAGAATAGAGTCATGTTGTAGAAATGTTGGCACTTATTACTCTGTTGCTCTGTTACTCTGTCTCTCTAATATTACCCAGACATAGCCATCGTTAATACCAAGTTATTACTTGTTTATTATTTTAGTAATTACCATAATAGTACTATATTATGGCCTCTTTGTTATTACCCCACTATTACCTTGTTTTTGATTCTTGAGGATGACAAACAACATGCCACATCTCTTTGAGTAACCACATATAGAGAAGATTGTGCTCACAGTTAAATTAATCCAGTGAGAGACTACAGTAGATATGATAATTGATTCAATTTTGGATGATGTAGTAATGGTCCAAATTTACATTTTTCTGACTCTCGTTAGGTGTCCAACACCCAGATCTTCCAGATCCAGTTCCATACTGGCTTCATTGCTCCTGGAACCACCATGTTAAAGTTTAACAAGTAAGAACGCCCTGCCTTTTAATCACCAGTACAGCTTAAAAACAAGCCTTGCTGATCTCTATACAATTAGTTTAAGAAATATTGTCCCCAACAACTTGAAAATAAAGTGTATGCAAGCAGCTGGTTGAAAGACTGAACCCTGATATTCTCCCTCTCTGCCTCGCACTATCACACTCATACATTTTCTTCCTCATACACCTTGTTTCTTCTCTCAGACCAGAGCTGGATGCATGTGACTCCCCTGAGAAGTATCCCCAGCTGTTCCATGTGATTTTTGATGTGGAAGTTGAGGGGGTGGACAAGCAGAAAGACCTGACGCCGCCGTGGGAGCAGTTTCCCTGTAAAGACCTCAACCCCAACGTGCTCTTCTCCTGCCACCAGGAACATCAGGACGCACTCGCGATTGCTGGTAATGTTACTGTGGGATCGATGGGAACACTGGGGACAAACATTGGCATTGTTGTATATGGAAACATATACTCATGTAAACCATACTTGAGTTGGGAGGCTCTGTGAGGACAACTGTGAGGCCTTCAGATTAACGGTCTTGTGAAAATAGCGAGCCAAAAACCTGCCCCACTTCAAGCTAGCTTGTGTTAATTTATATGGTCCTTCGTATTTCCTCTTGTAGAAGGTTTCTCTTGGTCAGTCTTGTTGAAGAGCTCAAACATGGTTGGTATCCACCATACTGGCTAGTAAAATGTGTGAACACCTGAGAATCAAGCATAAACAGTGATTAGGTAACGTATTGTTAGCCTTCAGCAACAGCATCATTTACCATTACCAGCATCTACATCAGTAGTAATTATAGTAGTAGCATGTAACAATGCAGTCAGAAATCTCTTAAAGCCTCTGAAGTTTTAGTTTTGAAAAAATGTGTGTAACAAAAACTAAGCTAACTTTAGTGGAGCGCAAAGGAAGGAGTTCAACTCTGTAGCACAGGTGTTATTAGCTTACAAGCTAGTTAGCGCTAAAGAGTCATCATGTGTTGATTTAACACCAACTAGTATGGGAGGCATACAACCTAAAATTTGAATCTATATGCCACTTGATTGACAGCCAGCACTTTCTAATATATTTTCAGAGAAATCTTTGAAATTTAAACTGTTTATGTGATTCTCGGTGAACACACATTAGGACACTGTTTATTTTAACTTTCTTTTGTGTGTTAAGTTCCCATCCTAAATGTGATGTGAATTCAAAATGATAAGTATCTTTTTGTGTACATACTCTTTACAATATCTACTCTATGACAGCTATCCTTTTACCCTTTCTTAAAACTAATCGTAATCCCAAATGTACCCTAAACCTAATCCCTAACCCTAAATTAACGTAAGGACATATTCACTCGAAAAAGCAGACATCACTTTAGGTCAAAACTCACAGTGGTTCTCACAAGGATAGCAAAAAAAGTGCACCCTTTTATGTACACAAACACATAAAGCATATTGCTGCCAAAAAAACTTCTGAAATCAAACCATATAAACCAGTAATTTTCACATTTTCTAGCTAATGTAGGCTACGATATTGTTTCTATTGGCTGGATCTTTGTCTTGTTTTAATGACATAGAAGTTTCTTGTTATAGCAAATTACCAACTAATCATGTTATACAGAGAAAAGTTTGTTTTAAGGAGATGTGTTCATTTTGTGCAACAATGAGAAAGTTTTACAATATAACATCCACCCCCCTTCCACCACACTAGACCCCCAACACACTGTGCACTTTCTCAGCGCAGTAATCAGTTTTGTTGATGTTTTTAATGTCTGCTTCATTGTCTGTTTTCTATGCCTGCCATTCTAATTAGCCCTCAGGACAAATAAAGTTTATTGAATTCTATTAATATGAAAGATGATAAAGTGGTATGCTGTTATTACAAGAAAATTTGCTTATTAAAATTGAATCATTTAGTATCTAGTCATACTCATTAGACCTATAACAACATATCTCATTTCTGGATCGTGTTAAAAAGAGAAAAGTGACAAGAAACAGAGCAATTTTTTGTCATGGTGGCAGCAATATGCTGTTGTAAGCACAAAAAGAGATTATGCACATATGCTAAGGTACACTCACTTCTATGCAGAGATGAGATGGTGCACATTTGCAATAGATCATTCAAAAGAGCCTGTCGTGCGCAGGGCGCTATTATAGCATACCTGTAGAATCTAGACTATATATGAAAATACTTTCACCACATTTACATGCAGACACATGAACAAACTAATGAACTAACTTTTATTTTTGTCCCTACAAGATGAGATGGAGGGCTTGGATCTGGAGGGTAAGACAGTAGAGGAGAGCACAGACCTGTTAGAAAAACTGTACAGTTCAGGGATGTTAGCTAAGCAGGGCTTGGTTCAGTTCACCTTCAATTCAATCATACAAATACATATGAGTAGTATTTTAGTAGCATTTAGTAGTATTGACCCTATTGACAAACAAATCTCCTTTTATTGGAAAATCACTCAGCTATAACCATTTACAATCTGTATTGATTGAATTGAAATCAATCCCGTCCTTGCTATGCAGTGATATATCATTTTGGTAGAATTTTTTTTACTTTTAATACCTCTGGCATAGATGCCAACCCAATGGGGACCTGAATAAATTACTTTTGGAAGAAATTCCTCTAAAACATGTTTAACAACATCTCACATATATTTTTTTCTTTCTCTCTGCCTGGAAAAAATATTTGTTGATATGTGGTACTGTGGGGAAAAACACAAAATCCCAATGATGATTACTAATGGATGTACTGTAAGGGGGAAAACAGTACACCCTTAAGTGGTACAAATAAAAAGTGCTCTACCAAAGTGAAATATTGCTCTTGATTAATATCCGCTAAGTAAAAAGTTTATAGTCATACTGTACATCATGTCCTTTCTTTGAAAGCATACTGTATATTTAATGATTGGATTCTTGTACCCAGAGATTTATTGTGTTTTTTAGGCATTATCTCCTCCAATTAACTAAAAGCAGTTACCAGTGGCACATTGCAAAGTGTGCAACATATTTTATAATAGCACACAGTATCAGGAGAATAGTTTATTCTTGTAGCAGAGATGACCTACGTAGTTTCCCAGTATTCCCTACTTCACTCTTGTCCCTTTTTCTCTTAACCTACTCTGTGTTTCTGTCTACTTTGCCCCAATTAATTTCCTGTCTGCTCCTCTTCCACTTGTTACTTATTCCACTTTACATGGCTCTTTCTCATTTGGTTATACACTACATTTTTCTTTTGTCTCTTTCCTTCTATGTCTGTCTCATCCTCCTGCAGAGCCCAGCAGGCCCCACGGAGGCCCAGACGGTAGAGGTCACGGTGAAGAAAGTGAGCCCTCGGATGACGAGATGCTATCCCTCTCCAGCCAGCGAAGCAGCGCCAGCACGGCCCCGCAGAAACCTGATCCCCCTGCTCCAGCACCTGCTGCCCCAGCGCCTGCTGAGGAAGTGGATCTTCTTGGCCTGGATGGAGGGATAAACACCCCATGTCCCTCATCTCAGCCTCTGAGTACTGCAGCTGCAACCACTGACCTCTTAGGGGACTTGTTTGGGGCTCCTCCACAGCCAACCAGTGGGGCTTCATCCGCTCAGTCCACACCACACAAAGTAGCCCCCAGCACCGCCTCACCATGTCCCTCTCCTGCCCCATCAGGTGAGATAAGTTTGAAATTGAATTAAAACAATTTTTGCAGATTTTAAATGTGCTATTATGCAAAGTAGATTCAGAGAGCTTGGTATGCATGTAGGGTTTCAGTAGATTTCTGAAGACTAATACAGTTAAATGAACATGAAAGTTGATTCACACACAGTATTATTTATACAAAGATCCCCAAAGATCCCCAATGTGGGTATAAAATAACTTAAAAACTGTCTTGTCACTCTTAGAGAGTAAGATAATAATAACAGTGGCTATGTTTGTTTCCCTTAGCGTTTGATCCCTTTGGGACAGGTCCCATGCCTAAGCCTCAGGACATGATGGGCTCACTCCTTGGACCAGGTAATATGGGGCAGCCAGACCCCTTCCTGCATGCTGCTCGCTCTCCATCACCCACCCTGCAGCCTACCAGCCTGGGTAAGGCATGCTTTTGCTGCTCTGCTGCACACTGCCACACAGCATTTTGGATGACATGAAAACATTTCAGTAGTCTGGGTAAGGCACGTCATACAGCATCTGCAAGTCCACTGCCACGCCTTAACACATGAGTCTGCACTGCGATTGTCTCTGCGCATTAACTGGTAAAAACTGAGACTGCATCGTGTTTTGATAGCTTTTTTTTTTGCTTTTTTTGTAGCTCTTAGACACTTGCTGTGCAAAAGATAGCTTTTCTGTATTGCTGCTGTATGTTTGGCACTGAATGAGTTTGCATGATAAGTATTTGCAGCCTGTCTAATTACTATTCCACCGGAACAGTCTTGATATTTCACCGCCAGCATGAGTTATTTCCTATCAACTTACAAAAGGTTTTAGCCTGAGCTTAGCCTGAAGGCAATAATTTACCTTCAAACATGGCAAGCAGTTTCTCTTACTTTAGATTTAGACTTTTCTGTAGACTTAACATCTTTACATAGCACTGTGTGCATGATAAAGCGAATGCATTTCAATCAGAAATATTGTTCTAAATTTAAAATTGATATTGATACTTAATAATAACAATTAGCTTATATTTTTGGCCTGAACCCAACCAAAACTCACATTATGCATTCAAAAACAGGCCTAAACCTGTCCCAGCCCTAACAGGCTTAATGCATCTGTAGTAGAGGTTGCCAATCTCTAGCAATTTAAAATAAGTTGTATATTGTAAACATCCTCAAACCTCCAACAGCCACCTAACAACTCCTTTCATGCGATTCAAACTTTCGTTATTATTTTGTCTAGCTGTGTGGGTTCATGTTGCTCTGTTCCATTCACTGTGTGCTCCGTCTGTGACAAACCTTTATGTGCTTGAATAGGCCGGAGTTCCCCCGTCCCGCCCACCACTCCAACCGTCAACATTCAGCAGCAAAATGCCATGGGAGGCTGGGACTGGAATAGGACTGCTACCACAAACACAGGTACACAAAACCACAGTGTCACACTCATATAAAGACAAACAGCACTGTATATTCAGCTAATTCTTCAAACCTACTGAAACCTGTTAGTAGTGTATCCTAAGCTGGTGGTGCTTGATGTTTAAATATCAAAAATAGAATTCAGTAAGGCTCAGAGTAACAGTAGGGCTCAAAAATATAAGAATATCAGTATTTTTTCCTTGTTTTTCACCTCATCTAGGAGGAAGCTTTGGTATAGGCAGTCGATCAGCCACTACCAGCCCCACAGGCTCGGTCCACAGCACCCCCACTCATCAAACCAAGCCAAACACCCTGGACCCATTCGCTGACATAGGCAACCTGGGGGGAAGCCTTGGAGGTTAGTCAGTAGAAAGTGTCCCAAGTGTCTTTCTCGCCACCATCTCTTCTGCCATTATATCTATCTTTTTCTTTCAGGAGGTTCTGGCTTCTCCAGCAAGCCCACCACCCCTACAGGAACAACCCCTTCATTTCCTCCCATGGGCTCCCCGTCACGGCCTCCTCCATCTCCTCAGCACACAGGAGGGTGGCAGCCGCACACAGGAGCAGGGTTCCCCTCATGGCAGCCTGGTGCTGGAGGTGGTGGAGGATGGCAAGGACAGGGCCCTACCCCACAGCCAAAGCCCAGCCCCAGCCACACCACCATGCCTCACACGTCGCCCCAGAACCGACCCAACTACAATGTCAGCTTCTCTGCAATGGGAGGAGGCTCACCCAGCGCAGGGGTCAAAGCACAGGGTGGCATGGGTGAGAAAGAATGAGGAAGGAGGTTTAATGTTGTTATGCTTCAAATGTGTGAATTTGTTAAATTCTTGTCTGGGTGTCATAGTTGACATGGCTTGCCAGAATTCTTGACAATAAAATTTAGATTACCCTAGCACATTTCACCTCTAGGTGGCAATATAGCAACATGATACAATTAGATGGCAATAACTCAGTGATTATGATCCTCATTGATTGAACATTTTGTGCAGTTTTTAATACATTAACAGGGGAGCATGCATTCTTTGAAGGGAATCTATTGATCACAGTTTTTCATAGTGCTTTTTCTCTCTTTCTGTTTGTGTCTCTCTCTACCAGGTACTAAGCCCAAGGCCTCTGATGCCAACTTTGATGACCTGCTGTCTGGTCAGGGCTTTGCCGGGACCAAAGAGAAGAAAGGGCCCAGGACTATAGCAGAGATGAGGAAGGAGGAGATGGCCAAAGAGATGGATCCTGAGAAAATAAAGGTAGGAGTTATTTTTCTCATGTACCATTGACTTATATCTATTTATATATGAGTAGGAGTAGTTTGTTATTCCTTTTTGCTTTTGCTTTCAAAGTTTTTTTGTGAGAAACAGCATGAAGTCCTGTGACTCTTGCATCACTGCATCTGGGTAGAAATACTGTTTGACATGAATTCAGTTGGGTTTTGTCATCTGTTTATCCAGTGTAGCAAAAAATAAACAATTCAATTGTTCCCAGAAGTGGATGGTGTACTCAAAAACCTTTGGCTGTTAAAGCCTTTCTGTTTATTCCAGGGTTAATTAAGCAACCACTGTAGGTCTCGCATGACAAAACTTTGGGTCCACTAATTACTCATTTAAAGACATTTGATCAGAGCCAAAGTAACTCAAAGCATTTCCACTAATAATTGTTACAAATCTGGTCATGAGTGGCTAATGACTCCCCTTCTTTCCCTCCTCTGTTTGTGTCCCAGATTCTGGACTGGATTGAGGGGAAGGAGCGTAACATCCGTGCCCTGCTGTCCACCATGCATACTGTGCTGTGGGAGGGAGAGACACGCTGGAAGCCTGTTGGCATGGCTGACCTGGTTACCCCAGAACAGGTCAAGAAGGTCTACCGCAAAGCAGTCCTTGTTGTCCACCCAGATAAGGTGAGAGACATCGTGACTGGGGGACTTGATAAAGTGAGAAACTGTACCTGCAGGGAGAGAACACAAGACTTCTCTGATATCTAACAAATTCTCTTTTATTTAGACAGGAGTGAATGTACAACCAAAACTATTGACAACTTATTAGTTGATACAGAGAATTGCAGAAGCGATATCCAACCAGTCATCATAACATTACTTAATCATAACATAATAAATTGAAAGTTAATATGTTGACTCTAAACCTGTCAGTGTTGTGTTTACAGCTTGTTTCTGCTGCCCTCAAGTGGCCAAATAAACAGTTGATGCAATTTTAAGTAATTCACTCTAACATTAAATATTAAATACTAAATAAGCAACAGTCAAAGCTTAAAAAAACATTTATTTATTATGAGTTCAAATATGAAAAGCAGGACTGTGTTGGTTTGGTTTGATTGGAGTTGATTGGCATTATCTAGGCAATATAAGCAAACAACCTAACAACTGTTAACTAAACTCTTCTATGAATTTAAGAGACAGAATGTAATATTGGAAAAGCTATGAGGCAAATGCTGATGCCGGAGGATCAAAAGGTTGTTTGTACGTTAATTAAGATTGCACAGGAATTTTTTCATACATGATGTAAACAAAGAAAATAACATGATGGAAACAAGAAAAATAATCATCGCCTGAACAATGCGAGAAGTCAGATATCCAAAAGTAGGTTTCAACCAATCAAATAAAGAACTAAATAAAGAACTACTATCCTGGTGAACAGACTTAGCAGCTTCATGAAGGTGACTAATTATATTACCAATAGTGACATTATAGTCAGGCACAAAGGTACAACATTCAGATCCAATAACAGCACAAGTTCCTCCTTGGGCTGCTAAAAGAAAATCCAACGCAGCCCTGTTTTGTAGAGCTAGTAGTCTAACAGAGGCGAGTTCGCTCGACAAAAGCATTAGAGCCTTACCAGTTTCATTCGCTATAACTTCTATTGCATGAGACAAATCAGCAATTTGATCTAAAGCAGACATAACTCCGTAAAAAGGAAGAAGGGGACCAAGTGCATTCTTGAAAGGCGACTGGTGATGTGTCCCAAAGATATCCGAAATTCCACGTCGTACTCGTTTAGGAAGAGGTTTCTGTGGCAGAGAGTGAGCCACTCTCATAGCTGGGATGATGTATGCTAAGCCGCAGCGTCCTTTGTAATCCACCGGAAGATACGGGTATGCAAGGTTTCCACACACCCAGTACATTCCTACAGGAGAGGATATGGAACAGCTGGCAGTGCGATGAGCTAGAGCACTGAGGCGAGTCTGGCCCGCTGCTTCCAAACACTGCTGGGGAGCAGTATTCAGAGATTTAAATTCAGTGTCGGTTTCTTCTGCATCCCATTTGAAAGTATGAAGGCAGGCAGATTCTCCTACTGGTCTGTCGCCGTCATTCTCAAGGCACCAAGGGAAAGGGTGAGGAATGAGCTGTATGGGGACGGGTTTTGGTGTGTTCAGACATCTGTAGCAGTTTGCATGCCCTCCAGAACAGTTTAGAGGTCTCATTTTGGAGATACGTGGGCAGTCAGGGTGAGAATAAGACTGAGACAAGGGAATATGCAGCAGGTGGCAGGTGTCGCAGTCAGAGGCGGGTAAGGCCATCAGAGGTAAGCCTTCTCCAGCTGTGTAAGGCATGAGGCCACAGACGTAACAGCTGGAATTAGGGCGTATGTGGTTGCGGACTTGCCATGCCATCGTCAGGAAAATATTGATATCATTTACTCTTACATCTGAGGCTTTCATGGCCTGTGGAGCTCCCATGATGGACTCCACCAGGATCAGTGTCAAGAGATGCCAGACAGTCAGCATTCTTGAAATGGAAGTCATGGATCCACAAAATCTGGCTATGAACCTTCCCAGTGAAACTTTTGTGGAAGTGTTTGGTTCATGTAGCAGTATTCACCAGGCTTCAGATGAACATCAGCACCATCATCTGGAGTCTGGGAGGCAGCTTTTACCTGGAAAATGCATAAAGTGAATGTAGAATAGCTGTCCTGAAATAAAATACAAATCTTACAAATGGTAAGGCAAGGCCAAAGCAATCATAACAGCAGTCGATAAAATTCCTTACTTGTGGTTTCCGTCATGAGGCCAGCCTTTTTTTCTCTCTTCTGTCTGGGAATTCAGGTTATGGCTCTAACATCTGTCATGAAATAACAGCAAGTGGAGTTTTTCCCCCTCTGTTCATCCTCACTTTTATCAGGACACGAGTGTAGGTACAACCCAAAATTTGCACAATCACGAGGATCAAGTGAGTGAATCACAGGGTCAATACTCACTGACAATCAATCACAACGAGACGGCAGGATTTCAATCATCAAAACGAGACGTTCAGACTTTGAGGCAGCTTTACGTCAGATATGACCCGGTTGCATAAGCCTACAGAACCGTGAGCACAGTTAGTAAAGAAAGACTAAATGCATATCAGCAGACATACTGTAAAAGCAGGAAAGTCTGGATGTGTGGGATTACACACATGGACACGTATAAACACACACAAAGCTGATTTATGTTAAGCTAATAGGCAATACAGGACATGCTGGCTTGTTAATGGTTACGAAATGTGTTTTTAATCATCAGAGCACAAATACTCCAGTTATCTCCAATCAGTTATCAGTGGTCACTTATCTCAACTACTCTCTCAAAAACATTTTTATCTAAGAATGTTGTATAAATAGTTATAAATATGACTATTTTTTCAATGATTAACTTAATAAAATGTATCAGGAAAAGTATTTGGAGAGTGTGCACAGTTATAGTTTTTTCTAGTGTTTTGTGGTTTGAGCTCTTTTGTGTGTTTTTCTGTTTTCTGTTTTATTTTTATTTTTTGTCACATTTCCCTGTTTCTTAACCTTTCCAGTCGGTTACATTGAAGCTCTGTGTGTGTGTCAGTTTGTTTACATGTTTCTTGGTTGACTGCAGCCTTGGAATAAGTGGATGCTGGTTCACATACACAAACCTATGTTTACACAGGCTAAAAAGTGCTACATTCTTATCCATCTGCTCAATCTTGAGAGCATGTTTTATGTTAGATTTTTGGCCACCGTCCAATCAGTTATCTCAGTGCAGGTGGTTTATATCCGGGTGTGTGCCAAAGACAAAACACCTGCATAACCTTACATCACTGTATGGGATATGGTCAGAAGTGCAACATGCTTGAAGCTGATTTTCCTATGGGTTTAACTGGTTTGTGTTTTTCCTTCTTCCCTCACAGGCGACAGGACAGCCCTATGAACAATATGCCAAGATGATTTTCATGGAACTAAATGACGCCTGGTCGGAATTTGAAAGCCAAGGACAAAAACCCCTCTACTGAAGAAAGAGTGATAGGACGTGAGAGATGAGAGGATGTCCCTGCTGATTGTGTTATCTAACCTGAAATGTGTCACCACTCTGGTCAACATACTACAGCCACAACCCACAATATCTGCCTTTATACCTGTGCTTTTACCCATGCTTCTCTTCTCGCCACACAAACACAGATCGTCCAGTACACCACAGAACTACAGTGTCCAGACTAAAGAGTGTAACTAAACAAATGACTCCCCGTAGCTCCAATTTACCTATTTACTGTATGTGTGCGGTGCAACATTGTCCTTTCTTGTTGAATGTCCTTAGCCCTGAACCAACCCACCAATCAAAGCAGAGTCACCGGGATGTCTGAAAAAAAAAAAACAAAAACAGAAAACAGAGCAACTCTTGATTCTGGGACAGATCAAAAGAAAACAAGAGACAATGGACACACAAGATAAGAGACAAACAAATCAGGGAGTGAATTGAACAAGCATTTCGCTGACTGCTCTAAACAGAGATTCAGAGCGCTAGCTAGACTGTAAGGCACAGCAAGCATTTAACAGCAATCAAGCCATTTACCCACAACACATTCTGTTCAGGAAGTAGATTTCACTATGTACTGCATGTGAAAATTCAAGATGTTGTCATATCTAATCAAGAGGTTTTTTTTAATGGAACTGAATGTTCAAGTAGAAGTAAAAAAAAAAAAAAAAAGTAACTGCAACATAAATTTATGTTGTTCACTGAATGAAGTGAAATTGAACTGATGCCACATCTGTTTTCCTTCCCAAATAGTCTTTGAAGATACAAATTAGAAATGAACTGTCTAATTTAGGAAGTTTTATGAAAGTGCAAAGAGGATGAAAGGAAAGTACTTTTGCTGCTTTTGAGACTAACGCTGATTACAGGTTCACTTCCATCTCCACTAGCCTTAAAATTTAGTTTGCTGGGGAATATTGAAAATGAAATTTGACTAAATATGATTTTACAAAATGTGGGTCTCTACAATAAAAACACAGGTTAGAAGGCTGTTAACATTTTCCATTCCTGACTTTGTATTAATATGGCAGATGAAACATAATGGTGATATCATTGGTATGTCTGATCTAATTGAGCCTTGTGTTTTTGCTGTGTTTGCTGCAAACTGGACATTGTATATTTTAGGATTAGCACATGTACAGATCCTTACATGAAGCACCTTGAGGCCTCATGCATTCTTGCTCATACAGTAACATGTATTTTTGCATGATAGCAACCGGGGAGCTCAGTGAAAGCACAAACTGACTAATCTGTGCAGCTTTGAAGGAAAGCCATTGTTATTTATTTATTAGTTCATTTTTGCTCAATTTAATTTTTTTTGATTTGCGTATGTCCTTATCTTACATTTTTAATGAAAAATATTTTAGGGCCACTCTGTTTTACTCACCGACTGACTGACTGACAAACTAGCAAAACAAGGGAATAAGACTATATCACAGTTTTTGTTGGTATAGCATTTTATAGACTGCAATATCTTTTTCCAAACTACAGCAATCATATAACTGTGCTTAAACACTGCAGAGTGCTCATATGAGTTTTCTATTGGTCCCAAAAACTCCCTACAAGGCAATAATAGTCATGAGTTGATTTTGCAGACATGGATGATTTTGTCATAGGATGCCACTCATGTCATAGGATGAAATCGTGTCGGACTGAAGACTGAATTAATGTGCTTCACTGTTTCTCATATCTTCACATTTTAAATTCATAATTTCACTAAGACTCTATTGTACATATATCTGCTCTCATTATCACAGTTTTTATCAAAACACTGATTGATATGCAGCAGTTGCAACATGTTTTTTTTCTTTGATTACTTGATATCATTTGTTTACCTTTGTGAGACATTTCTGTCACAGCACTGACACTTTTATTTATAATAATCATGCAGCTTTTGTCTGGACAAATAATACAGGCACTATGTCATATCAAATGTGAGGTACAGCACACATGACTCAAAGTGTCATCCTTTTGTCAGGAGCTGTATATGTTGCACATGCTGTTTCTAATAGTTTGAATCCAGAAAAGATGTGAACTTGAATCTCTGTTCATATGATTTCATTAACATACAGGCTTATGTGATTGTTTCTCTGTATGATGGTCTCTCCCTGCCTTTGGTACATGTTTTAGGGACATTTACTCCTGAGTAAGTAAATAAATATGACTTATTAGCATCAAGCAGAAACTGAAGCAATTCTCAATTTGTGAAACATCAGAATTTGGTAGTTCAAGTTTCTCAAAGGACACTAATATAACTGTGACCCTAAGACATTTTCATCTTTCAGCTTTGTTTTTACAAAAGTTCTACTGTAAAATTCACTTGAGATGTTTACTGATTCAAAAATAAAAATGTGTTTTGAATCATTTTTAACTTTCAAATTGAGCAAAATATTTGCCTTCACATGTTTAAGTTATTAACATCATTACTGTTTTGTTCAGTGTTTTGGAGATTTAGATGAAGGATGACATACTTAACCATCATCTTTGTTGGAATTAATTTTACCCATGATTCTCACTTTCTTCATCTGCATTGAGGATGTTGACTGAATACTGACCAGTGTAAAAGGAGTCTGAGTGCTATAAAGTGCTGTTTCTTTAACCAGTTTGGGACCCAAAATGGATCAGTGGACTCAAATGTGGTGGTCACCACATCACTGGAAAGAGATTAAGAAATGGGTGCTTGAACAAGACTCTGGGTCTCAGGCTGAAAATGTTAAAGAACTCCTACCAGACACAGGAAGTGTGTAGTATGTGCTTCTGTGCTGTATTTACACCGAGGACCTACATGTGAAATAACCCTCATAAGCTCCCTCGCTGACTGAATTCTCTATCTGCAATCTTACAGCTATGTTAAAAAGCTAACCTCTATATTGTAGTCGATGGATGTGTGTTGTTTGAAGTTGTGGTATGTATGGAAGTGATCTGATTTGAATACAGACTACTGTACGTTATGTGTTTGCCTGTCTGCTGTTAAAGTATTACTAAAATGTGTAAAATTCTGTTCATGTGTTCCTTTTCAGTTCTGTTTACTGTTACAGGATGTACATAATGATCAAGTGCAGTGCACAGAAATAAATAGTAAACAGAAAACAAATGTTGTTTTCTCTGAGTATCTTTGCTTTACTTCACTGAAAAATAGATTTTCAGCTCGGGGATCTTAAAACAATCCACCACCAGTCACTAACAGGATATGGTTTGACCCCATTCTCCTTTATCCATTGAATTTGGCACAGTTAGTGTTTTTCCTTCTGACCACTAGAGGGTAGCAGTGTACAGCTCACTCTTATAACAAAATAAATATATAAATAAATTACACATGCACTGTGCTAACAGGTATATTAGATGAAAAGGTTACTACTTGTTTTTCCTCTTCTTTCAATCAATATGACAACATTCAATCAATATGACAATAACTTTTCCATATAAAATGCATCCTTTGCTTGATATCAATAGTGATTGATCAGTGATACAGATAATTTATTCTTGCAGATGATGCTTTCAGTTCATGGTGGTCCAGATTTCTGCAATAATGTAAATGAACACAGACTGTAACAACATGCTGCATGACAATGCAGCTGTTCATTACTTGTGCTTGATCTAACCTCCTCTCATATGTGACCAGTTAGGGGTTGATATGTTTTCTCCTGGGCCCAGATCCGGGAAAAACAGGGTTGCAGTCTCATTGTTTAGCAATCCAAAAGGAAAGTTATGGTAATTGAAAATAACTCCCCCAATCAGTGATTCATTGTTAAATATGGTCAGTGCTGCACTCTTCAGATTTTCCCTCCTCTAACTCCTCTCTGCTGACAGTGCTGACGCACTTCCTGAGAGGGATTCAGTGCTGATGGATGAAGATCATTATCACAGGCTCATATTTTATTTTTCACTATACCATAGACCATTAAGCACAAGTCCAATCTACATATCAAGCTATAACACACGTACACAGAGTTTCAAGTCAACATCCTGATATCAGCAGGGACATGGATGCCCTTTGGGGTAAGTCAAACATAAACAATCATGTAGATATGTTCAGGGATGTTTACACAAGAGCACAAGAGGGTTAAGAGATTCACTGTTACTAAATGTAGATATATGATCAAACTCTAGGAGTTGCTCTAATATATTATATAAAATTATAGAAAACTGGATAACATATTCTGAATGTGTCTTTCTATATGTTTAGGTCTACAACAACACATTTCCCTTTTTAAATCACCCCTGACAATAGTCCTCGGTGTTTTTCGTGCGTTTCTTTCTTGGTCTATTATTGCGCCACTTAAACCCTAATTTCGACCCCTTAAACATGCTCAAAAACTCACCAAATTTGGCACGCACATCAGGTCTTGTGAAAAATTTGATAAAATGTAAAAATTAACCCCTAAAGTGCCAAAATGTGCTCACTAGCGCCACTTACGTAACTAAAATGGCCGCCATGGCCCAAATCAAAACTCAATTATTATCTCATCAAGACCTACAAATCATACACTGACACCCCTGATCTAAATCCAACAGGAAGTCCACAATCTCACTTTCGAAATAAGACTTTGCCCCAATTTTGGACTCTAAACAAATGCTATCTCCTCTGAGGGCGTTAATAGTATCGGCTTCAAACTTTAACACATATCTTATGACATTGTGCTGAACAAAACCTGTTAAAAACTTTGTAATAACTCGAATGGTTTATATTTTATAAGCCCTGAAAGTTTAAGTGTCACATTGCACCTTACCAATGGAGAGGCAATCTTTGGGCATGAACTTTGTGCCAAACTGAGGCTTCTGATGTCTAAATTATAAGTCTGATAACTTTCAAACCTGTATCAATGGATTCACAACAAAATGTCCTACAAAAATTTAATGTAAGATTTGGCTAAAATCATGGGATTGGGATTTCAAGGGATGGCGATATTTCATAAAAAGTGTACTCTGAAATCCTGTTCTCCAACTGCTCCTGGTGATGTCACTCCCTCAATGCTTTATAAATGAAATCAAATAACATCAAATAAGAACTCTGCGAGACTTAAAACCTCTTCATTTTTGAGTAACAATTCCTATACGTCTCTATTTGGGATATTATATTCTGAAAAATGTGATTAACAAACCTTAGTTTCAAGATTTTGATTTCAGTACAGCACAATCTCCCACTGAGTTGTCAACTTTCAGTCAAATTATTGATATTTATTAAAGCTAAATTAAACCAGACTATTCTTAAATAATGAATCTGTTTGAGGAAAATCATTGTATGTGCCCCACTAATAAAAATAATTAATAAGCATACACTGTACAGATGCAGTGCTCTGTGTGCTCTATACACTGCATACCTGGTTTATGATCCCTGTGAGCAACACAAAACATATTTTTCTGTATGTTTCTGTGAAAGAACCACTTATTTGCATCTCAGCATCTTTCCTGAGGGAGATAGTGTGAGCATACAAGCCACTGGTTATTTATTTAATTAAATTTGATTGGGTTTACTTATTGATTGATTTTGATATAAACAGCAATGTAAATGTATCTGTTGATTTGCAAATACATCAAAGATGCGGTTATAATCCATTTATAATGGATAAAGCCTTGGTCTGGACGAGAGGTCGTCAGGTGGACTCCAACGTTCACCGAGTGTTTCGACCCTTAACCACAACACTCTCCGGTTGGCGGGTCGGCAGTGATTGACCAAATCACTGCCCCTCTCATCTATAATCTATAATATACATATATCTGGGGCTGATTATCATCTGAAAAAAAAATTATATGCCCAAACTGTTCTGTACAATTTTAAAGAGCTGTCCCAGAAGGATTTCTGCTCTTGTATTGTACAGCAAATAGCATAATAACTATAAAAACATTTCACAGCACTGCTAAATTCACTGTTAACAGAAATGATCATGTAAAGACAGGAGATGAGGTCAAAAACTCATATGAATTTTGACATTTACTGAAGAGGCCCAATCAAAGCTAATGAGTGATATGCTGTTCTTGAAGTAGCAGTGTTTACAATGTTGTGAATGAATTCAAAGTTCAGGGTCCATCTTGCTTTGACAATATGACAGATGGCATTTAACCAAGAGAACATTGTTTTGATGAATCAAGACTGTTGCCCTAGAGAATCTGTGGAACCTGAATAAATAATGTCACTCACTCTGTGAAGCACTACTGTCACTTTAACGATGAAAGCACTTAACCCCTAAGTGCTCAAGTGGTCACTTAATGAAAGACCTCCTGCTGGAATCTCATATGACTGACTGTGTGTAGCTGTCCTCCTGAAAAAAAATAACGGATTTGTCTGCAAAACAGTGTGTTGGTATAAATAAATATCTTCAGTAGAAAAAAAACAAACTGTAGGGTTGTTGTTAAAGCACACGGTGTCCTGTTGTTATCTTGGCTGGCCGGGAAATGTTAATGTCTCCAGAGATGCTACTCCTCCAGTCTGGGAATTCCTTAGTAAAAAAAAAAAAGTATTTTCACATGGCCTCCCCAGTAAACAGAAAAACTTTGCTTTTTTCAGATTTTTTTTCAGATGGTTTGTTTTGCGAGTAGTAGGTGGAAAGTCAGTATTACTGCTGCTACTGTGTTGTATGCTGTGAATCGTGTATGTGTGTGTGTGTGTGTGTGTGTGGTCCAGGTATTCCTCACGTTGTGCGGACACAAGTCATGTTGTGGGGACTTGCCTCCCTTATGGAGACCAAAAGAAGATCTTTTTTTGCAAGAGGAGATAGGTTATATATTGTATACACATGATCACAATAAGATGGTTCATTCACATCACAATCACATAGAACACACCAAATAATCATTATACATTCTTACAGACACAGTACTTATAACAATCACAAACATTATGAAGAATATCAGCTGGTAAAAACTTTAAAGTCCCTCAGAGGAACAGGTGTCTCAAAGTTCAAAGTGTATTGCAGTTCATTACAGTAGTAAGGTGCATTAAAAAATCTAAAAAGTCTTATATAAAATACAGTCATGTGATAGTAAAATGCCAAGCAACAGTTCTGTGAGACTGTACAGGGCTTTGAGCTAAATGCTAACATCAGTTAAGCAGGTTAAATGTTTACCATGTCTACTTTCTTAGATTAGCATGTCAGCAACTTAACTTTTAATCATTAGCACTGCACACTAAGTCCAGCTGAAGCTGACAATGTCATTAATTTACCAGAAATTTGAGCAAAAACCAAAGTATTGGACAAATTAAAAGGAACACTAAAATTCATACATACTAAGTTTCATGGCAATCAGCTGTTGAGATATTTCACTCAATATCCAAAATGTTAACATCATGGTGGCGCTAGAGGAAACTTCAGGGGATCAGCAAAGTCTGTAAGCCTCATGAGGACCATAAATGTCTGTAAAAAACTATGAAAATCCATCCATTATTTCTTGAGATATGTCAATCTGGGCCGAAGTGGTCGACTGCCTGACTGATATGGCATAATTCTTGTTTAAAGGCACTATCACTGTGGGAAAACAAGGAAGCAAACTACTTTAAAGTCCATCACTTCATGATGCCAAAAATAGTTCTCATTATGGTTATCAGCTTTTTGGCCTGTTTTTGCAGCGAACTAGCTCACTGAATCTGTATGTTTTTTTCTCCCTACTATACTAATAATGACTCAAATACAGCGCCATTGACTTGTGAATGAAATGCAGCCATTAAAGACTCAGGAATGTCAATGCAGATGCACTCATTTCATTCTCAAGGTTCTCTGTAAAGTGGGTTTCTACAGTAATAATATGGGGGAGGGGGGGACGACATATGGAGTGACTGAAAATAAGTGAATTTTTGGGTGGCGATGCTGGGGCTGATGAGGGTTGTTGACCACAAAAACAAACCATGTTAGGAGCTAGTTTGCATTGACATATCACAGATTAAAGACATGTGTTTTATGTCTGTGGGAATCTCCCAAATACCAAGAGTACTAATATGATCCTTTTGTGAGAGAGTAGTTTTTCTTACTGCTGCTCTCTTTGTGCTGAGAGAACCACTGACTTTTTCTGTCCTTTTAATGCAGTTAAACATCTCTGATTCGTTAAAGTCCTCTGCTTTCCCAGTCATAAACTTCTATCTAACTCCTTGCAACATGCAGTGACTTGTTAGAGAGCATTTTGAAATATGTCCTACAGCGTATGATACAATAAGAGTGGAGGATCATGCTGCTTTGGTATGTGTGTGTGTATGTGTGTGTGTGTGTGTGTGTCCTTGTGTTTGTATGTGCATGAATAGGAATGTGTATCTTGCATGCCAGGAGACTGTGATATTGCTGCTTGGGTGTGTAGATTTCACACAGGAAGCAGAAGTGGGACATTTCATTAAGTTTCAGTGTTGTTTTTGGCATATCCTGCTCAAGTGCATCTTTCACAGACGAGAACAAGCAACAGATCACAAGCTTTATTTTAATGTATGACATCAAAAGCCGGATGTCTATCGAGATACAGAGCACATATTCCTCTAAACTGCTTTTCTTTTAAAGAACATGTACAGTTTCAACATTATGTAACCCTGAATCTTTAAATCCAGAAAATACAAGCCTTCTTCTGATAACCTGTTTTTTAAGGATGCAGCTGAAAAAATACAAATACAAGAAAACCATGATTCTGGTCAAGGATTAAGGCTATTCAGAGTTTTTAAACCACTCAGGTGTCATGCAGGTCAACTCTGGCTGCTACAGTCAGCAGAGGTTTGCAGTGAAGTATCTTACTGGAAGTTTAAAAATAGGCTCCCTTTTTGGCTCTGCCACTTCACAAGCATGGGTTAGATGTAACTGCAGCTGTGATGGAAAAGAACAACAGAACTTTAATAATAACTTTTATAGGCATTTAAAAAAAACTGTTTTAATTGAATTCTAAAATGGCTGTTGTTAGGGTTTGTTGCTATTTGCCTCTCAAACTCTTCACTGCTCCCTCTTTGCAGGTCCACCTGATCATCACTTTGACTTGAAACTTCAAACAGTCACTGTTTGCAGCATGTGTAGCCACAGTTAGGGATTTCCTATTCAATGAAATCAAGTTAAATCTTGAATTTTGTCCTGCACACCAATAAATCTTTATCAGAGCTGCCCTTTGTGGCCCAAAATGATGCTAAGAGCAGGGAGAGTGAATCAAAACAGTAAAACTGCAGTTCGTAAAACCAAATCAGCGAGCTGCAGAGTTTTTACACATAATCATTTGATCCATGGTTGTAATAAAATTCATTGTAAAACTCTAAGTTTTGTGTCTGTGTTTGTGCAGTGAACACTCCACACTCTACTAAGCAAACAGGATGTGTTTTTGTGCTTGCGACGTGATATCCAGTTTTTTCCTGTCTCACTGATAAGAGATTGTATCCCAAAGTTTGTTTGACCTGGTCGGGATCAGTGCGGTTGAGCGAGGGCACTGTAAATGGTGTAGCATTGCAACTCAAAGGCTGCTCTTGGCTAGAGTGCGTCAGAGGAATTATGGGATCAAGTGTGTGCACACAGAAAACCCCTATGTGACTCAACTGGAAGGGAAAATTTAAAAGGGGACCACTGACTGAAGGTAGGCTTTGCATAGAGCTCTTGTTTCTGTAAGTCTCTAAGTCTTAAGTCCCAGTGTGCCCACAGCTACAAATATAAACATCCAGTCCAAAATAGATATGGCTTTTTTCCAGAAAAATCTAATCCCCATGCCATCCACATCTTGACAGTGCACTTACACCTGTAGCCTGTAGATGCAGATTTTATTGCCACATGCATGCATGCACGTCCTGGCCTGTGAGCAGTGTTGTGAGGGATTGGTGTGTATTCTGACACTCCAGGTCAAAAATAGCCTCTCATGCCCAGAGACACACTGAGCCACATAAAGCTCTCCGTCTATAGGAGTTTCTCTACAAGTACTGTTGACAATGTCAGGTCCCAGTCTACTACAAATGTTCAGGATGTCAGCTGAAAGGCAAACTTTATTTTTCATGTTGTACTTCTGGATATTCATTGGTATGGGGGGACTGGTAAGTACATTTTCTCAATCACTGTTGTAACATTTCAGACGACATGAAATTACAAACTGTGGGATGTATGACACCATATACGCACTCTGCCCATCTGACTGTTGCTTATTCATTTAATCTTGAGTCACTAGACTTGTTCTTGTGTAGCTGTTAGTTTATGAAGAAATATACCTTGTATTCTCTCCAGTCTCTCTTCTGATATGGCGATTTTTTTCCCTCCCTCAGACTCTTTTATCCCAAACTCTTTGTCATGATAAACTCACATTCCTCTAGCTATATTTCTTTAGTTTTTTTTCCCTTCAAATTTGAATGAGGTAGTACAACAGGAACCACAGAGATCATAACTCTGTTGATTCTTTTCCTGGAGACATGACCTCAAGCTAAATCTTTGTTTGTATGTGTGAACATAGAAGCCCATTGAAATCCATAGTAAAACTGCTGGAGTCAGGATTTATTCAGTCTAGTTTAGCAGTAAAACTGGAAACGGGGGAGAACAGCTAACCTGGTTAAAAAACACACTTCTAAAACGTTCTAATCAACACATATGACGCTTGTTAAATTTGTTTGGGGAGGTGGTGGATTGAGCAAACTGTACAAATGTCATGTGGCAGGGGGGGTTTAGGGGGTTTTTGTGCTGGCTGGGAGCAGTGACTTCCTGGAGTCCTCAAATTACACAAATCAAATGAATGTGTTCATTAGGAAGATTTACAGGCTCTGTTAGGAAGATTTTTTTTGTATCTTTAGACAGAACCAGGGTAATCCAACCAGCTGCTGTCTGTAGCTTCATATTCATCAGACAGTGATATTGATCTTTTCATCTTAATGCTAACATTTTCCCGAAATGTTGAACTATTCCTTTAACACAACACACGCAAGGACAATGTTTAGCTTCTCGCTTCACTATCCAGAAAAGCAGCTTTTCCTTTAAAAACCACTTCTATTGAAAATCCATCTCAAAGCTATACCTTGATGTCAGAAATGTTGTATCGTCACCTCTCGTGTTCAAACAAGTGTGTCAACATGAGAGCTAGCTGCTGCCTGGGATCAGGTACTTTGACCACAGACACACTTCAAATGAGCCTCAGGCAAAAGCTGACCAGACTGGCTTCGACCTCCTGTTTTTCAATCTATGTCAGAGCTAACAGCCATGGTCGTTTTGCAGGGTGCAATTTGCTGTCCATTTGAACCATTTGGTTTATTTAAACTAAGGAGTGCAAAAGGTGAGATTATGGTCACAGACATCTCCATGGTGATGAGAGGTTTCTGTACTTTGCTGTTTGCTCAGTTGGACCTTTAGGGCTGAATTTACACAGGAACTAAAAGTTGATCATCATGTCCACTCTGTTGGCCGAGCTGTTGGACACTAAGTTCTTGTCCTCAGTTTTTTTTTCTGTGCAGTTTTAGGGGTTAGCAACCTTTTTACATTCTACAGTTAAATACATGGTGTGTGTTGTTTCAGGGAGATTCCAGTATTTTTACACTTAGTTTATCTATTTTATTTAGATATTATTCATTTTAAATCCACCATGATTTAATTAATGTTGGAAAGCAAATACTTCATTTTCTATTTCTTAATAATTTCCCAGAAACAACTATGCAATCTTCTGGTACTGATTACAATTACAGGGAAAATGGAGATAAAGTTTATTAAGAAAAATATTTGCGAAAGAGTTTTGTTGAGAGATCAATGGGGAATTGCATAATAATATCACCAGGGCGATATTGTTGGCATCTTCATCAAGTGGAAGCTCATACGGAGATGGTAGACGGGACAGGATCAATCCTTGGGAGACTAGACGCAGGTAGTTAATGGAAACCTTCAGTTGAACATTGTGGATGTCACGGTAGTGATGGGGAGGTGGTGGATTGAGCAATAGTAGGTATCTGTCATACAGGCCAGAGACTAATTGGCTCCAGGAATGCGGGCAGAGAGATCATTGTTCAGATATGGTGATATCAAGATCGTGAATGTAGAGACGTTGACAGTGTGGGAAAGTGGAAGTGACATAGCAAACATTCATCCATAGAGGAAATTCAGTTTAAATGACGAATTTTAAACTTGCGGAAACTGAACGCCTCATTTAATAAATAAAATCAAAATGATTACAACATTTTCAAGAATTTTTTTTTTGTTTTTTAGGAGTGTGTTTTGTTTAGGGGGACTTAGAATGATGACATCAGTATATCTAAATTCCTGGTTGCAAATCTTACATAAACTTGTTTTTAGTCTCTCAAAATGGATCGTAATTTGAACTAGAAGAAAAAAGATTTTTATCAACAACTAGTTCCATCTATCCATTCAGTCACAGGGAACTGTAAATTTTCCATTTTAGGCTGCATGTCCTTGGTTTGACAGTATCTCAAGCAGCAGATGTCCTGTAAGGCCCAACCCATTCCCAGGTCGTAAAATACCAATGCTTTGTCAAACCCCTCAGCATCTGATACACATGTGGTGTGTGTGTGTGTGTGAAGGGAGGGAATCCATGAACCAGCTGGACACAAAAATCTGGCAGTCTGAAATAAATAAATTCAGAAATCAAAAGTAAGCAGTTGATATGATGGTAAATAAAAGTTTTGTGATGTGACGCAAAGTGGAACGTCTTCATCTCCATAGCAACACTGGCTGAGGATCATGTTTGATCTAATCTTCCACTATCAGTTATATCTGTGCATGAGTTTCTTTATTTTTTTTGGCAGTATCTGTCTGTCTGCAGTCCTGTGAATCATCAGCTTGATTCTGCACCATTCACAGTCCTAATCATCACATCATGACCAAATGTTCTGGAGCTGTGGGTTTGTCAACAAAGTATTTTGCCTCAGTTGTTGTTTTGTGGCATAGGATAATAATAATAATAATGCTTTTAAATGTACAGCAGTGCAACTATTCTAGGAAGACTTCATCCGATTTATACTTATTGGAAATTATCTAAATCATGGACCTCCAATGAAATGAAATTCTCCACTTTGGTTAATTTGTTGTGTTGCTTCCTCTCCATTATCGCTGTCCTCCTCATTATTTAAATCTTTATTTATCCTCCACATATGAGCACTCTTTTACCAGTGCTGTTCATTTCCACTAATTCACTCTCACTTCCTATTTAGGTTATGTGCTGTGTTTTGTGGTAGCTTGTTTTATTAAGGAACATAAAAACGCACACTGGTTTCCAACTGAGTGCTCCTCAGTCATTGCTTGTTCTGTGTCAGTCATCAGAAATGTCAAGATGCATTAATATCACACCTCAGGACCATGTCATGACCCTCATTCTTCATTTGTTTCCTGTCTGCCTATCAATTATCAGCTGTCCATTAAAGGGAAGAAATGCCCAAAAATAAGGTGCACTGTTGTAATGTAGTGGGAATGGAAAGCTGGAAAAAACAAGGTGGACAAACAAGACTGTTTCAGAAACCCAAGATGAACTGGCATAATACCATTAGATAGTATGTGTAATATTCTTGTTATTCTGTTTGTTTGCAATCTCTTTTGCCTTTTATATCCTACTTTTCAGTGTTTGTTAGCCAGCAAACTTTTTTTTAAGAAGACTAAACTCTCTGCCCTTAGGCGTGTTGCAAGATGTAATATAAACTGTAAATTATTTATGGCTTCAGGCGACAAAAATCAACTCAAACCACATTTGAAAAACCATGTTTTCTTGGAAAATATTTGAATGCAAAAGAAACAAAACAACATATGAAATTCTATGGCCCCAGCCAGCCAGGGGAGTTTGATTCAGAAAGAACACTTTCATTCAGAAAAAATTGAATGGCTTAAGGTGCCAAACTGATGCTCTCTTGTCCGCTGAGATGTTTCAGTTAGACATTAAGGTAGAGAACTGGGTATGACTCAAAGAGAGAGCCGCCGGATTATTATCGCCTGCTGCTTGTCTGATACAGTCAGCTATTAGCTTTAGCACGAGTGGGTGCTAAATGAAAACATCAACTCAATGCAGACAGAAGTGAGTGGTTAGGGAGCTGAGAACATTATGTAGATGTGTGAGATTCCCAGTGGCTTGGAAACCCAACATGTTGTTGCTGTCTTAATATGAAACCAGTGTGAATTTGGAAGGCTGATATGAGCCAATGATTTATATTTGTTGTTACAAAGGAAATTTGTAACAACACAGATTTCTTCTTTCTCTTTTCATGTTTGTAATTAGCCTTTTTTTCAACAGCCCATGCCTGTCTTATCCCTCTTCCAGCTGCTGTTTCATAAGGGGAGCAGAAGTCACAAAACCAGTATATTACAAAAAAAAAAAAAAAAACAGTTTTATGAAGATGTGAACGACCTGATAAAAACAAGATTTATTTGATCATTTTACCGTCAAAGTCTGCACACTATTGCATTATTGTGTGCTGTTATTGTTTAACATGGCCAGATTCCAGCCAGCTCTCTCTTTCCCCTTGATTCCTGTCTGTCTCTTTGCTGCCTACTGTCCAATAAAGGCAAATGTGCCAATGCCATCTTCAAAAAAAAAAGTTACCAGAAAATGGAAACTATAGTGATTTTTTTGAATTTTCATCTGGCACCACTAACATGTCAAAATCTTCTATTGACCACTAAAATATCTCATCGTCAGCAAGAGGGATCATCACAAAATGTGGCACAGACGTTAATGGTCCCCACAGAATGAACTTTGGCATCACAATCTGGTAAAGATTTTCATTTGTCCAGTACTTGCTGTTTAGATAGGCTGCCTGCGAAAGTAATGACATTCCCATCCACCTCAGCTGTACCTCAGCTCTTTGTATTTAGCAATAATTAGCTAATGTTAGCATACTAGCATGCTAAATTAAAAATGTAATAAAAAAAACCCAAACATACCTGCTAAACATCAGCATGTTAACATTTTCATTATGATCTTGTTTGCACACTGATGTTAGCATTTTACTCCAAGCACAACAGAGCTGCTAGCATGGCTTCTTGTTGGTGGACTGTTGTTTGTTAAAATTAGTAGATAAGGACAATTTCCTAAAAGATATTTTTAAAGATATTTCTTCCAAAGGAATTGGTTTCAAAACAGTCAAAAACTTATATCAAGCTGACAGCAGGACCCACACAACCTTGATCGGTCACCAGATTACAGTCCCCTGCTTGACTCCCTCACTATTTCTTTATTGTTCTGGCTGGAGGGGACGGCTCACTAGATTTTAGATAATAAAATCTGGTGACGCACAGGCTTGGCATGGGACACCTCAGCACTTTCTCTCTTTCAGTCTTTCTAATTCTTTCCATATTTGTTTTCTTCTGGGAAGATGGAAAGAAGAGAGATACTCCCTTGCAATTTCACATTTTCTCTCTCTCAAAGGGGAAAGTGAGAGGGAAACTGTGTGAGAGAACGAGTGTATAACCAACACTGTGTGTGGAACAAGTGACAGTTGAATGTATGACTGTGTGAGAGTGAGTATGTGTTTGTGTTTGTGTGTGTGTATGCACATAGAAACAAGGTGGAGATTGTGTCCCGAGGAGAGGCTGTGATGGTGCTTTTATGAGTGACTCCATCATGTTTTGATGATGCAGTTATGACAGTGCAAAGAACAAGCAGACAGTCAATACGGTGCTGTCATTTCATCACATCATCGTGTTACACACTGCTGCAAACTGTGTGCTGATGTGTGTTTGTCTCAGAGTGTGTTTAAGACACAGAGAAGTAGAAAGAAGGAACAGAATGACCACAAGATGAATAAGAAACACTATCACCCCTCCTTTGCTTTGTCTCTGATGCTAAGAAACACCCTGCAGCCTTATTGGTGGCACAAGCAGATGTTATCTACTCATATCCGGCAAAGATGTGTGTTGTTCACATTTTGTGGCCCCACAAAATCCCAAACAACACAGTCTTTTGTGTTTTTGAGGTTTGTGTATTATTGATAATGAGACCCATTAAATCTATTAGCTTCGGTTGCCTCATTAACTCCTGTGAGACATAAGGGTTGTATACTTACTGTAGGCAGTTTTTGCCAAGTGCATTCACACATGCACGCGCAAACACACATAAGTACACACATGCCTAGTGATTGGGTTGGGTGGGTTTATTGCGTCATAAGTGTGTACATCACCTCAATTCAGCTCCAGTTGTGCTGCAACAGACAGGCAGACCTCCATATGAGGAACAGAGCAGGAAAACAGTGAAGTAGGGTTGCAACTAATGATTATTCTCAAGATAAACTTAGCTACAAGGTGAAGTGTTCAATTTGACAACAGCCCTTAAACACAAAGATATTCAATTTACAATGATGTCAATCAACAAAAGAGAGAAGAAAGAATGTTGAAAGGTTCGTCCTTTGTTATGATGAAACAGTGAAACAAAATCATGCCTTATGTCAATGCCAGTACATCAGGTCCTTTTAAATGTTGTTGTGCCATATGGTGGTTTGCTCACAGGCTTTCTTGGCTCACTCTCTCTTTCTTTTTTTCCCCCCTCCGCTTCTCTGACATGTTCTTCGTCTCTTCTCTCCCAATACTTGATGTTTGGCAGGTGCTGTGCTGTGTCTTATGTTCAGCTCTGCAGCTGAAAAGCTTTTCTGTTAATTCAGTGGAAAAATACTGTGTCGTCTCATGAGAAGATGTGAATTTAATAACATTTCTTGAAATACACATATGTATTCCTAGGAAGAGAGAGACAGCAGACAGATGTGACAGTAGAAGAAACAGCCAGTAATTTCACACTTAAATACTACAGTGGATAGATACATTTACCTTTTGACAACTTTCCATTGTGCAAACATTTTCTCTCTCTGTGGGTGAAGTTTTTTTTTGTATATAGGGGTTTTCCTGTATAATCATAACGGTATTTATCATAACTATTTTTTGATAATTGAAGCTAAGTGTCTCAGGATTCAGTTACTCAGCTTTTTTGCAGATGATATGATACAGGCAGTTTGTATTTCCTCTTGATAAAATGACGAAAAAGAACCTGTCAATTGCCTAAATGTAATCTACAGTCAGTAGCCTGATGTAACCTGTTAGCTAACCTGGTCACACGACCAGTAGGTGTAACACTTTGTGCACAGAACCTCCTTCTCTAGTGTCATTTCATAGAATCTCATGATTCAGATTGGTGTTTGGATCCCATTACCCCAGTCAGTTCAAAAATTGGCAGAAGTCAGCAGGTTTTATTGCTCTCTGGCTGATTGGTCCACACATTTGGTCCGTTTAGATATTGGCTGCATTAACCAGAACTTATGACAAACGCAGCGTCAGCCTGTATTTCAGCAGTCGTAATTTTCAAGGAGATGTGATACAGCTGTGCTCTGGAAAAGACATCACATTCAAACTTTGTCAGCATACACTACTGCTTGCATAATGATAAATTCAAGATATAAACAAGTATGTGAATTTAGACTTAGGCTCATTCTCTGAGATGATGTCCTTTAAAATAAAAAAAAAAATCTGAGCCTGAGGTGATAGCAGCTTTTTTCCACAGAGGTGTTAATTTGGTCGACTTTCAGGCACAAGTTTTCCTCTACTTAACACATATATTTTCTTAACACTTCTGTCAGTTTGGTAAGAGGCAAAGCTGCATTTCTCAATAACAGGGACATTCATACTCTGACGCCGGGCGCACTGCCAATGGAAATAAGACTGAGACGTCCAGTACATAGACCTTCCACAAAGATGAAAACACAGAGATTGACTGTACAAATATTCTAGCTATGAACAGACACTGTAATATATGAAAATATAAAATTAAGAAATTAAAAATAAATACATTTAGATGTTTTGAATTGGAAAATAGCACTCAAAAGACTCTTTAGTATGTTCAAAATTAGAAAAGTTTGACTGAGATCTAAGAGCTTGTGCATCCTGTAGAAGTGTGGAGTGATGTGTATTTTTTTATACTCAGTAGGTACAGAAACTGACCAGCTTTGATCCACATGCTGTGCTCCACTTTACCTGCAAGAAAGGAGTGAAATTAATATATAAAAATGACCATATAGATTGTCAAATTAAAAGATTTTGTCCCACATCAGTGCTGCTGAACTCTACATAATTTGGCCTTTTCCTCTCACTGTCCCCTGAGACACGATCTTCCATGTAGTCCTCCCAGAGGAGAGTGAGCAGTCAGATGACCCACTTTTTAGTATCCGGACATCGGCAGACTAATGGACATCCTAGCAGTGGGTTTTTGACTTTTTCCTGATCCTGATGAAAGCCTTCTTTGTTAGGTGGAGCTGCTTGTAATGGTTAATTCCACTGCATATACAATTTGCTATTCTATCTGTACGTAAGTCGAAAGATGCTGGACTTGCTGTTTGGGTTTGTACTTAGCAGGACATCCTTATTCACACTAATGCTACCTTCAAATGGGGTTGTGTTTACCGTGTTCACAAGAACAGTTCATATGAATGACATCCTCTTGCGGTATTCACAACTTTCACAACAGTGAAAATTTTCTGAAAGCTCTGAGTTCATGATTTGTGATGTGTTGTTGGTGTTTACAGGAATAGCGTAGGCCATGGAAGTTCATTTGTCAGTGGATGGCAATTTAATATGTATATTGCTATTTTAGTCTCTATAGATTTTTTCTTAGTAATTCTACAATATGTCTGAGGAAAATGTTGATATTCCCAAAGGCCTCATCTTTTCCCTCTGTCGTTATGCCTTTGTATTTCCTGCATTACCTTATCTGCTCACTAGCTAGGTAAATTGTAAGCCTCATTGGCTTCTAGACCTTAACAGTTACTTCAATATTAGCTAGCTTTTGGTGTCCATGTTGCCTAGCAGTGGTGGTCTCAGAACTTAACCACTAAAATACTGAGCATATTGTGTACATGACTTCCCATGTCGAACCATGAGATCACATGTTCCATTTGAAGGCAGCATAACAGTCGACTTTATTCAGAGTCAAGCCATTGTGGAACCTTAGGGGAAGAATTTGACATTTTGGCAATTACTGTTCACTTACTTGTCAAGAGTTCAATGAGAGGATTGATTCTACTCTTGTTTGTTTGATATGTTACTGGAGCCAGGGGCCTATTAGCACAAAGACTTAGTTTAGCACCAAGATTGAAACAACTAGACTGGTTGTGCCTAAAGGTAACAAAATCTGCCTACCTGCATCTCTAAAGCTTCCTGGAGTCTTCCTGGAGAGCAAACTGTCATTTTTACATTTTGGTTTTTGTATGGATTAAAGATCCAATGTGTTAATTACTAAGCTTTAAGGGTGCTGGTTACCTTTGGACAGACCTAGGCTAGCTGTTTCCACTTGCGTTCAGTCTTTATGCCAAGCTAAGTTAACTGGCTGCTGCGGCTTTATCTTCATATTTACTATATGACAGTCATGAGAATGGCATATTTAGCTAAATACCATTTAAGAGAACAGCGACAAACACCTGAAAGGTCCCATGGTATGAGGTTATTCTTGCAAAGCATGCTCTCTATATGTCCCTTAATCTGCTCTTATAGAGAGATTCACAGCCTATCATATGAAATCGGGTTACATTTCATCCTTCAGTGATCAAAGAGATGTAATATGAAACAGGCTGCTGGCAGGAGAATCACACTGCAGCAGACTCATGCATGCATTTAAAATGAGGGAATGACATCACCCCCTTCAGTGACATCATTTTAACCAGTCTGCAAGCATGACATCACCCTCTTGGTATGTAGTCCCTCCCGCCCCACCAAGATTTTTTTTTTTAATCTAATTAATTATACATGAGTGTCTTCCACATAGCGGCAAAGAGGGTTGTTTGTTAGAAAGAGCTAACTCATGTTGCTGATACAGTGTTAATGTAGCTCTGCTGTCAAGTCACGTCCATATGAGCAATGATGACATGGGAATAATGAAAATGAATTGATGTCATTGTTAGTACAGCATGATTTAACCCAGAATTAGTTAAATAGTAGTAATACCACATTAAATAGTATTCAAAAAATGGTTTGCCTTGCTTAAAAGGTTCACTTGATTTTATTTATTCAAGGTATATTATACAGGATTTTCCTAAAAAAATAACCCAAAAAACAATGTATAGACTTAGAGAAGTAATCCCTGTCAATCATCACTTATGACAAGCTGCAAGTGTGTGGCAGTGTATTTATCTGCAATGACCCTGCCTTATTTGTGCTTTAGAACTTAACTGCTATGAAGCAATCAGAAAATATTTTATTTATCTGATTCATGGCTATGTTCTGGCAAGTACCGCTTGCTCTCTTTATTCACTCTCTAGCTCACTTGACTGCCACTGTTCTCGCTCTCTCTCTCTCTCTCTCTCTCTCTCTCTCTCTCTTTCTCTCTCTCTCTCTCTCTCTCTCTCTGTCTCTCTCTCTCTTTCTCGCTAGTTGAGCTGGGGAGGACGGGCCAACTTTGAATGCTGTGTTAATAAATACCAACTGACATATTCTGCATAGTATACCTTTAAATGTTATCATAATCAAATTACGTTATCTGTGAATGTTAACTGTATCATAATAGGATGCAGATCACTGAGAAATTTGCTAGCAGCAGTAGTTGCCCTTTATTACTGGGTACAGAACATAAAGCAAGGATCCAAACAAAGCATGACCACCTCATAGGTTGAACATCAGAGAAATGTACATCCTCAGATTGGATCCTCTTGGTCCAAATAAAAAAAACATCAAGATTAGATGAATTTCCAGTCTTCAGGGGTGGTAACAATAGAGGGCTGTGTCATTTTATCTGAACAAAATCAGCTTTTATCTCCAATCAGACAGTGAGGCTATTCATACTTAGGATTTTTACTGTTTTTTTTTTCTTTTTTCTTTTTTTTTGCACCACACAAACCTTTTCACTTGAGGATTAGATACCACAAGGATGATGTCATTCTCACAGGCTGGTCAGAGATGATGACACTGGATGATGTCGTCCCTTCATTTTAAATGCGCAGGTGAGGCTGCTATTGCAGTCGTGCTTCTTCCCCTCATCTTTCTGATCAGTGAACCTCACATTTTAAGAATCTTATATTTCCTTTTAATCCTATGCTACAAAAGATGAAAGAGAGAAATATTTAGGGAGGCAAGAATTAAAAGGCAGATGTGAAAGCATTAGTAATCATGCTTTACAGGAATAACTTCATAAACTATGAGTGTTGGCAGAATTTGAATGTTTTCTTAAGTCTTTTTCTGCAATCCAAAGTATGTTGACTTTCTGAGTCATGTTAACTGTCTGCATGTTTTTCCACTGTTAAAAATAGCTCCTGTCAAAATTGATCCTTCATCACTTTCATTTGCTTCTAAAAAAAGTTCAGGATATGCTTTGTGATTTTAAGTAGATAATTTTTAAAGGTTATAACACAGAGTTACTCAGTCATCAGCGCCAGTTTTCCAACTGAACGCAGATGATAGTGACATGTTTACTATTACAATTCATTCGTCAGTTAAATTTTGTAATTGCACTTTGATAAATGTAAAAAAGATAAATATGGCGATACTGCATTAAATCGTTTTTGTCTTGCTTAAAATGTTCAATTGATGATATTTATTAAATGTTATCAGAAAGTTAACTAACCAAATATGACATGTAAAAGGAAGTTGACTTGTTATCAATTGCTCAAAATGTGCTCACACACAAGAACATAGATGTATATCTGAAAAAGAGATAATAACATATGAAAAGAGCTGGACATCAGATATGCAGTGTACATACTGTATGCAGGTGATGATATTTTGACATACAGGTTATCATATTAAGAAATTGGACTGAAAACATGTCTGAAATCTTCCAAAACAGACCTTTGTGAATGATAACCGCATCGTAATTGGATGCATGTCACTGAGAAATTTGCTGGCAGCTGTAGTTGCCCTTTATTAGTGTCATTAATGTGCTTTGTTACAGAATATAAAGCAGTGCTCCAAACAAAGCATGACCATCTTATCAGTTGAAAACCAGAGAAGAATAAATCTACAGATTGGATCATTATGGTCTACAACAAAAAAGGATTCAGAGGTGGTAACAAAAGAAAGCTGTGGTACTTTTATCTGAATAAAATCAGCTTCCATAGCCAAACAAACAGTGAGGTTGTTCATATTTGGGATTTTTACCGATTTATTTTTTTTAACTCAGAAGAACTCACTCACCTCTTTTGTCTGCTTTTTCCCCCCTTTTTAACTTATGCTCTTTGCTTATTCCTGATAATCACTGCAGCATTCAAGGACAGAGCAAAGCCAGGCTATTGACAATAATGAGTCGAGTCCATCTCCGTAAAGATCAGTGAGCTGTAAAAGTGAAGTAATGTGCCTCCATAATGACGCAGATCAAAGAAATCCATTTGCAAATGAATCTCCTCCCCCTTCAAATATATGCAAGCACATGATGACGCATATTTTCTACGTCATAAAGTTTGATCGTGACTGCGGATATGTAATATCTCACTGTGTCTCTGAAGCACACACAAAAACGTGTACTACTATGCGTGTGAGGAAACTGAATTGACTGGCATTCATTCCATGAGGCTAACATAACTTTAACATCTCCCTGCCTTAACATAACTTCAGCCTACACATAATTCCTGGGCATGTTGATACATTGCAAGAACGTCCTTCTGCCAGCCAGCTGTCACCTTTCTGTGAGGACTTGCATGCTTTCTCTGTGTCTGTGTTTCCAACAGATGTTCCGGGTTGTCTCCCTCAGTCTAAAGACAGCCATATTGAATGAATGGGAAGCTCAGAATAACCCATGTGAATGTGAATATCACTGGGCCTGTTATGGACTGGTAACCTTTCCAGAATGCTCCCCAAGTATATAAAATTGATGGATGCTTCAAACCTAGACCGTAAAACCAAGTCTAGTCCTAAAATAAATTGTTAAAATGGGGGACTGAAGTTTTGTCTCCACAAATCAATAAAATGTACTAGTATTTTATTTTACTCGTAAGGACATTGTACTGATTAATCAACCCAAATTTAACCTAACAGTATAGCTGAAAGGTATCAAGAAATCATTGTCATATGAGAGTTGTGTCACTTGCATTTTATTGTAGTACTTGATTTTGATTGTTGGTGATGCTATGGTGGGGTGTTGTGGAGCACTATGCTGTTTAATGCCTGTCTTTAACTGTAATGTCCTTTGTTGTTTTGTTTGTCTGACAATCACCATGGATACACAAAGAATTTACAGATGGATAATAAGAATAATAAATTACATAACTACTACTTTTACAACACTGTGCCTTTTTACTCAAGCAGTGTGGATTGTCCAATGATAACATACCAAGAAGCATAATCTAAGGTGTGGGATTGCACTGTAAATCAACACCTCAAGTTGATTAGGATTCACACCTACCTCCATAGAACACCCATTTGCTTGTCACGATATTCATTTATTATGAAAACCACACTATGATACTTTCCATTATGCCACAAATGTACAACGCTATCACCTGTTTGATATCCATTGATTTACTGTTGTCATTATAGTACATCTATCTGTCACACGTTATCACAAGATGACTTGTTTGTGCAGATTACAGTCCTGGATACACCTGGGCAGACAGCTATTGACAAAGACAAGCTGTTTGATGTGTAGGGAAGCTTTTTGTATTGATCGAGAGAGAAGGGAAGAGAAAGCGAAATGACCATACAGACCACCAGAAGACAAACAGTAGTAAATCAGCATTCTTAGAAAATCACGTGTTTTGGTTCATTTGTGGAGTTCAAATTTTCCATTAAAGTTGTTAATGTCTTGACAAAACAATCCACCAACAGTTGTAGTTTTCTACAAGATCTGCAGATGTTAAAACTTTCCATCATCCTAAACATCTCAATAATGTCCGTGTTTGCTAAATAGTTGAGTTTGATGGTTCATTAACTTCAGAAACAGCAGTTGGCAAAACAGTCTCAACTCAGGGTCCTCCTGCTCTCTTTGAAAAACATGTTGTCAATTATTTTTTGTCTCTAATTGAAAGCATAAGTCAGTGATGGATTTGTGTGCAATCTGTATTTAGTTGATAAATTCAATGCCTTCTGCAGGATCAACAACACCAAGAGATATTGAAAGGAATTTTCTCTGTTTCTCTTACTGTCAACAAATCTCATGTGCAGAGCCAAGCCAACAATTAACTGATCCTACTTACAAGTACTGTTTGTATATCCAAAGCCTGATATATCTTATTCTGGTTGTGCCGTAGAATGGAAAAACTTTTAAACACATGTCAGTGAACCATGTTCCTTTGCCCTGAAGAGTTTTGGTACAGTTATTTAAAATGTATAATATAGTACAAAGTCAAGAGGTTGTAATATGTAGCACAACAAGCTAGTGAAGCTCTGAATATGTCACCATGTTCCTGTCCACACAGTGGCATTTGGCTTACAAGGAACTACTCTCTGGACAATAAAAGGAGTGATTATGTTATTAGCCTTTGGAGCTGTATGTAAACAAACTAAAGTGACTGTAATCTTTGTGGTGAAGGAACATGTCAACCAGTGCAACAGTGTGACTCATTGACGTGTGTTTTTGGACAACAATGGAGGTCTACAACACAGAGGAATAAGATACATCAGACTTTAGATACACACACAATATACTTGTAAGTTGGATCAGTTCATTGTTGGTTTGGCTATGAACATGAGATTTGTTGACAATAAGAAAAATATAGAAAATCGCCAACCTTATCCTTTAAGCCAGTGGGAAACACTGATGGAAAACCTGTAAACACATATGGACGTGATCCTGTTCATCCATACCTTTACTCTGGTCACAACACCTGTGTTTTCCATAGACCATCTATCATCTATGCAGCATGCAGCCCTCTCTCATCTATGTTTCTGTTTGATTGTACACTCAACATCTGCAAATTAAAGGTATAATTTTGGGGACACCAGGCAGTATTTACAAGGTATTTTCTGTATTTTCAACTAGTGTTCTGCGGAAGTTTTGGGAAATATAGTCTGATGTATAAGTATGACAGAAGGATTTCAGGCAACATCACCCAAGACAACAAAATCATTCACTATTCACCCTACAGACCTATTATGGGGAATTCCCTGTATGGTTAATAGAGATACAGACATTCTTTCCATTCAAATAACGGATTATTGAGCAGACTGACTGTTTGCGTTTGGAAAACTAAGCTTGACTTAGTGGCGTGGCCAAGGATCCACATCTGGACGCAGAGTTTTTTCCAGTGCTATAACAGTGGGATACTTGAATTCAAAATTGAAGAAAAAAGTTGAATGTCAGCAAAAGCCTGCTTGAAATCACTAAACTGTCCTACAAACCACTGAAACATGTTGACGCCTGTTCCATGCAAATAGAAGACATGTTTGTATGAAAGACTTCAGGGGAATAACTGTGAGGCTAAAGTGTTTTTGTCTTTTAACACACAGTGCCTTTTCTCAGAAGTCAGTTCTGTTTTTGTCAATGGGGAGATACAACAAGCGGAAGGGAATGAAATTCAGAGGAATAACTGACTCTGAGAAGCTTGAAATGTTTACCTCCATGTTGCCAACAGTCTGAACAATACATTTTAATTTTTCAGAATTGATTTATGCATTAGTAACATACATGCATACTTTAACAGTGCACCTGTGGCTGTCTTTATTTATGCAGTAGAGTAAGGTTCATCTTAACCATTTGAAATGATAAATACCTAAATGCAAATGAAAGAAACAGTGTTCAGTTGTCGTCAAAGGAAGGTTTGTGACAAAGTGACATTTCGAACTGTGCAGACCAACTCATACTTCACATATTGTTTAAAGTCTACACAGGTCATTTGCAATTGCCGCTGAACCACTACGGATTCATATGCCCAGCTGCTGACTCACTTATTTGTAAAAATGATGCTTGGGAATCATAGATCAAGAGGGGAAGGGGACCTTTATGTGACTTGGGCGCAGAATTTTGTACTACATCCCTTATGATAGCTGAAAGTGGGATGTTCTGGAGATAAATGACAAAAAGCAAAAAACATAAACATTTCTCCCCTCTAAATTTCCAGCAGTAATCTAACAAAGCATCATTTTTAGAAATTGCCGTATGATTTGCATGTAAAACCTGAATTTGCAACTTTAAAGGACACAGGCCCAGTTTTTCAGTCTGGCTCCCAAATGAACACTGAAAAAGGTTCTTGCTATAATCACTCCTCCTTTTCATACTGGCCATACCGTCCAAATGAGTCAATCAAGTAGAACTCTTTCAACATTGGTCTCGTTACTGCCAAAATCCCTATTTTTGCGGCTTTGCTGTCTGGGGAAACACAAAGAGGGACTTTTATGACTGTAAATGTGGCAGATATCCACTTGATATGACTAACTCAGACTGCTGAAGCCTCGTGTCAGCTTCAGATAAACTTTTAAATTTCAAAAAAATGACTGTGTGGACACACTGTGGATTTTGATCCCCATCACTTACATTGATAACGCATTTGAAATGGATCTTTTAATAGCCAGTATGAACAGGAAGAATGATTACTGAGAACAAAACCTGTTTCAGTGTTCATACGGGCACATTACTGTTGTTGTTGTTGTTGTCTTTAATAGTGACTCCAGATGCCAGATGCAAAAGGGAGTAGCCTGTAAAAACAGGTTACTGAGTTACTTTCCACCTCAATCCCGTAGGTTGCTTTTGTTTTTACTCCGGAACAAATGGCCCTTTCATGTGGTCTACATGTTATTCATCGTAAGTTGTAGGGTTTCCGTAGGTGTTCCTGAACGCATCACGGTGGGTTGGGCGCTGCTATGTGCCGGAGCCTCTCCTTCCTCTCAGCTTCAGTCTGTAGTCTTATCCTCAGCCGGGTAGGTCGCTGTTACATAAAGGAAACACCAGCAGCTTCTTGTCTCACCGGGAAATCCTCCTCACTACTGTCGCTCTCAGTCTCAGACATGGACACTGAGCTACAGAGGCGCATACTTTTTCACTGAGGATTTAATGTCACCTGAATGAACTCTGACTTGAACGAAAAGAAACCTGCGGCAGCAAGACCAGAGTACAGCCACCGGAGCGATGTAAGGTCACACTATGAATAGTTAACCTCACCTTTAATGTTTGTAATTACCACATGTGTTTGTCTGTAGTCGTTCCTTCACACTCGTCTCTCTTTCTTCACACGGACATGGGGAATGTATCGCCCACTTCTGTCAAACTGACAGCTTGAACGTTTTTCACTCCTGCTTTACTTTTTCCCTGTCACATTTTTCCATCTAGCCTCCACAAATAACAACTCTGTTATAATAATAGCACTCTGCTTTGCATGATCCACTGTCCCACTACAGTAGTTTTTTAAATATCTTATCTGAAGGTGAGATGTGTTGTTTTTTTTCCTCTCAAATGAATTGTTCTTGATGCACTTTTCACGATGAGGAAAACAAGAGTCACCAAAAATTATAACCTAACACATATTTTTCAACATTTCACCTAACAACGTGCCAGGAACAAACTACTACTGCTTCTGCTGCTCTTATTGCTGTCTCTGCTGCTGCTGCTGCTGATGATTATGAGGGGGAAACAAGCCGCGGCGCGCCTCCCGACTAGAGACTGGCAGGGGAGTGAGTCAGACCAGGATGAATAGTTGGCGAGGTGGAGTCCTCCGGGGGGACATAGCTTCCTTTTCATGTGGAAAATAGTTTTAATATGGTCTAATCTAATTGTTTCCAAAGGAGAAGGGGAAGCAGGAGCCTGAAACATATGGATAGAGCATCATCGTCACCGTAGTGAGATTGTGGTTTTTACGATTTTGGTTGTGAAGTGTGCAACTCTGAGGAACTGAGCATCAAAGTTTTGCTGCACTTGTCGTATCAGCTTAATGAAGTTTGTTTTTGTATCACAGCAAATCCTGCAGGCTGGAGATACACAGCAAAGAAATTGGGATAATATTTTTTTTGTATTTCATTTTGTATTTCATTCAAAAAAACGTGAGCATAGATCAGCCTCTTCTGGACCACTTCTTTCTCTCCTCACTGCTGTTTTGTTTCAACATGGTTTCACAACCCCTGTAACTTTCTTTTAGAACATCTTATTGGCTAATCAATGACAGACTGAAATTCCTGAATTAGCCCAGGTTATATTAGTCATAAACCTTTTCTATATTGATTTTCCACTAGCTTATTATATATATATAGATGATAGATACACTAGTCTTTAAAGCTATTGGTTTGGAGGACAATGAAACTTATTGTAGGTGTTTGTGCAAATGAGGGGCCAGGAACCGGATTTTTTAAATCTAACATGCAAATTTAAAATGAATGTGAAACCTGTCACTACCACCTGGGGCTAATATTGGCATTTCTGTCTGTGAGGGTAAAAAAAGCTTAAGACTTAGGAAATGAATTAATGTGTAAAATGCTGAATGTAATAATAAATTTGACAAAAGTTGTTTTAATTCCATTATTTCAGTTTGTTTGTTTTTTTCCAAGAAGAGACAAGAGTTGCAAATGAGATCCAAAAACTGCTTTCAATTTAAAAATGGTCAACTTATCAGGATAATAACTTCAATACTGTAATGACCTGAGGTTACTGGCACTGGCACTTTTTTTTTAAAAATAACACCACAAACTTCATTTAAATATTAAAATTTCATTTCAAAAAGGATAACGCAGAGACATTTCTTTTTGATGATTAAAAACTCTGCTTGACAGTTGATTACGTGTCCCAGCTGCTGCAGATGTTGTGAGAGTCAGTCAGCAGGGTTTGTTTTGAAGGTGTGTGCCGGACGTGGGAACAAATGTGATTAAATACATGAGATGCTGCCCAGACTTCTTCATGTTATTTTGTCCTGCAGTCATTGCTCGTGCAGATGATGGTGCTTTGCATTCAATTAATTTTCTTGTTTTTGTTTATTTGTGCATCCTATGTGACAGTTAACTACTTTTTCATGTCAGGATCATATGACACATGACACACTGACAGACTCTTCTACACATGCACATGTTTCCGAACACATTTCCAAACTGATTTGCCTTTCTACACATAATGAACACACAGTTCCTGGCATGAACACCCACATGCTAGAGCTTATCCACTGTGGTGTTTTTCACTGTGTGCTGTGTTTGTTTTGGTCTAGCATATCACTGAATTAATTGATGTGGTCTCTGGCTTGTGTGAAGTCGCACTGTATTAATTAATCGCCTCCCTGCTCTTGTTTGGGATCAAAACAGGCAACGGAAAGCTTTATAATGAAGGTCAGTATCTGTCAAAATAAAGAAAAAAAACGTGTTATTAAGACAAGAAATGTTTGAGTGGACATGGTTAAAATGTCCTGAAGAGAACTGAAGGTTAGATTTTAAGTTTCAGAGAAAATACAAATGAAATAGCTCCTTGTTATCTAACCACGGGCTGTCGTTGTTGGAAATGATTCTTGCATATAATGGTGAACTCTGGAGGCCAGAGACATGGACAAAATAAAGATGTGATTTTACTGCAATATTCATCCCTTGTGCTGCTTAGCAGAATTTTCTATTGTCATGAATGAACAGCTGTTGCAGAATATTTTATTAGTGAAAGGGAAGAGTGGAAGAGTGGGAGGTGCTCCTATCAGTGGGAGATCTGCCTCTGAAACCGGATCGGTCTGAGAAGTGCTTTGCTGTCTTCTTGTGCCACTGCTAGAAGAATTGCCTTTGCTGTAAAATTCAAGTGCTGCTCCTTTATGTGTTAGCTCCATTTAATCCAGTCACGACACAGATCTTTAGTCCTACTAGAGTCAACTTACCTGTACTTACCTGTAGCACAGCTTCAAATCTGTCTTTATAATCACCTCATGCAAAACCTCCTCTGTTTTTTTCTTTCTCTCCTCAGTGAGATTCACCTCAGGCAAAGCCCAGCTAGGCCATGCTCACGCTATGAATACTACAATGTAAGTATTGCAGTACATACATAATTATACCTTCTGCAGATGATCTGTAGGCATGTTTTATATGAATGTGGATGTCATTCAATCTCAAAACAGTAGTCTGAAATTAGTTATACTGTATTATTTAGATTTAGGGACTTATTTTGTGGATAAAATAGTATTAACTTTGTCTAGCCTCCAAAGGATTAGGATTAATTATGATAATAAATTTACCAATTAGCAACATAAATCATATAATAAAAATGTAAAGCATATGAATTTGCAAAAGTGCATTTCTCTTCTTTGCTGCTCAAAGTCTCAGGTGAATGTGTGACAGGTACAAGGTCACACATTCAGGTACACAGCTACAGCGTTTCGGTCTGTCTGATCTTCTTGAGGTATACTGTATCATTATGCGTTATACCAGCACAGATTATTTTCATTATTGTTTAATCTACTGATTATTTACTGTCATATATACAACAACAAATGCACCAAATAGTCACATGTGAGAAGCTAGAACCTTCAAATAGTTTGCCAAGTAATTTTCTGTCAATTGACTACTTGATTAATGGACTAATCATTGCAGCTCTACAATATATATATATTTATCATTACATAGTACAGAATATATTCCTGCCAGAAAACATAATTATACAGAAAGTGTTGTTTTAGACAGAGCATTTTAGGAAGATTTATATATATAAGAAAGTGGCATAATGGTGAAGCTTGATGTTGGAGCAGATTATAACAGCACAGCTGAGTAAATATGTCTAGATGTTGATTAAAACTTGGCTAAATGTCGCTGAAAGGTCAACTATGTTAGACAACTTTTGTTCCAGCTGCACTTCACTGACTATATTTCAGTATGTGGATTCAACACAATTTCGTGGACTTACTTCAAACTCAAGACATTTTCATTCTTACTGCAAAGGGTTTATGAGTGAGATGTCACTGGAGTAATGGTGGGTTGTTTACTTCCACTTACAACCTACTGCAGGTTGAGTAAGCTTAAGCAGCAGTGCAGAAGAGTCATTAATGCGAGCTACCGTCCAGTGTCTCATGTCAGAGTGCTTTACAGGAGAAGCTCTGTGTCAGATGAGTCATTGCAGAGAGAAGTCAACCAGTTCTTCCACTGTGCTGCAGAACTGTGGCAAACATATGTGTCCCAGCACACAATTACTCACAGTGGCATACACACCCAAACTCCCCACTGATTTCTCATGAATGATAGCTTTTCTTGTGGCGTCAGATTTGGAGATAATTATTGTATAAGTTCATCAAGTGTGAATTATTTTGATTCCTTTTGAATCATGCATAACCTGTGAAGTTGACTCCTATTTCCAGCTAAGAACAAAGAAAATAGATCATACAATCTTAATATTCTTGCTATTGCATGAGGGTTTTAGATATTAAAAGTTATTGCTACAAACATATTAAACACTGCTTTATGTTTATAGAGCAACCTTAAATCAACTACTACTTCCCTTGATACCTGACTTGTTTAATTTCTGCTCGCTCACTATCTATACTGCAAAGGTTTGTTGCTCTCTATGCAGCTTTTGTCTTAGTTTTAGTTTGTTTTTGCTTATTCTTTCATGTTGTACCGTTGCAGTTTCTCACTTCCATCCAACCATTATTGCTTATCCCCTCTTTGTCTCTCTACAGGGTTCGGTCTGTAATGTTGTCGGTCCTGATGCATATTTTTCTGGTCTCCCATGGTGAGTTCCACGTCCAGCTCAACATCTGTGACCTCTCAGTGTGTGTGTGGTGTCTTCTTCCATCTACTAATAGTTTTCTTTTTTTTTTTTTTAATAATCAATGTGAAACTTGCTTGCATCTGTAGTGAAGAGATAACTTTACCTCAGAAAGTTTCACAATTAGTTTTTTGTGGAAAATTATAAGAAAGCTATACTCCAAACAATCCAAATTCACACATAACAGTATTTCTCTCCTCAAGCTTTTGTGGAGGGACACAATGTTAACTGCAGTGACATGAATGGTAGAGATGATGGTAAAATGGTCAAATTAGCAGCTTACACAAGCAGCTGAAGTTTTAAGTTGACCTCATATCCAGAGCAGTGTTTCTGTTTCCTCTGAATTAAATCATTTCTGCTGTTGATGAAAAACAAGACTTAAGCTGTGATTCTGTGAATCATCTTTTTTGGTTCTGTAGGAGGTTGTTTCATTATCGTTTTGCTCTCTCTAATTCTCATTATCATTTTATCAGTCTAAGTTTTCTTTTATGCAGATGACACATTATTCTATGTCATAGCTTATCCCTGAAAAACCTACAAACTCTTATTGATTTTAAATGGGTATTGATTGCCAAATATAAAATAAACAGCTCTTTACAAACCTCACACATGCCTGCCTTAAAGATTGAACAGTTGACTGTATATCTATACTAATGTCATTAGATGTTTTATACAGCAGAACTATAATCTGTCACAACACATCAGTATGATTTGTACCAGTGTGAATGTTAGTCTTCTTAGATGGAGGTAGTATTTGTGTCCAATCCTTAACTGACATTTCATTCTGTGATAGCACTCAGCTTTTGAAGAGTTGTCAACGGGCATGATGTAATTATATCCCAAGACACTGGACACAGCAGTCTCATACTATTGTTGACACATGGCTCCTTGAGACATGTGTTACAGATGACAGATTTCCCCTGTGTATGGCTTGTGTGCTTAGAACAGTCAAAATGAAAACTTCTTCTTCGACAATAAAATACATTATCCACAACCAGCTACATGATGACTTTCACCTGGACCAAATCAATAACACATCAGGTGTGCAGTAACAAAGCCTTAGCCTATTTCTCACATTCTTTCTCCATTTTTCACAGCATGGCAATCAGTTGTTTCCTCATTTTAAAAAAACCGTTAATATTGCAACGCCTTGTTGCGGAATAGAAACCAAAACGAAAGGGGCAAAAATGGAAATGACCTTCATCTAACCTTTTGTTCTCAAATGTGTTTCCATCAATTCTGCTTTTTGGTCCTTTTACTATATGAACATCTATTTATATTACATATGTTTTATTAATAATAAAACCTCAAACAACTTGTTGGTACATTTTTAACAACTCAACACAACCTTAGGCAAATATATAAAGTTTTTATTTAACTTACAAGACATCTGTACAAATAGATTTTGAAAGAAAAAGAATACTATTCTATTGCTGCTCATGTTGTTTAAAATGGGTTCTGTTGTACACAGAAAAATAAAGTACAAAATTTAAAATATGAGGACACTGTCAATATATTTTATATTTTGCATCAGTGTGTCAAACCTGTGCTACTCCCCCTGCCTCTCTGTGAGCAGGTGCTCTGTGTTTGGAGCCCAAGGAGGGAGCCTCTCTACAGACAGGTGCTCTGGACCTACCATGGCAGGATGAGCTGTGCTGTGACTCACCTTCAGGCCACCTCGCTGTGGAGGAGGATGGCACGCACGCACCGGAGAACCACACAACTGCTCTGAACAACCGCTCTGAATCAAACCTCCTACACTGCAACTTCAGGAGCCTGACAATCACATCACGTCATCATAAGCCCTCTGGCGGTAATAATCTTTTTAACAAATGAATCATATCTGTCATTGTTATTGCGTACTCTGAACCACACGTTTGCCGTCCAGCATAATTAAAAAATGTTGACTGACTTGTTATGGCTTGTCAGGACGCTCCTGTCCTGGTTACATTTTTTAAACGAGAGTCAGCATGTAGGGAGTGATTTCATTTCTTCTTTTTATTTTCACATATTGAAGTAAAATATAAACACATTGATATGAAACTCTAAAAGACAGTTTTACTGTGGTTGATTCAGGCTTCAGGCTCAACCTTCCACAAGCACTCGACAACATACAAGTTTCAATTTTCATCATCCAACTGAAACAATTAGTCTTTTAGGATGATCAAATGTCTCTCTACTCTGCGTCAAGCCCAATGATCTGGCAACTACTTTCACTTACAAGTAGTGTGGCACTTTGGCTAGTGGGTTGCCTTAACTTGAATCAAGGAACATGCTCACTTAAAGCTGGAGTGCGGGACTTTGACATATAAATGAATGCCTTTTATATTCAAGCCCTTGCAAGCCAAGCCCTTGAATGCATTTCACACCAACTGGCAGCGATAGTGGAGATTAAGCTGGACTGTTAGTATTTCACTTAAGTATGATTTTTCCAGAAACCATTTAGATTCACAATATGTGATAAGTTTAATGCCATTTTGGAAATGTTCACCGACGTTTGTGGAGATGTGAGGAGCCACTGGCTGGTGTGAGACCTGCTGGTCGGAATATGCCATTAAGCACATTGACAGTGTTTTTGTAATTACTCTAATTGCCATGACCGCAATTGTGTTTAATCTATAATGGAAATCTATCTGGATGAATTAAGTAAAAGGTGTATTCCTTATGCACTTTTTAATTTAATTTTAATTAACAAGGAACCCATCAAATTACTTGAGAAGAGTATTCAAATGATTGAATGACATTTTATACGGAAGTAACTAAATGGGCTCATAAGACATAGTCAGACTGCAGCCTTACTTGTTCTACTGTTTGTTCTACTTGTTAAGATATGTGGCAAGACTTGAAAAATCTAAATCTTCTCACAACGCCCAACTTCCACACTGTTACTTCCTTTTTTTCTTCATAAAGGGCACACTATTTCCTGCATTTAGCATTGGCTCTGGGCCTCAGATTAGACATGACATGATGGGCAGAATCATCCAGAATCAAAGTAATTACTAGGTTACTGGACTGGCTTACAGGGCCAGGGGTTGCTAAGATGTTAAGGAATCTTGTGGAGTTTTTGACCACTAATGTTTTGATGAATGAGCCCCTGTTTTCTTTGTATCTTCTACTCTACTAGCAGGTGATATCATTCACATTACATATGATGATCTCATGCTATGCCATGCTTGACTCTAGAAAACAACATGATAAAAATAGTAGTCAGTACAAGACGAACATTATGTTCATTTATGTTCCCTCTGTATGAAGGAACATAAATGTAATGGTGTTTGTTCACAAGAAAACCTTGAAGTGAAACACCTGTAATCCGAAGTAGCAACAGGGTAGCTTATGTGGCTCTTGCTCATCAGAACAAACAGCAGGGATAGTGTGACAGAGCCTCATGATTCTGCCTGCAGCCCTGTCACTTGTCAGTGATAGAGATGCCCCCAAAGATCAGCGTGACGTGTTCATTACACTTTAACGACTTCTCATTTGGCATTCCTCCTGGCCTCCCATCGGGGTGTGCGGCCATGAGAGTCTTGTGCTGTGATCAATTCACAAGATGTTCTGGCTCACGAGGATTCCCTCTTTCTTTATCAGTTAGCCCAATAGGATCAAAGCAGCTGTTATTACTTCTGCTACAGATCTAGAAATGGTTCAACACCACTGTTTTCTAGCATAGGAAGAAATGATGAGGGTCGTTAAGTTTAAAAAGCAACTGCAGGTCAGTTAATGTGAGGCATAATTACAAAATGCTCTCTTGATATTGTCAGTATGGGGGTGAGGCGATATTGAGACACGAGGGAGGTGAGGATGAATTGTTTGTTTGCATCGATCCATGAGGCACAGTGACGCATCCATGTCAATGGTGATTAGCTGAATCCCTTCCAGCCCCTCCAAGCAATGATAATTTAACAGAGAATTTAAGTGCCTGTGCTGTGCCCCTTGATTGTGTTATGAGGCCTTTTGACTGTCAGGCGTGTGATTCATCCCCTGTTAGACACAATCCAAAGTCCATAGAGTATGTTAAGAGATCCTTACATTTCATTTCATCATTTTACCAGTTCAACTACACAGATCTTTTGTTGCTTTTAGCAATAAAATGTCCCCAAGATTGGTGTGGGTGGGGATTGCAGTTGAGCTTGAACAGAGAAATACACTTTTATAAATATGTGAATCTCTGGCCAGCACAGGTCCAAATAGTAATCTACTGTAGAGTCTGCAACATGCAAAAATATTTGACATAAATACTAACCATTTGCTTTCATGTAATCTGTAATCTGTATCTTATGTATGCAACATAAACTGACACAGACGTGGTTGTAAAGTTTTCCAACTGAAAGTAAAAACTGTAATTTTATTCACATTTTATATCAGAACTAAATTGGCAACTGAGTTTGAATGAAGATTATTTTCAGGTTAAGAAAGAGAGAAAAAACATATTTGACTTCAAATGGATGAATCTGAGACTTTTAAAATCTTCTTTTTTTCCCCCTGCATGACTAAATTGTTTGGCAGGAGAAGCCCTATCACCATATTGTTGATTGCAACACTAATATTTCTCTTTGTTGAAAGTATGAAGTTCCCAAGCAGTGGCTTAGTTCTCAGAATATTAAGCTAGGCTGTTTTCTCAGAAGCCTTTATTAGAAAATTAAAGTCAACTGGTGGAGATGGTGCTGATGGTGCAACTAACATGCAAATGTAATTTCTTGTCAGGAACCTGTTTGGACATGCTGTGCAGAATTGATGAAAACTGGGAGACTTTAACTTGTGATCTTCAGTCTCACAGCCCACCGTCAGGAACACTGAATGCTGGTCTTATGGCAGTTAGCTTACAGCGCCTGCTGTGAGTATGAAGCTGCATCCTCTTATTGTTTCATTCCTGTCTTGCTTGAACTGAAGTTTTCTTGGCTGCGCAGTGGGAGGTTGACCATGTGTGTTTGCTTTGATCAGCAGAGGGGAAGCTGTGTGATATCACACTGGCTCCAGCCTTTTATTGTGGTTGGGATGAAGAGACTAATTCACAATTGATCTAAGGCGCATTTGACAAGAGATCAAGGACAAAGCTCTTGTTGTGCGGTCAAGGTTCTGAAATCTTTGTTTCAAAAGTCAACAAAATATGACAACTCCCACCTCAAGGTCCATTCGTTAGCTGTTCTGGAGTTTTCCATCATTTCACATAGGGCTGCAATTAACTAATATTTTCATTTTTGATTAGTCTGTCAATTATTTTCTCGGTTAATTGATTAGAAAATGGTGGAAAATGTTGATCGCTGTTTCCCAGAGGCCAAAGTGACGTCCTTAAATATCTTATTTTGTCTCAACCAATCCAAAGATATTCAGTATTCACATTTAAGAAATCAGAGAATTTCTTTAAAAAATGACTTAAAGTGATGAGTAAATTATGGTGATTAATTTTCTGTTGATCAACTAATTAATTGACTAATCGATCCAGCTCTGATATCAAACAATCTTCATTAGCAGGTGACATTACTAAGTTGTCATTGAATTGTAGACGTAAATTTCCATTTTTTCTGGACTTCTAGTCTATGCTGATGATAATCATGTGATATGATCAAAAGCTCCAGAACAGCTAATAAATGGACTTTGAGATTAGACAATTATGTCCATGAAACCCACTAAACTGAAAGATGTGTTAAAACAAAATGGTGAATGGAGATTAAACAGATGTCTGCTGAATTGATTTTAAATGATCCTACTTTGATTACATGTTGAAGTCACAGAAACATGTTGTTTCCATCTTTTTGCTACGTTTTAGACTTTCAGTGATACTTTGTTTTGATTACATTGCATTCACTGGGAAAACAGAGTGACCAAAGTATTTTTTTTGTATCCATTTCCAGCCCCCAGAGTGGAGGCTCTGAGGTCAACAATGGGAATACTGCATCTTATAATCCGGTTGTCTGTGAAGCAGAGGATTCCTTCATGTGCTCACTCACGCTTGACTCTACAACAAGCTTTGTTACCATGGTGACCGTCAGCATCTCTGACGCTGTAGCTCCGCCAGTTCTTCTCAGAGTTCCAGCCCGACCTGGTAAGAGAGGGATTTCTCTCTTTTTTTTTTACTCTTTCTTTGTTTTGTATTACAGTAGTATATTACAGTTTGTCTTCCCTTTATGAGAGATTTACAACAATCCATAACTTCTTGATCCACTTAAAACAACTAATGAACTTTAGTCTCTCAGAATCAAAGAACAAGGGCTTCTTTCTTAACTTACTACTTTGAATCCACATTTAGCAGGCAGTCTTACAGGCATAACTCTGTCCCAGAAGAGCCAGATTTCCTGTTTTCTGTGTACTTTACAATGTCATGTAGGTCATGTAGTGAAAACTAATTAAATTAATGGCCTGATAACATTCTGCTGCACTTAAAATAGTGTATTCTTCCTGTCCAACGAAAATAACATTTACCATCAGTGACCTAATAAGTTTAAAGTTGAAGCTTCACATTTCCATCAGCTTTAGATATTTTACTTATAAGAGGCTTATAAAACTTCTCTTTACCACCACAATTTGGATCAGGCATACTTTTATAAGATGTAATTAATGGCTGCACTGATGATTAATTAATGATGTAGTATTTCTTTATAGATCCATAAGAAGCTGTTGGTAAGGACAAGATTTACAACTAATAATAAATAAAACCATTAGTTACAAGTTATATGTAATCTTCATAGCATAGCTTAGGAGAAAGTGGAACCAGTTTCTCAGAAAGTTAGTAATTAATACAGGCTTATATTCGCCCCATCTCTTGGCAACTTCTGCAAAAAAACTGCAAGTCACTTTTTAATTTTTTTCTGGTAAACCGTCTTTTCCTCAGGTTGCCTCATTTATCTGTGTTTCATTAAATAATTTCCTACATTGCAATGCAACCCCATCCGTACTGCATTAACTCCGGCAACAACAAGGCAAGAGTCTTTCTAATTAGGTAAAAGCAAGAAACACATTTTCAACTGCAATGAATGAAAGATACACTGTTCAAGTAGTAGTACAGTAAGTCGTTACTCAAGTTCCTGGCATCTGCTTTTGTTCAAAGTTTCTGAATTACTGGCATTAGAGCAGCACGAATAAAAACAACCATGTGTGAAGATGATGCAGCACACTAATGTTTAAAATACCAACCACTACAGGGCTGAATCTGGGCAGATAAGGTGAAGGAGGTTTATTCAAGTGTGATTGGCAGACGTGACTGGAATACAGTTGAGAGTAGCTGGGCCACAGCCTTGTGTGTTTGTGTTTTGTGTGTGTGTGTGTGTGTGTGTGTGTCTGAACAAGGCTGTGAGATCTCTACAGTGATAGACAAGGACTTTCCATGCTGTGTTTGTTCAACTACACCCCTTTGGTTAAACTGACGGAGCATAACAGAAACTAAGTACTAACCTTATGTTGCCCAAGTGTGTTCACTCTGCATTTGTATCCTTTTGCTCCTGTGTTAGTTCACTACATTGTCACTAATGCAGCTTTCATCCTTCTTAGTGTGCTTTTTTTCTGCTCTTGAAAGAAAAGTTTCTTCCAACCCCTTAATTATATAATACTAATATCTCTGATTAGATAACAATGTTGCTCCTCCTTGACTTACGCGTGCGAATGAGTCTTTCAGGGGAGTCTGCATGTAAGTGAAAATAAATTGTAAAGCTATTACTCATGATGTTAAGTAATATCTTCTCTCCCAGTAGGCATCGTTGTGGTTTTATGAGACTTGATTATCTCTGGCTGTGTTTGTCATAACTGACTGGTGTACTGGAACATATTTGAATGTCTCACTCCAACAGCGATAAATCCTGCTGAAACGGTGATTTAGTCTAAACTGTGCAGATAATTCATTTAAAAAATTAAATTTACGAGTTGCACAAAATGTATTCATTGACATTTAGGTGCATAAGCTTCATATATATGTAAAGACCAAAAGGTGAAGTGAATTTTCCATTTATGCCAAGCAGAGAAATTGCATCATATGCTGTCTATATTCTTCATTAACTTTGTGCTCAAGTTGTGATTGATTCATTTATTTAATATTGATTATCCTGATATGAGGACTAGAGGAGTATTGATCCTCATTGCATGAAGATAAGTTTAATTACAGCAAATGTCACCTTTAGAGGAACAGAGACAAGAATCAGAGACAGTAAATGACTAGCCCTGCTGTAAATAAATGAATGATTGATATAAAGGCCATGCAATAGATCCTCAAAATCCCTAACATATAGAAACTCAAATACAATAATTTTATGAGCCAGAAGGAAAAACACAATCTTCTAATTTTATTTACAGGTATTGTAATGATCCATAGGATTTAGTAACCCTTGATAATGCCATCTGATATTAAGGCAGATTCAAAGTTGCATTATGATTGTGAGTAATTTGTCTGATGTGTATCGATTCTGCTGTGGGACATACTGTTTCCATGTGCTCTTAAAATAATCTATTTTTATTCTACAGTGAAACCCAGTCCTCCCGTCAACCTTTCACATATCCAGACCATTGAGGCAGAACTGATTTTACACTGGGAGGACCCAGAGGACTTTGACTCTGGTCCCCTGAGATACGAGGTCCGATACTCTTCTGACACCACTCATCGAGCCTGGCAGGTGAATACTAACCTGTGCTACACTACGCAGGGATAAAATGCCATACGAGAGTAAGAGACACCTTGTAAGAGTTTTCCACAGAACTCCCTGGCAGTCAAGTGATCTAACATTTACTGGAGGTTACTTAAGGTTAGGTTATGTTTTTCTTTATGTTGAAGCTGAAATGTCAGATTTGTTCTTCTCTATTTTTAGCAAGAATAGATGCCTCAGTGCTTTCATCTAGTTCAAAACAGGAAGTCTTATGGGTAAATTGAAAAAAAATCTTTCCATATAGTGCAAATGATGCTTCCAAAGGAAAGGGGAAGTAATAAAATATAATGCCAATTAGGACATACGGGAATTGGTTACAAATAATTTTTATGAGAAGCATATGTGCAGGAAGAATACAATATTTTGTGGAGTGAAAACAGAGCTTCTTTTTTAGATGTGTGAAAACAAAACCACATTAGCGAAACGTATACAAGTTATGCATTCAGCAAGTCACACATTTGCCACTTGCAGGAGCACTGCTTGCACACAGAACAAATTACCACTGTCAAGATCAGGTGCTTATTTAATGTGACTTGCTTGTTTGCAGTAGGGGTTGTAATTGCCTCATAGAGAGGTTCTTAGAATTCAACAGTGCGCACAGTGTTCAAATACTGTATGAGTCAGCCGGTAGTGGGACTTTAGGCCTATAAATAAAGTATGTTTTCAGTCTTACTCTTTACATCTTTTTCATTAGTTTGGGTGTTAAGAAGAAGTCACATTTACTATGCATTTGATACTTTTTAATTGTGTAATGACTTCAAGAGAAAAAAAAAGACAAATTGTATACCATTACACTCCTACTTTGGCTTTGAAAGAGTTTCCTAAATAAATTATTCCTTCTAAAGATTTCTTTTGATTTTTACGAGAAAGCACAAGGAACAAGTCAGAAATGTTCAAGTGTCTAACCACACACTATCCAGTTATGGATACAGTCTGGTTTTGTGTTTTGGTAACAGTTACAGTTGATGACACAACAAACGATGATAGATTTTGAGTCATTGCTCTCATTACAACATGCCCAAGTATGCTTAAGTCAATTTGTATAAGTGTTTGTTCCCTCTGTGCTGTCTTCAGGTTGTTTCTGCACCCGGAGAGCCCAGGATGCATCTGGATCTGAAGCCCAAACTGAACTACACCATCCAAGTTCGCTGCTCCAGCTTAGATGAACCTCCACTGTGGAGTGACTGGAGCGAACCTTACCACATCTACCTGGACAGTAAGAAGCATTTTCTTTCAACGGCTTACACTGAAGTAGATAGAGAATAGAGTAATACCAAAGACACACAAGAGTGCAAATGTTGTCTTTTTATTCATCTGATTCTTTTCCTCCCACCTTTGGTGGAAATCACTGACTTAGTATTTGTGTTTTTTAATTCAATATCTTGATCAGATTATATTTCAGACAGCAGTTTGGGTGCAGGATTGAAAAGACCAAAAAACAAAAAACAAATGACTAACTATGAAAATATTTACAGGGCTACCCACGTCAGTAGTGCAGTTTATTTCCAACTTTCCAGATTTGCAATTTTTTTTTTTGCTCTTTTACTCAGAAAGTCATTGCGATGGAATATAAATCTAATTATGCTGCTTTGCAACACACTGATAGTTGAGTTACATTATGAGTCATTTACAGATTGATTGCCTCTAGCCCTCTAGAATTAGACATTGAGGTGAGTCAACAGTAGCTGTTGTGTCTATAGTAGCTGTTGTGTCTATAGTAGCTGTTGTGTCTAAAAGTAAATATTAATATAAGACTAATAAATAGCTACTTTACTTTACAATCTGCGGCAGATTCTGTACTTGCTTCCCTCAGTCAGTCTGCCTTAAATACTGCAAGTTGGCACCTTGGTTTGCTTATTGAGATGTAATTTTGTTTCCATTTTGTTATCTAAATGAAGTATGATCCATAATAAATAAAGAGATACAGCTAAATCTGCTCCTTTTCTTTTCAAGTTTGTTGAACAAACTATGGATGGGATGCAAACAACAAAGTAAGAGGAGAAACACTCTCAGTTCCTTGCTGATGATTTGATTTGAACCTTGACAGCGATCTGTGTTGTTTTAGAAATCCAACAGCTGAGCTGAGTGGCAATTGGGGGATGCTGAAATCATGGAGCAAAATTACATAATTTCACCTTTTCAATGGCTATTATCCTTAAGCAGTCCTGCTGAGTGCATTTCAACTCTCATTTTTAAAAAGTCCTGTAGAAAAGGACTCATCAGTGATGGCAGCAGAGCCAACAGCTAACCTCAATTATTTCGGGTAGATTGATGTCAGTGCTCTACTATTGAAAATGAGTCTAGATCATTAGCCTGAGCCAGTAATGAAGAGCTCATTCCAATATGGCCACATCAATAGGCTCTGAATCAGAGGTCGGTCTGAAGGTTGGTAACCAGCTATAAATCATACAGTATGACACAGCAGCCTTGTCACAGGCAGTATATTAATTCACAGAGCTGAATATGAAACTGACATACATGTGCAAAAGTTTTTAAAGTGACAAAACTGAAAATTGAGAGGTGAGAATGAGAATTGTTGGCACACTCATGATCCCTTTTTAAATGCCATCAGAGACTGCAGCTTGGTTGTTAGTTTGTTCTCCACAACATCAGACTGTTAATGAAATATTAACACCAGCCTGACGACTTTAATCAACACAGGGGACACTTTGAGTCTAGTATCTGACAGTGATTTGTGTTGTGTTTTCATGGAAGAAATAAGTGAGTGTATGCATGTGTATGTGTTTCCTTTTACAGATGGTTTCTCTTTTACTGTAAATCACATGAGGAAATCTGACCATGGTGCAAAAATGGTGTTTGTGTCATCACGAGTCAGTGTAGGGGTTAAAAGTTTGTGAGACTCAGCAGCTCCTGAGTCATCACACCAAAACAAGCCACTGAAAAAATCCTGTATTGTCTCCAGTAATGCCAGGAAGTCTTCCAGAAACAGCATAGTAAATTAATTTAAATGTGAGGGGAAGGTAAAACAATTACTCTTGGAAAAGTTTAGTAGTATAAATGAACAAGAACAACATTATATAGACAGAAGTACATTCAAAGTTTGAAGGCCTTTCAATTCATTTCAGTTTTCTTTTGTTGAACTCTTTTCTTTGCCTCTCTTTTGGTGATGAGTCACAGTCCTTTTTTGCCATTACTGGTATGCAGTTGTTTGCTTTTCTGCAGATGTTCATCTGAGAAGGTAGTTAGATAACCCTCATACTCAGTCCATGTCTGACCATGTTATAAACAATGGATAAAAAAAGTTTTCAAAATCCCTGAAAAAAGTGTTTTTCTTTTGTAAAAATTCTGATTGAAACTGTGGATGAATGAGAATGACTCAGGAGTTTGTTTGACTGAGGGTTTTTGTTTTATTCTTCTCCATTTCTTTTCACGTATATTTAGCCTTTTGTCCTTTGTGTCTTCCTTTCTGGAGGGTACATTGTATAAAAAAAATGATTGCAAAAAACTAATTGAAAAAAAAGAGTAAAAAATAAGATTTATAAAATAATCAAACCATATCATGACGTTTTTTGTGTATGTTTAGCGGTGAGCTACATCCCTGAGAAAGTGGTGGCCCGACCGGGGGAGAACGTAACAGTTTATTGTGTATTCAACGACCACAGCATCAATGCCAGCACGGCCATGTGGATGCTCAACTTCCAACAGCCGCTTCATCGCAGCCAGTACCACCCAGTCAACCAGTGGGTAAGAAAAAACTCTCCTTTCAGGGCTTCGCTCTGTAGCTTTGTGTTTTTCTTGGAACATTTCCAAAAAGTTAAAAAACCTGCCTGTGTATTTTTATAAAAGTACAGTCTATTTAAATAAGTTTATAGATCTGACTTAATGTTACCCAAACCAGGTCAGCCAGATCACAGTGCGCCCTTCAGAGACTCGGATGTATGACCTGCTGCAGTGCACGCAGGAGTGGACCATCCCTTATAGCCAGATCTTTGTAGAAGGTGAGCTTTGTTGCACCAATACCTGCAAACACTAGTGTTAAACACTAACTGCTGGACATCTAACTACAATTGTTACATGTCCGGTTGGAAGATACACACAATTTATTTACAGTTTATAAAATTTGTGAGCTATTTTGATAGTGCATTTCACTTCTGATGTTTTGAAGTTGCTCAGAGTCCATGTTCCTTTTGTGATAGTTTTCAGCTGCAGTGGACAAAGACAGGAAAGAGGGTGGCGTCATGTGAAAGAATCAAAGTAATCCACTGAGGCAATCTCAGGTGTTTATTTTTACTCTCCCTAAAACTTTTTTCTGTTGTATTTCAGGAGCGTATATTGATATAAACTGTGAAACCAATGGTGATATTGACGCTATGGACTGTAGCTGGAAGAACACACAGTGGACCAAACCCAAATTCAAATCCAGGTAAAGCACGATTAACTTACAGGAGCTATTTCCTCCGGTGAAATGCATTTGAATGTCTTCACAAGCAGCTGTGGCATTGTTAGTGAAGTTTCAAATCAACGCCCAGTTCTCTGGAAGTTACTGAACACAGTGTACCAAACGACACATTTATTGGAAACACTCAGGAAATGCTTGGCTTGTGCACTTTGAACTGAAACCTGGATGTTTCTTTGAGTTAACTATTTGTTGATACATCATGGATTAAAAAAAAAATTAAATGACAGTATTTTGCTATTTTGAGTTATTTTACTATTTAACTATTTAAAGGGTAATTCTGATTTGTTTTATCTATGTAATGCTTATTTATATAGTACTTTAGGACCTAGAAGGTAATAACAATGCTTTCATCAAGTGAATTGCTGAGACCTGGCAATGTGGCAACGTTGCTAAAAAGAATTAAGATGAGGCAAGAAACTTGCACAGTCAGACGATTATAATGGTTTTAAATATTAGCCAAACTTGTGTTTGAAACAAAGGTGAATAGAAGAATTTAAATCCAAACTGTCCATTGTAAAACTGATCCATGCAATTTTCCTGTGCAATTAGGGCATTTCTTGTAGATTCACTTTTGGTTTTTCCTGCAAATAAAGTAGTTCTGAATCTGGCAGAACTTTTTGTCCTGCCATCATAAATGATAGAAATGTTGGCAAAAAATACTGGTACACATCTGCTACACTTTACTTTTCTGGCATGTGACACTGTACAGATCAGATTAGTGGAGAGAAAAAGGAGAGACATAACATGAGACTATTTTTCACTGCAGGTGGGCTGATCTGCCATGTGATGTGATGGAGGAAAGGGAGAGAGCTGGTGAGAAAGTGGGGGAGATGGGACCTGTTTGCCTTCCAGTCCGGTCCAGGCAAAAAACCTGCACCATCCATCCTCTCAGGATGAACTGCTACAAGCTGTGGCTGGAGGTGCCGTCCCGTCTGGGCCCTATCTGGTCCAAACCGGTGTACCTGTCACCCATAGATCATGGTGAGAAAGATGAATTTGCAAAACAGAAAGAAAAAGTGATTAACTTGTTTTTAACAATCCTGCAGTGCTCATCAATCTGTCAACATAAGAAGAAACACATTGTGCAACACTATGTCTTAGTGTATGAATGCTTTTTGAGTATACAAGTTTTGTTTGAGCAGTTAACAATATGTCAGTATCAATATTTGACAGTGTAAAAATATTTTGTTAAGATATATCAGTTGATATATATATATATATATATATATATATATATATATATATATATATATATATATATATATATATATATATATATATAACAACATAATGTCTGCAGAACATATTGGAGGTGTAAGAAACATTCATGTCAGGATTTACAATAGACTTCAATCTATCTAGCAAGCCTTTTACTTCCACATTAATGTTTGTCCGTTATCCAGCATTGTTTTTACCAGATCTTCTACAACAGCTGTCATACTTTTACATATACCAGCCTGTACTAAAGAAGTTTCTGAAAATGCATGAGAATAACATGGTTGAATGCCCTCTGTTTCACTTGCAGTGAAACCCCACACACCAACTAATGTTAGGGCAGTGAGCCGGAGCAGTGGGGTCCTGAGGGTGACATGGGAACCTCCGTCTCTGCCAGTCGAGGGACTCCAGTGTCAGTTAGGTCTCCTTTCGTCCACTGTCAGAGCTCAGCCGGAATGGAAGGTGAGATTTTCTGTTTGACTGTTAAACAACCAGAAGCTTTGATTTGAAAGTTTTGCTAAGTAATATTATGGATGGTATTTGGCTGACCTGATTATAGGAGGTAAAATTGAATAAAACTATGAACCCTCTAAATATCAATTTACCCGAGATATTAGATAGTTAGCAAATGATCAATTGCCACCAAGCACTTCCAACTCATCATTGTACAGTCACTGTTTTATTGTGGAAAAAAAAGTTCACATGAAAAATATCTTTCCAAAATATCTTTCTATCTTTAAGAAATCTGATCTATCAAGAACAACAGAAAACAACATATAAGAAGTCATACAGGTCCAGGACTCAGCTGGTTCAGCTAAATGAGTCTCATATCTCCTTAAATGAAAGATGCTTTGACATTGCCTCACCTGGTCAGGTTGACATGAGCTGACATGAGCTGGTTCCTGTCCTCTGCTTAAAGAATTCTCTTGGAAATTGGATGCACACTATTTATGGTTTCCTTTTGTGAAATTCACTCAAAATGAGGATGAAGATGAGGGATCAATTTTATGTCTTTGCTTGGGTAAAGTGGTTAGATCGATGAACCAGATGTGTACTCCACTCCGAGATATTTTCCTCTAACTCTGAGAAAAACATCTTGCCTTCAGGTTCATAATCCAGTGCGGGTGCCATGGGCTGAGGTTGCGGTTCCGGACATGTGTCGTGTATATGTGGTGAAAGTGCGCTGCATGCACATCAACGCCACCGGCTACTGGAGCGACTGGAGCGACTCTGTTTACTCTACGCCCCAAAATAGCAGAGGTATAACACCATAAATATCTCTCCTGAACAAAATTTCAAACCACACAAACGTTTTAAAATAATAACAGCCTTGACCCTATGTTTTTCCTGAGTTTGCAGTGCGTCTGAGGTGCAGCTTAATGTCTGATGTAACCTTTTAAATTACATGTGACCTTCTGATTTTAGTGCTAATGGAAAATGGCACTCATGATGCACTTCATAACATCACCCCCACCACTAACACAGAAGTAGAAGCTGTCATGTGATGTTATTGTCGGTCTCCTCCTCAGCTCCTGAGCGTGGTCCTGATTTCTGGAGAATTCTCCAGGATGATCCGTACAGAAACCAGACTAATGTTACTCTACTATTCGAGGTACGAAACTCACAATATGAACATATATAAGCTTATAAGTAAAGAATATCATTAAAAATCATGTGTTGGTCTGCTTTTTTCCAGCATCTTCCAAAATCAGGACACTCCTACTGCGTGGATGGGTTTATAGTCCAGCACCAATCCTCAAATGGCGCTGTGACGAGGGAGCGGATCGAGTTGGTGTCCACCTACAGCTTTGAGTGGAACCAGGAGGTCCAAACTGTGACTGTGGAGGCGTTCAATAGTCTGGGGAGCTCTGCCAACAACATCAACATGACACTGGAGAGACAGCCCAAACGTGAGTGAGCAACGACTCTGATAATGAACTTATTCTGCTATTTGCATAGTGAAGTTGCTGGGATTCTGTATTATTGTCACTGTGGCCTGGATTTAAGGACCAGTGAAGTTCCATATTATCATTATTACATCAGTGCTGCAGAAAAAACAAACTCTCTGCAAAATGTGTGTCCTCTACTAAAATGATGATCTACGGTAACCCAGCATCTTCGCATGAAATCTGAAGGCTGGCAGAGACAATGAAAGGATACAATAATAATAAGCTTCACTGTGCAGAATGACGCATGTGCAGAATTTGACACTAGAAGGCTGTTTTTCACATTCATGTGCTGAAGGGGAAATGTTTTTCTGTGACTTACTGCAGTGAAGTAGGAGGTGTCTTGTATCCAACAGTTTATGTTTTGAAGTGAAAAATATTTGCATATTCATTAATTCTGTATTTTTAATAGGGAATAGATTTTAACAAGGTAATTTTTTATGAGAAACAAATGTTTACCATTATTATCATTTTTTAAAACATGTTTGGAGGGGAGCTTTAATAAATACTAATTGAAAAAAAACTCACATTAAACACAAATATGTACATACGATCATGAATACAATTTCTTTTATGTACATATACAAGATTTCATCACAGAAACAACCCTTAATGGCACCTTAAAACAACCCAGAAGCTGCCTAAAACCATAAAAATAAATAAGACAAATCCAAAAAAAACATAGCAAGATTTGAGCAGCTAGAAGAGAGCACAGGCAGTTTCTACAATGACATTTTTAATTCTGTAACATGCTGTTATGTTCCAGTAAAGACTTGAAAACTGTGGCTGAGGTCAGAAGGCTTTGTTGCATTGTGGAAAAAAAAAAAGAACTCAAACCTCAGGTTTTCATCAACATTGTCAGATTCACGGTCAGCTCTTTCATTCAGAGGCATATGTGCACATTGAAAGAAAACGAGGTGTGCTGTCCATTTTGAAAAACAGGTGTATGAGTATATCCAGTAATGTTGTTAATCCATTTTATTTCTGAGTGGGAAACAACAAAAGTTAGTTAAACTGAATCTTTTTTTTCAGTTTTTGTTTTTCCTTTCCTCCCAGAAATATATTTCTCAAAACCATCAGTTTCTGTTTTTGAGTTTTTTTGAGCTGAGACCATATCATTCATTAGAGCGTTTTTTTTTTTTATCATTCTTTTTTTTTCTCGTTACACATCTCCATTTGGGCATATATTCAATGCACACCCTCCATTTAGGCATGACACTTAAAATGTGTATTTCTGGTGAGCCTGTAAAAGCCCTGATTGAGGCTCTGCAGCCATTATCTTTAGTGAAATAAGTAATATTAGCAGCATTTTAACAGAAGTAACAAGGTTCTGTTTTTCATGACAGTACGCTGTGTAATACACTGAGATGTTTTTGTGTTTTGTGTGTGACAGTTGTGTGTCTGTCCCATCACTCATAATACAGAGGAAGGCATTTTCATTAAACAACTAACTAGCAGAATCAAATTGATTTTCCATCATGGCCAGTTTCGGTCATTTGTTTCTGTTGCAGGATAAATTAGCCAAACAACTGTTATGATTCATACCATTTTCATGCTCAACAAACCATTTAATGACCCCATGTGACCTGTAAGAAAGTATCTGCGTTCATTATGTTGCTCTGCTCATATATTCAGGTTTTTCACCTGTTATCACCTGTCTGTATGTGAAAAATATGCCACTTAAAGTGGATATATTCACATGTTATATTAACAATGCACCGCATGACTATGTGTAAGTGCTATTTATTATCCGACTCTGCAGTTCCCAGTCTGTCTAGCTGACTTTTCAGCTCAGTATTTTGTTATTCTGGCTCTCAACTTCACTTGTTTTAGTTTAATCTCATCATTCTAGGGGTTGTTTGCAGCCACAGCAGGAAGCCATTTTCAGCAAAAGAGCTCTAATAAACCCACTGTACTCTACCAGCCCAGCATTAAACAGCAGAAAGACTAGCTGGTGAACACAGTGCGCATTAATTTAGCAGCTAAAGAGCTAGATACTCCCTCAGGAGTTTTTCAAATAATACACATGGCGGCCTTAACGATAGAAATTAACTATAAATTTGTTGTGATGGCTAAGTCATATATTGCTCAGCTGTAAATGCTCATAGCGTCCAGAAAATTCAGGGTACAAGGGGTGACTGATATAATCCATAATTTATGGTATTTGCAGTCACCAGATCTTAACCCAGTTGGACCCCAAATGACCTGACGTGTCAGACAGCGCTCTCCACCTCCATCATCAAAACACAAAATGAGAAATTTAACTTTCTAAAGAATTTTCCCAAAAGGATGAATCTTCTGAGAATGTTTCATTATACTGACAACGCTCTTTTCTTTCTTGTGTGTACTTCAGGCCGCTGTGTTCGTTCATTCCGTGCATCGGTTATCAACAGCACCTGTGTGTCTCTGTCCTGGAGCCTGATGGACAACAGCTCTGTGCCTCTGTTCATGGTGGTCCAGTGGTTACCACAGAGGCAACAGGACCCTGATCACCACAAAGGCCTGAGTGGAGAAACATGGGCTAGAGTGCCTTACACTGACCGTGCTGTCCATCTAAGAGGTAACATGTTTTCTGTGTTTCATTTCTCAGTGCATCTGTTAACAGAGTCTTTCTGTGAAAGAGGGAGTAGTCTCAGGCAACCTAACATTTAACTTGATTATGATCTTAGGTGATTTCTATGGCTCTGAGGAATATGGCTTCTACTTGTATCCTGTGTTTTCTGAAGGAGAAGGGGAGCCAGTGTACACTATAGGTATGCACAATATGCACAATATGGTTTTCAGGTTGTTGTAATGGTATCATATTAGAATATCAAAGCATTTGCGAGAAGGTCTGATATGTATTCTCCACCTATTACAGCCACCAGAAGAGACCCTGCAGCCTACATGATGCTGATGATCATCTCCTTCCTCGCCATCGTCCTGTTTGTCACCCTGGTCCTCTCCCAAAACCAGTAAGAGCTCCTGATTGGTATAAAGCTTCCAAATCTTCAATGGCATATTTATTGCAATAAAACACTAAAAAATAATTAGTTAATTATTAATGTTGTATAAAGATTTTGAGTTTGTATTATGAGGAGTAAAGTCACAAAATCGCCATGTAAAGCTGCTGATATCAAAAAGGTTTTAGATACTTACAAGTTATCTTAGGAAGGATAAATTACTTTTTGACATGCAGGTGTTGCATTTTTTTATATTTAATCCTATTCTTGGTAGAAATTCTACATCATCAGTGTATACCAAATTTCTCTTGAAATAAATGATAAATTACACTAATCTCCGGGGAGCAGCCTAATTTAGGGAGCAGAGACACTGACCGTGAAAAATTAGAAGTGTGACATTTAATAGGTCACAAGGGTGTACTTACACTCGACATTTAGCCGATGGAAGGTGGGGAAATTAGACAAAAGAGAGAGGGGAATTAAAAAAGAGTGTTCAGACAGAGAGATGCAACCTAAATATCTGCTGCATTTTGTTTACAGGATGAAAAAGTACGTGTGGAAGGATGTGCCCAACCCAAACAAATGCTCCTGGGCTAAAGGACTGGACTTCAAAAAGGTAAAAAATAATGTGAAACTCCAGAGACATCGTTCTTAAATGTGACTCAGCATCAACATTTTTGTTTGTGTTTGTTGTTGCTGTTTTTTGATTGTTGAACTTAAAGGTGTGGTGTGTAGAATTTAGCCTGCCATGTTGCATCGCCATGTTTTTACAGTAGCCCAGAATGGTCAATCCAAACACTGGCTCTAGAGAGGACCTTTCCTTTGTTTTCATGAGTTTCACTGCCACTGCATGTTCTCCTACACACGTATCTTTAATCATAGTACTGTAGATTGATTAACAAGACTGATAGTCTACAGCAATTCTAGTGACTCTTTGAGGCCAAACTTGCAAACTGTGATGCTTTTCTACTAAATGCTAACATCAACATGCTCACATGACAGAGCTAACATGCTGATAATCAGTAGCTGTAATGTGTATGATGTAGTTTGAAGCGCTAACATGCTAACTTCTGCTAATTAGCACTAAACATTACAAAAAATACAAAATTACAATTTTTTGACTTGATGATGGAGCTAGATGAAAAGTTAAGGTATCACCAAATTGAATGGCAATCCATCCTATTGTTGCTGAGACCAAACTGTTGTTCAGTCTGGACCGAAACATGGAACAACTGCCTGGTAATTTACACCATGCAAATTATCTTTAAGTACTCAGTGGCTGCACATTTACACTGTGACATGTATAACACTGTTATACACTGTTAACACTGTTGTACTGTTATACTGTCTTCGAGTAATGCACTTATACAAAACATGCAGTTCATCCTTCCCTCTTAAACTTTTTCTGTTGCAACGAAAATCTATATCTCAGCTCATATTCTGAAAACTAATGTTCATATTGTTTTTGTATCTCTCGCTAGGCTGATGCGTTTGACCACCTCTTCCAACCCCCAGAAGGCCTCCCAGCCTGGCCGCTGCTGCTCCCCTCTGAGAACATTTCCAAAGTCGTCATCGTGGAAAAGACTGACCTCTCTGCTCTGACCACAGGCTTGGTCCAAACCCCGCTTGTATCCCTAACCCCTGACACAGCCACTGCTTTAGCTATCTCCCCTCCTTCTGGATTCAACTCTGATGTTGACCAAACCCGATCTATTAACATTGAGTCCCTTCTTTGTGGAGCTCACTCCTTATCTCTTGATATGGATGCTTTAACCACTTCAAGCCTGAGGATAGATGGGTTACAACTTGTTGACCTCCCACCAGATCCGGTCCCAGGCACCGATGACAGCTCTGCCCAGTCTTCTGTCACATATGCCACTGTGCTGCTCACTAATCAAAAGCAGAAGCAGCAGCCCATTCATCTCCGCTACAAGGATGGTAGTGGCAGCAGCTCCAGTGATGAGGGCAATTTCTCTGCCAACAACTCAGACATTTCTGGATCTTTCCAAGGTGGCCTGTGGGAGCTGGACAGCTGCCGAGGTGGGGAGATGGACGACCCGCGGCGCTCCTGCTCCTACAACTCTGTGGAGGAGCTTTCTGAAACATCAGAGCAAGAAGATGAGGAGGAGGAGGTGAGAGAAGGGAAGGACCTGTATTATCTAGGTGTCGACTATCCAGAGGAGGATGAGGAGAGTGAGGGAGAGGATGAGAAGAGAAAGGAGGATACAAAAGCTGAACTGCTTAAAAATGTCGTTTTGAACAGAGAGGCCTGCTCTGTGGAGTCAGACCCTTTGCTTGGCCCTGTGGACTCGAACGAGCCCAGCGAGATGCTGTCAGCGTCAACACGTGGCTTTTCCCCGCTGTACATGCCTCAGTTCAGAACTGCTCCATGCACGAGGCAACTCACAGATTAACCACAAGAAACCAAACCCCAGCTATGACTCTCACACAAGCTGCATTCAAATATCATCAGACATAGTGCGGTGTGGAGCTGGATAATGTAAAAATACCTCCAATGATGTATGACTCAAAGTTGATCTTCATCAATGCTGCTATTGTGTGGCACAAGCCTCGTTTATAGGCATTTCTTTCTTTTTAGGGATTTAAATCCTAGTTTCTACTGTGCCAAACAGCTCCATCGCAATCATGTAGCAGTGATTACTGATGTAGGAGCACTAACTGAGAAAAATGAGCTCAAACATTTTCAAAGGAGGTTAGGCTATCAGAAGAATTTGCAGTTAAGATTCATGGAGAGCAGCAGCCAACAGCTAGTATAGTGGTCATCATCATAGTCAAGCTCTGTATGACTACATGTCCTCATCTGCTCACAGAATAATGTTGAAAACAAGCTGTCTTGAATTCTCTGCCGGAATTTCAGTTACATTTTAAGCGAAATATGAAAGAGCTTCAAAGAGAATACGTAAACGCATAGAAAGCGAGAGAGAAAATGCCCATAATCTCTCAGTTTTGGTTTTCTCAAAGCACATTTGACTGTGAAGTGAAAGCCCAACTGGGCTGTCAGTTCAAAGATACTGTATTGGTGTGACTAAATGATGAAACAGTTGTTGATGATGAGTAATTGCAGGAGATTTCTGGACTCGTCATTCTCTGCATCAGTAGGCAGCTTGCACTTCAAACATCTGCATGGTCTAAATCACTCACCAACCCAAAGAATGTTTTTTTGTACTTTGTGCTGAAATGTATTTGAGACTTTGTTACAGTATGTGAAAAATATAATATCTATTTTTTTCCTGTGCTTGGCCATTTTGATGTACAGCTGCTGTCTGGTGCAAATAAAAGACAAAAGAATGTATATTTGAAACCAGAAGAAGAAATTAAGAAATTAAATGTCATGAAAATATTGAAACATAAGTGGACAAAAGTTGCTATTGTATATCGAGATATTTTGTCTATTTTTCATGTTGAAATAAAGTATTTATTGTGAGTGTGTGTGTGGTTTGTAAAACAGGGACCAGTACTATCATCGAACTGGTTAATTGCATGTTGTGACACCAACAATTTTATTTCTAACTTCTATTGTCTTTATTGTCTCTGACTGTGTATTTGTTAGAATTATTATAAAATCTAGGGATGGAGGGAGGGAAGGATGCAAATAAAGACATACTTGATTAAGTAGATAAACAAATACATAAAAGCTTGCAGACTCTACAAACATGTACTGTGCACATGAACTTCCTAAGCAACAGTAATATTCTGTCACCTTGTGGCTGCAAGAAGTAAATACAAAGCAAAGAATCAAAATGATGTGACTCCAGAAATACATGTTTGTACAGTATGTATGTAATGGATATTTTTCTTTCTGTTTATATATGTAGTTATATGGTAAATTAATGACCTATGTTGATGAATAAACCAACATAAACACATTATTTTACTTGGGCTGCAGTCTAGGGTTTAGGAAGTCTAAAAACACACGTCGTCTGGAACAAGTTAGTCCGCTCTCTTCAGTGTTGTGTCAGTAAATTAACTGTGCAATTAAATTTCATGCTGTGTTTTTTTAGCTGACACCTGAAACCCAGTCATTGTGTTTTGTAGAGATCACTTAAATGCCACTAGAGGTCACTGTAACTATACCTTATACACACGACTTAACTGCTGTTTAAGAGCTAATAATAGTGTAATTAAACTGCAAAAGTTAAAAAAGGAGCAATTATTTCTGTTCAGATCATTTAAATGTCATTTGACATTAATTTTAAGTTCTACTTTGATTTTATTGTACTTCTAAATTGACAATAACATTTTTAATGCATGGGCTATGACATAAAAATTGAAATAGCCTATAATGTAAACTGCAAAATATGTCTATATGTAATAGATGCGCTCTTTTAGCAAATAAGTATAAGAATTTGAAAAGATGTTCAGTTCAGCTCAACCTCTGTGTTTTTTAAAGCAATCACACTGAATTGAATCGTGTGTAATTAAAAAAAGTGACAGAGCAGATTTTTGTCATAAGAAATATCACATAACATCATAAAATCACCTATAAAATGCTGGTAAACTGAAGGACCATAAATCCAGATGTATTTGCATATTTCAACCACAAAGAGGCAGAAAAGCACCACTCATGCGGCCTGGTCATTTCAGTGATGTCAGGGAAGCTGTATCCTTAAAGGCCCTCTCTGTGTGTCGAGTCTCGTGTTCACCATAAAAGGATGGTGCAGAAAGCTGCTGGCTTTGGCAAAGAGAGATTTGAAAGCACAAAGGCTTGACACCGTGCTAAGTCAGATATGTAACAGAATGAGAGAAACACCTCAGAGAGAGGGAGAAGTTGGTCATTAGGATATAGTGGTGGAGCTTAGGGATATATTTTCAGAACTGTGCTGAAAGAACTACTTCGAGATGATAATAACTTCAAGAATCCTGGCCTGAAAGTCACCTGACCTGACACAAATGTTTCAAATTAAGTTGCAGACAAAATGACATCCCACTCATTATAAAAAAAGCTGAAATTAAAAAATGATGCTCTCTGTCTAGTCAAGTGACCCAGATTCCTCAGAAGCCCTCATCAGTAGACCTGACTACATCGCTTCCTGGTCTGCAAACCAGCAGCTTAACAAGGGGTCGTGAGATAAGACGGCCTGCAGAGGAAAGGCTGCACATGTGAAAGTTCTTTGGCATTCTGCTGATCTTTCAGCTGTAACAAATTAGCATAACTAAAGCCAGATAAAGTTTTGATTTGAAAGAAAAAAACAGTATAAAATGCAGGAAAGGTAAGAAATGTCCAGTAAGAAAGACTTTAATGAAAATACTGTTTCTTCTTTATTGTAACTTTGTCTTGATTTGGACAGTAAAGAAGGTTTTAGTGAGCCGATTAGCTCTTTGAAATCCTCACAACACTTTCCCAGTGAGATGGTGTAAACAAATTAAGTATCTGTGAAATGCAGTAATCTTGTTCTTAAGATTGAGATTTTGTTCATTAGTGGAGAAACACTCACTCTGAGAAGTAAGATTATACATATTCACTTAAATATCCTTTTTGAAGACCATATGAGCTGTTGAATGGTCTTGACACAAATTATGTTCAAAAGCCACGCACTTTGCCATGACCCAAAGAGATTTCTACAGTAAAGGCTTTAGAAATGAAGAAATAGGTGAGGTACATAATTGCGAAATGTTCTCACAGAACTCACATTGTCATAAAATAACTTTCCTCCGGAGTTAAATGTAATGCTGTTGTCCTAACAAATCAGCTGTGAAATGTTATAAGTTCACCCTCAGAATAAAATTCAAATGTTTTTTGGGAGGGTTTTTTTTTTTTTTGGATTAATGCCTGATAGATTTTCTTGCCAGATCAGATATTTGACAGAATGTATATTGTAAGCTAAAAAGCTCACAATGACAATGGCATGCTGAAATTTGCTAATTAGCACTAAACACAAAGTACAGCTTAGGCTGATGGGAATGTCATAAGTTTTGCAGGTATTTGGTGGTGGACAAATTCAAATTTTGACCTCATGATGGCGCTGGAAGAAAAATCAGGGGATCACAAAAGTCAGTATGATACATCATAAGGGAATCATGAATGTCTGTGTGGAATGTTATGCCAATTCATTGATGTTGAGATATTTCACAGGGTTAAGTGAAAGTGTTGACCTGCTAGCGATGCTGGATGGATTCATCCTCCAGGGACTATGAAGGTTTATGTCAATCCAGCCAGTAGATATTGAGATTTTTCAGTCACTCCAGTTGCCACAACACTAGCATTGCTAAAAAGAAGATGACACTGGGAACTTAGAACTCTATAAACTTGACTGGAATAAGTAATATGGAAAAGGTATATGCATAGAAATGTAACATTTTATTTAATTTATTTACTTTTTGATTTATTTTTCCCTCTCTATCCTCTTTGGTCTTCATCCCTGACCTCTTCCTTATTTGGATCCATCCTTCTATAAATGGCGGCCCAGTGTTGGCCTGCACTGACACTTCTATCACTGCAGATACTTCAACTTTCTTAAAAAACAAACCTACATGTCCTAACTGATTTATCTTGGATGCTGTTGTCATCTGGAAGTGACTGAATGGCTTTTGAGTTGTGGAGGAGGGGAGGTGGAAAAAAGGGAGGAGAAAACAACTGAAGAGGCACAGAGCAAAATCTACAAGAGAAATAAAAAAGAGATGCTGATCCACAGCTGTGCTGTGGTGAGTGAGGGGTTATGGGTAACCCCCCAGGAATTGGCTTTAAAGAACCATACCAACATGTTTTAGACTATTTAGAGCACAACACTTTAAAATTTACACCATTATTTCACTGCCCATTTAGATAACTGGATGTATTTTTCTACTGTTCCAGGTAGAGTATGAAAATGATATCAAGAAAATCTGAAGTAGTTCTTAGATCAAATTTCAGTTTTTGTTGTGAGGTTATGTAAAGCAGACTTTTCAAATAAGTCTGCACCAATGTAACAGACTCACTGTTCATTGTAATGGATAAAATAAGATTTACCAAGGTTAAAGAATCTGATGATTGGTTTTCATACTGTACAAAAATAAATGGAAAGCAACAGCAGCCTGGGACTGTAGGAAAATATATCAGAAAATCTAAAACTTTATAGCCTGTATTTGAAAGTAGTAAGCAAAAATGTAAAGCACACAAGGTTCATTGTTAAACCTGCAATAGCTGTTTTTTGCCCACTAGGTGGCAGCCAAACTGGGCTGTAAACACAAGATTAACATTCTTTTAAATTGTAAGGCAAGATTATTTATTTATATAGCATATGCATCAGCATTCATTTGGAATCGAGTTTCTGTCTACCTGATGAATGTAAGCCTAATATTTAGTATCTTTCTATCTGCGTTTTTGGTCTCCACCAACTCCTGAAGAAAATTTCAGCTCCTTAGTTGCTAAATGTTAAACAAATGTTTGTCTGCTCTGTGCTAACTTCGTCTGTCTGCAGGTTTATGCTTGGTAGGTATCATGTAGTCAGTTTTTTAGCTGAAAACAGCTGCCTGCTGTGAACATGAAGAGCAGTGACAGTGAAGCAGAACAATAAAGTTGTAAAACCAAAACACTAAGCTGGAAGATGCTAAAATGCATCGTAGAGCTAAGGAGAAACCACAAATTACTCTTTTCATATTATACATTTGACCCATTGTTCGTATGAAAATATTGATTAGTGCTGCTTTAATGAGATAACTCAATAAATGGCAGCAGCAAACAAAACTCTTCAGCCTTGATTTAAAAGAAATGAGAGTTGCAGCAGATTTGCAGTTTTCTGGGAGTTTGTTCCAGATGTGGTGCATAAAAATTGAAAGCTGCTTCTCTATGTTTAGCTTTCTGGAGATAGAAAGCAGACCTGTCCCAAATGACCTGAGTCTGGATGGTTCATAATGTAGCAGAAGATCGGTAATGTATCTTGGCCCTAAACCATTCAGTGCTTTAACAGTAGTATTTTGAAATCAATTTTCTGTCAGACAGGAAGCCAGTGTAAAGATCTGAGAACTGGAGCGATATGATCCACTTTCTTGGTCCTTGTGAGGACTCAAGCAGCAGCATTCTGAATCAGCTGCAGCTGTCTGATTTCATAGGGAGACGTGGAAAGACATTGTTACAGTAGTCTACTGAAGTAAATACATGGACAAGTTTTTCCAAATCCTGCTGAGACATATAAGTCATTTAATCTCTGATATATTCTTAAGGTGATAGTAGGCTGACTTTGTATTTTTTTAATGTGGCTGTTGAAATTCATGTCTTAGTCCATGACTACACCAAGATTTCTGGCTGGGATGTGGTTTTTAACATTACCAATTGAAGCTGAGTGCTGACTTTTAATTGTTTTTCCTTGCTTCCAAAAACATTTACTTCAGTTTTGTCTTTGTTTACTTGAGGAAAATTCTGGCATATCCATTCATTTATTTGTTAAATGCACTTACTCAGTGTTTGTCTTGGACCAGAGTCCCTTGGTGATATGGTTATGTAAATGTGTGTGTGGTCTGCATAATTATGGTAACATATTTGGTTGTTTTTCTTAATCTGAGCCAGAGGCAGCATATAGATGTTAAACAGAAGAGGCCCCAGAATGGAGCCTTGGGGAACTGCATGTCATTTTTGTCCACTCAGATATGTAATTACCTATAGACACAAAGTAGTCCCTGTCCTTTAAGTGGGATTCAAACCAGTTTAGTACTGTGCCAGAAAGTCCCACCCAGTTTTCCAGTCTGTCTAGTAATATGTTGTGGTCGGCTGTGACGAATGCAGCACTGAGCTCCAATAATACTAAAACTGAAATTCTGCCACTGTCTGTGTTTAAGTGGATGTCACTGAAGGCCTTAACAAGAGCAGTCTCAGTGCTGCAGTATCAAAATCCTGACTGGAAGACATCAAAACAGTTGTTTAGTGCCAAGAAGTTGCTCAGCTGTTGAAAAACAGCTTTTTCAGTGATTCGAATTAAAATGTTTGATATAGACCTATAATTGTTCATGAGCGCGGTGTCTAGATTGTGCCTTTTTAAGAGCGGCTTGATGACAGCAGTTTTCAGGGCCTGAGAGAAGAGGGAAACCTGAGAGAAGAGATGTGTTGACAATTAGTAGAAGATCTGAGGTCATGCAATTAGAAACATTTTTGAAAAAGCCTGTTGGCAGAATTTCAAGGCAACAGGAGGAGGATTTCAGATGTTGTGTAAGTTTTTATGATAGATTGGATAAAAGTGAAAAGTTTGGTAACCCAACTCAGGAGAGGCTTTATTCTACTGAAATTAAATGTGATGGACTATTCAGTGGTTTGTTGTATCTGTCATCTGCCATTCACCACTGTCAGAAAACACCCATGAGTGCTGAATAAAATGCTAAATTAAATTACAGGTATAATTTACCAAAATCCCACACTCACCTAAAACACAATGGTTACAATTAGTGGATTTTTATGAACTGGACCAGATGGACTGAAATTACACCATTGGATAAAGATGAATATGGCACTAATTGCAATCCACTGTTAATCTAATGAGGAAAAAGGTTGTTTGACGAAAGAGTATTACAACTACTCCTACGTAATATTTATTTGAACTGAAATTATTGCATTGATCTACTAAAGAATTTTGCAAAATGACATCTCAACACCTAGATCATCACTGAACTGACAAATTGACCTAAAAGACCCAAAAAGTGTGTGTGTGTGTGCGTGTATGTGTGTACATCTGTGTGTGTGTGCGTGTGTGTGTGTGTGTGTGTGTGTGTTCTGATGTCACTGTTCATGCTCCAGCTGTTGCCATCAACCCTGTTAATGGGAATCAGGAGAAAGATTTAGCAGCTTGACATTGTAAATCCCTCATTGATCGCTTGGCATTAATTTGTGCAGCAATTGTGAGGGGCTTTAGCTACTGATGTTTATCCATGTTGGCTTTGAAGGCCTTAACATCTGGGGTAAAGGTCACACTGAGGCAAGTTCACTACAAAATTTCGCAACCACAAAGGAAATGAGGAAAATCCGTCTTTGCTGGTTTAGAGCTAAGTGTGCACTTTGCTTTGGCTGTGCTCCTTATTTCAGTAAACAGGGGGCAAGAAAAAAAAACTTGGTATGGTTGCCAGGCACCGCAGCACTGCAAGTTAGCAAGATAGATTTTGGCTCCCTGGGAATGTAAAGCCTTTCTCTCCCTGTACTCTGTAATCTTATAGCTCAACTGCAGCCTCCAGTCTGTCCTTACAAGATAAATGACAGTATAGGTCTAAAATTCAGCCAGCAAAAACAACCTAGTTACTTTTACGCCATCTAGTGGCATTAGTAATTATGACTTGTGGAGGTGACGCAGTTCAGATGATGTCAGTATAAAGTGAAAAATATGTTACCATTAAAAAAATTGCCTCTTTAGGAGGAGGTGGGTTGGGTGGATGGATAGATCGATGGCAAAAAGTGGACTTATCATCTTTATTTTTCAACAGATTTGTAACGGTTTTGGAAAGCAGCATACTACACTCCTATCTTAGAAAAGCACCATATTACTCTTTTATGGGTTGTTCTGGACTGCAGGTACAATGTGGTTTTTTTGACCACATTTGATTTGTAGGGAAATCAATGTCATCATTTGGAGAAACCACAGTGAAAAGACTGGCAAAAACAAATGTATCTGTAGCAGCAAGTGGAACAGAGCTGAGAGAACAGAGTGAGGGAGTGTGTGAGGCTGAGAATAACTGAGAGAGAAAAAAAACATGTAGACAGAAGCTGTGCTGACCCCCGGACCCTCTCTTGGGGCCCTTTCGGTACTGGAGGCCTCTGGGAGGATTTCGGAAGACATGCATATTGCTCTCTCACCCCTTCTCTCAGACAGGGTTGTAAATATATGAGCTATCTGATGCCTGTTCCATGATTTATCTCATGAAACACCTGGATATATATATTTTAGAGGAATAATTTTCCAGTGATGTGTGTGACTCCATGAAAAGTCATATTACATCATTTAAAATATTTGGGAAAACTTGGTATAGTTTATGTTTGCTCTGTTTTCAGTTGCACAACTCTTTTCCAATACTCCATGCTTTATTAATGTTTTCATCATAGGTATTGATCATGTTGTATCATGTAAATAAGTTTTTTTTGGTGTCTTACACCTACCTAATGTAAGTTTTCATTTCCCACAGGACTCCAAGAGAGTTACTTAGAAATAAGTTACTATGTAATTTCTTCTTGTTATGACTTTTATGAGTCACTCAGTGACAGAAATGTCTGAGTCATAGACTGTAAAAAAAGATAATGGACATAGCCACCATGACACCACCCATTGGTTTGTGGACTCCCATTCTGAAGCCTTGAGTTTGGCATTTTGGCTGTCATCATCTTGAATTTTTGGAGCCAGAAGTGACCATATTTGGATGAGAGGGTGGAGCTGAACCTAATGCACTTAGAGTCTATACCAATGCTCATTTTTGCTGGTGAAAAACAGGCTTAAAACCATTAAAACAAAATGTACTTGCCTGCCAGAAAAACTGAATCACCGGCTCCTTAGAGGGTCTTTTGAATACAACCAAATGCTGAACAAGAATTTTTAGGCAACCAAAATATTACAATTAACTCTCATGAACTGAAAAAACACTGAAATAGCAACAGCTACAACTATGAATCTGGGGTTATACCATGGTTGCATAACAAGCGCATACCTTCCTTTATCATCAAATTTAAATTAAATTGTACCGTAATTTACAAAATAAACATCATGTTGTATTGAAGAGGACCATAGACTCATTAGGAAAGTGTTTACTGGGGTAATAAATCACGTGAGAAGTAGGGTCACGTTCCTATAGTCGTCTGTATAATAGGGCTTCTTTTTGGAGCCAGTGGAGTCACCTCCTGATGGCCATTAGAAAGAATGCAGGTTTATTGACTTCAGCATTGGCTTCACTTTTAGGAATCAAAATTACTGGCTTGGGATACGAGGGAACCATAATATGTAGTATCCTGGTCCTGGATTAGAAAAAGGGAAAATTTCTGTGCATACTACACATAATTTTTCAATATTCATGGGTCAACAAGTCATATCACTTTTTCCATCAAGTCTCAAGTCACACTGAGACTATAGGCAGACAAAGCTCACAACAGTTGGGTCCAAGTCAAGTTGGAGGTCCCCATTTTTGTGATTTGAGTCCAACTCAAGTCCCAATCTCAAGTCTACAATATATATCTATCTACATTATATCATCTCCTTAGTTTATACAAATAACCCAAACTGATTTCTAAGCAAACCTACAATTGACATCAAAGCATACCACCATTTTTTGTGAACAACATGTAACTTTTTGGGCTTTGCTTCAAAATGCCTCATCTTTAAGGAGCAATTACTTTAAATCCTTCCCTCTCTATAATAAATATGCCCTTTCAAGTTTGCTTTCTTCATCCCCCAGCAGCTGAACTGGTGGCTAACAATTTGCTGTACATTGACCAAAGTATAAATGTTGTTCCAAGCATGAGGAGTTTTGTCAATCTCAAGAGGCCACATTGCTAATATCTGGTTTACTGCAGCCAAACCTCTGTCCCTCTTTCTACCAGGACCAAATAAACCCAACAAGAATAATCTCAGTGTGATTAATCAACCCATATTCTACAAATTCAACCCAGTAATTTAAGACCTCACTCAACCCCTCTGTATTGTTGTTTCTTGTTGATTGGAGACAGAACAATTAGGTCACCCGAATTCGATGGTGACAAACAAACTTCCACTCGGCTGGAATTGAAAGATACCCATCAAAGAGCTCGTCCTCATCGATTCTGACCCTTTGTTTTGCTTGTTGGCGGGAGAGAATGTAACCATTACCCTACATAGTCAACTGATACTCAACTAAAGCCATTACACTCAATCATTTGCATGGCAAAACCCATTTGTCCATTTGTTTGTAGGAGAAAACGTGAGATGCACATGTCTTTGAAAATGACCTGGGGCAGTCTTTCTTGCCCGGCCTTGTCTGTTGTAAGTGGGTCGGATGAACGAAATGCCTCCAGATCAGTCAGTATGTTTGTCACAAAGCATGCCTGTCTCTGGCTAACAGGGTGAAAGAGGTGCAGTTGAATGCCCCCCTTTCACTCTGACACTCAATTAAGGCCTAATTGGTTTGAGGTCCACTACAGGCATGTGGCAAGGCAACACCCCAGGCTTCTGTGCACTTGTTCCCTATTTTCTGACTCCCCCTCTGAAAATATTCCTTTGATCTGTGAACAAAGTAGTTTTTTAAGCCAGCAAGTTGATAGCCTATTTTCCCTTTGAACATTTACAGCAGTTTCAGACAAAGTACTTGAGTATTTTTTTCCAGTTCATTTGACTCACAGATGAAGGAGGTACTGAAAATATGACACAGACAGATCAGTACAGAGAAGTGCAGATATGGATCCCCATGACCGCAGCTATGGATCCATTAATGTAATGATTTTGTGTGTGTGTGTGTGTGTGTGTGTGTGTGTGTGTGTGTGTGTGTGTGTGTGTGTGTGTGTGTGTGTGTGTGTGTGTGTGTGCATATATGTATTTGTGCATGTGTGCAGTGTGTGTGAGTGTGTCAGACATTTCTATGAGCTGTGTCAGCAGTGCAGAGGATAATCTCTTTATGGTATGTTGCACTCTTTTAATACATTACAGGAAAGCTCCATCTCTCTACTATCTCTCCAGAGGCCTGTAAAGCCCTGTAACAGCAATTCTTACTGTAGTCATGAATTTTTAACCCCTAAAGTACAAACTGTAGATGTGGTCATGTCAGATAAATTTCAAAACCAATTCAATTTGTCCACTGCTATTGAAATCTATCACAAACTAAACACATCGCATTTTGTTTCATTTAAACATTTAAACACAGCTATGTGATGTTTGTCTAGTCCTACTACACTCTGTAACATGCCAAGGGATCTCCTCATTAATGACACTGAGAGAGAAGTTTTGTAAAGTACAAATAAAAAAAACAACCTTATTTCTGTGAAGTCAAACAAGCTCAACTCACTCAGGATTTCCATCTTTTCAAAACAACCAAGCAAAACATACATACATTACATACAATTGTAACATCAGATCAGATTCATTTTAATCAGCATTGTTTATGGATTTAATTTCAAATAATAAAAAACCATATAGCAAGAGTGTAAGTTCATTTTTGTTGCTGCTCAGTTCAGTGCAGATCTTTATTACCCCACAAGAGGAAGTTATTTTTGCAGCAAAGCAGCATGAAAACAAATGAAAACAAATACAGTAAAAAAAAGACACCAAGACGGTAAAACACATGTGCCAGTACCGTACACACAATGCAGAGAATGAAGATGTATGTTAAAAGCAACAAAACAGCACCAAGAAAATAAAGATAAGAAAAATAAGAGGCAGTTTATAAATCTGTGAAACATTTATATGTTAACTTCTGTATCACACCCTCCTTTGTTTATAGTCAGAGATATAATTTAATGAAGACTATAAATGTGTCTCTGACTGGAAAAGTTGAAGAAAGGCACATTCTCACACACTAATAATGAAATAAAGAGGACAATCACTGAGGAAAGTATACAAATTGTGTTTGTTTCTGTATTCATTGTACATTGTATTCTTTACCCGATCTGTTTCATCTGACAATCCAAGGGCTTCAAAGTAATATTGACCATGAAAGAGACCTTGAAGTTGAATAAGAATGAATGTAGAAGCCTTGACTCTAGAGATTACATGATCAATACTCCATTCAGTGTTCAAACAAACTTGAAGTGATATGACATTGGGGTGAATTATCAGCTTTATATCTAATCTATTTTCCTCCCTCTATCACTTTAATAAGCATCTTTTGAAATCAGCGTACAAATGTTTACATTTTGCAAACAGTGAGCAGTGAACACAAAATGGCCTCAATGACAACAACCTGCACAGTTAGCTGGGACCGGTGAATCCCAATGAGAAAGTAACACACACATGCATGCACATGCACACCCAGTCACACTAACACAAAACAGATGGCTTCATCCCCAACCGTGTTATGAGTTACTTCACCACAAAGTCGTTGGGTAGCTATTGGAAACTCCAACAACAATTCCCAAAAAACCTGGCCTCTGCTGACCCTGACCCACGTTGGATTGCGTCACTCGGTGGGAACACCACGGCCTAGTTCTGCCCCTTTGTTTGTTTCCCTCAGCGTCCCATAGATCCCGGGGACCCCTGGAGTAAAAACACTCTACAGTAACAACCAGCTCTTGGGATGTTGTGCACATTCCAACGTCTGGGAACGTCCTAACAAACTGTCAGAGAGTCTAAGTGGTTGTTAATGTGATGGGGAGGAAGACAAGATGTAAATAACATGAAGTTATGAGATGCAGATACTGAATGAGAGTGTATCACAGAGATCACACTAACGTACTGCACAATTTACGATAAATGTGTTACACTGTTTATTACTGTATATTGTATGTTTTGGCACAGATCAGTGAATTGAATTATCACAATGATTCTGTTCATTTCATAGGGATTGTTTATTATGCTTTTTTGGATATTGTTTTTATAGGTTGAAACCTTTGAATGTTATATTCAAATTTAAACAGTTTACTTTGTCCGGGCTATTGTGCAAGAGACAAACTTCATTTGGAAATTCACTCATGTCTCATGAAGAATGTAACTGTTTCAGTCTTCTTGCTTTCATATCTCCCCATATCCATCCTTTTGTAAATTAATTGTGTTTTTATGTGACTGTACAGTATGTGTTAACTACTCTTCTCTGTCATTTTGGTCAGGTCTCTCTAAAATGTATGTATCTCAAGAGACTTCCTGGTTAAATGAATAAAATAAATATGCAGTTTGTTACAGTACAATTTATGTTTCCAAGAGAAAGGAAAACCTGATCCAGAAGTTGGGTTGAGTTCTTTTACTGTTTTTGACCAGACAGCATATTAGAACAGAGGAAAAGAAAGGTTGGATTGTTCCAAATGTTCTTTGCTGAAAACATTTAGTGGAATTTATCTCTTCTGTTAAGAAAGAAGTTTAATTCTCAATGGAGAATGTTAAAACAACCATCATACTCAAATCACCTTATCTCCTCCATGTGTTGGAGTCTTGAATGTAATTACTTCATATATGTTTTGCTTATTTTAAATCACAAGAAGGAGGACGTCATGTCACATATCTGCCAAACTTTACAAGAGTAACAAAGTGAAGGTGATGTAGGTTTAAGGTGCTGACCATGAACCACAATATTCCTGCATGTCGTTCCCCATCTCCCTTTCCCCTTATTTCCTTTCATCTCTCTAATCTCGATGCTGAACCTCTAGTCTCTCCCTCCCTGTGTGCATGATATCCTTATCTCTCTTTCTTTTGCCCTTGTGTGTGTGGTTTCTTGTCTCTCCTCCTTCTGTGTATGTGAATGGCACTTGGAAGTCACTTGACTTCCTCCTGATCAGTTTCTTCATATATGTTATCAACCCATCTACAATAAGCTATGTATATATCTGTAATTTTGCTTTATTGGTCTGTTCTGTACACACAACATCTATTGCATGTCTGTCCTGGGAGAGGAGTCATGTCAGATAACTTTCCTCAGGCCTGCAGAGTCCACTGCCTCCTGTCACAGACCAAAACGAAGCTGAAATCTGGGTTGCTTGGACCAATGTTGAGAAAATCCACATTAAATAGAATTTCATCTGCTTCAATAAAGTTCAACTTAGTGAGCTCATGCTCTCTTTTTGTAGCCAAGCTTCTTTATCCACTGAATGCTGAACCATGAAATTAAAACTACAGTAGAATGTGACTCAGAACAGAAGAGCAGGAAGTTTATTTTGTTGGAGTTTTGTGCATTTCTTTCAATATTTTAAGATAAATGAGTGGTGCTTTTGAGTCTCACATGCGATTTTTTTATCGCTTTTTGCTACTGTGGTGATGTTAGGTGAAGAGATGACACTTGAGGGTAAAGAGGCCCTGATCTATGGTTTCCTCTCACACCACACAGCCTGAGTAAAGGAGGGCCTGTGGTGTTTTTCTCTCCAGATTTGGAAGACTCAAACTATTTTGAACGGTTGCTGTCATGACATTGAGGGGTACTTGAAGAGATTAGTGGTACGATGTGGCTGGAGTTAGTGGCTCATTATAACCATTATCTTTAACCTGATTGAATGGTTGACAGAGAGAAAGGGAGCAATAAGCAGATATGTTTTCACTGGATTTGTGCCGGCATTGAAAGCCTACATGTGAGTGGTTTGTGTACATCATGAACTCACATAGGACATAATATATTGGTTATCAATTGACAAAAAATGGAAAGCTGAGGATCTTTATTTTTCTTATATTTGCCTATTATTGAAATATATGATGATATATGATGTCTCTCTTTTACAAGCATTATTTACTTATTAGATCAAATGTGTTTTCTAATTTACCAAAATTTTTCTGTACTTTAAAGAAACTTTGGAACCGAATTTACACTTGTTTCTTTTTTCTTGCCTAGAGTCAGATGAGAAGATCGATTAGTGGTCTCATCTACCTCTAAGCAAGAAAGCGAATAACCATATTTCCCAAAATGTCAAACTCTATTCCTTTAATATGTTTGCTCCATCAACTCCCTCAGTGCACTGTCTCTCCTGGGTCCTCCACCTTGTCGTGTAAGCAGGAAACTCTCTTCCCTCCCACTGATTCACTTTGCTTTTACAGCCTCCCCACATTGTTTGCGTGCACTCCATACACTGGCCACCTTCTGTGGAAAAAAACATGCTCAAGTGGAAATAAAAATACCCTGTCAGGACCCCGAATAGTACACAGGTTGAATCAGTCGATTAACTGCAAATTAGAAATATGCTGCTCTCCAGTCTGTTTAGCATCAGCGAGTTGGATTGCTTCTTGTGGTTGTTGGTTGTAAAACGAAACTCTTTGCTGACACAGGCGTCAACACCAGCCACAAACTCTTAGCCTGCTTCAATTAGTGAAGCTATGTATTACCAGACAAAACCACTGTCTCCTGAACAGTGAAAATCAATGGCTGACACTGATACCATTAGTGCATCATCTCAACAGGGCCATGCTTTGTCAGCACAGTTTGGTCTCTGTAGAAGTTGAATGAAGCATTGTTTCAGACTATACTACTTATAGGAATGTACAAATGTTCAAGCATTTATATATTTTGATTCTTATGTACATCTTTGCCTCCATCATTTGTGCTAAGTAGTAAAACCTGTAGTGTTTCTGCACTGCACCTCCAGGACATCACCTGTCAATCAAACAACGTGGATTGATTTTTTTATGTGACTTATCTGCTCTTGAGTAGTGAATGTCTAATCTTTCATACAAAGGTCAAGTGCCATTTTGCCATTTTTTATTTAAACATGCTTTATTGTTGCCTTAATGCTATTCAATCTCCCAACTCACCATGTTCATATGATAGTTGAGTTATGGTTTTATCAATAGAGACTGTTGAAATGGGATAGAAAATTGGATTGTGTGCTCAGTCCATGATTGTATTGCAATCTGGACAGACATATAAATAAATAAAGGCTTACATGTGTTATTAATTAAAGGAATTTATTTGTTTTTTGGGTGTACAGTACTTTTATGGGGCCATAAACTCACAAAAAGCACATAGTAATTCCAGATGGAGCTTAGACACTGGTGATAGTGAAGACCAGAGGACATTTTTTTTTTTTTTTTTTAATGTGAGACTGGATTTGAAGCTGACTCACACACTGATGAACACTGGTGTAAAAGGAGTGGAAGTGAAATGACAGCTGACAGCAACAACATAACTGGTGCACAAAGGTCATACCAAAATCTGATTGTTTAAATTTCAGTTGAAAGTGAACATAACAAAAAGCATAAATAAGAGAAAGCAGGCATACTTAAAGTACTCTTTCTGATTAAGCGTCATTAGTCGGGCTAGACAAAACCCACTTTATACTCCTCACTAATCCACATCTGAACCTCGACAGTTGTGTGTCAAGGCTCTCACCCACCCACAGGGTATCCTCACACCCGTCCTTTTCCCACCGACACCACTTTCTCACCCACACACCAAGCCATCATCACCTCAATATCTTCACCCAACCCGCTTATGTTCAGATCTGCAGAACTGATCCAATACATCACATCTCCACCGTCCTCTCCTCCTTTATAATCCTCTCACCCTCCTCCCATTCAGCCCAGTGTGAGTAGGCTTGTCCAGCAGACAGACAAAGGGCTCCAGAGGTTATTGTTAGATTACACACAGCTGATATGTCCTCTCCAGTTCGGATAAATCCTAATACTGCTGAGCTGGTGAGGGAGATGGATAACACTGGATTTAAACGTGTGCACACAAATACGCACATGAGATGATGTCAGCTGATTTGAAAAGCCACTAAACCATATTGAGTCATTATCATTTAAAATGCTACCTGGGTCTAAGGTTGATCCACAAGAGTACAAGTGTGAATGCACATGATGGAAAAATAAGACATATTTGGGATTATTTGTTTGGTAATTTGTTAATATTTTTATTTTTTAATTATATTTAACTTTGGTCAAATTATAAAAAAAATACTGAACAAGCCAAATCTAAACTTTGACTAAGATTTGGTTTGTTCAGTGTAGAACATCCACATCCAAAAAACTGGGTGTTAGATCCAAAAACAAAGTGAAAGCAAAAGTCAGACAAAAGATCTGCATACTGTTCTGATTTTAATTTAATCAACAGCGCAACTGCCAAAGCAAACCTACATGACAAAGATTCCTGTTAAATGGAAACTATTCTCTAGATAGCTATCTGTACAGTGCAGATGAACTCTATCTAACTCTAACCCGCCCTTACCCAACACCTTGCTCAGGTAGATTGTTTACACTGTAAATTTGGGATCTTAGAGTTTCAGCCAATGGAGTAAAAGGTCTTTCACAGCTTTGATAGAATCTGTACATATTTTTGGTGTACTTGTTTGATTCTTCCTGAGGACAGTTCCACAAATACTGTATATCCCAAAGACATTGTAACCAGTATTTTGGTGTTAAATCACAAGGAGGCGTCCAGCACTGAACCACAGTAAAATCTTGCTGGCTAAAGTCAAGCCATATTTTGGATGTTCTTTCTAAAATGAAAGCTTCCAAGTCATCATTGAGCAAATGGGAAGCAGCGTCCGTTGGGAAGTGTTTGTCAGCTGTGCGATGATGATGGCCACCTTTATCCAGAATGCATAAATTCAATCTGATATCCTGGAGTCAAGTAAATCCTGTGATAAATTTTCATGTTCTATGCTATATATTAGTGATGCGAGGAAGTAGAAATAGACCCAAAGCTTGCTTATATTATCTGCCAAGCAACAATGACAAAAATTCGATCTAAAAAAACATGCGCACACATAAATAATGCATTTTTGTAAAATATATACTCTTAGTATTCTTCCATACTGTATGCAGTTTAATCACTCCTTTCAGTTACCTGCTCTAAAAAGGACAGTGATGCTCCCTTTGACTTCATTAAGCAGCAAACTATAGTGTCCTCTTTGAAGTTGTTTTGGTAAATGGCCATTGAGTGCTTTGAAAGCTAATGGATCTGCATTGATAAACCTTTGTGGGTGGGATGAGGCCAAGTATTGATTAGGAATCTACATAAGGTTCACTGGAAGCATACAGAGTAGTTTATATTAAGAGGGTCAGGAGAGAAAAAACAGCTGCTGATCAGGAGAAGGTGGGGAGGATTTTGGTTTTGAATTTCTTATTTGCTTTCTCTTGTGGGAAATATTTGATACGGTTCCAGAGTTTCTTTAAACTCAACCCCAAAGGATCAAGAGGTCAAACTGTGAAAAGGATGTTTTCAGGAGCAACATTACTGTGATCACATCCTGGGATATGATAAGGCAACAAAGACACAAGCAAAACATTTAAAATATCTTTAATCATTGGATAAGCTCATATAATTTACATAGTTTGCAAGATATAATTCTCCACATTAGTTACATAATCAGTTTTTTGTTGAACATTTCCACTCTACAAAGAAAAATAATGTTTTTTTCTCTAGACACATTGCATAACAAAATAATAAAAATGCATCGTACCATGGAAATTTAAAAAAACGTTCCACTCACTCAAGCAAGATATCGATTGGACTGATCCAGTGAACTGCAGTTGGTCTCAGTGGGTTTTATCTTTCAGTCCACTAAGCTTTGTGTAGGGACATGCTTTGCCTAAGTTGAGTTTTGGACCCAGTTCAGAGCCCTGTGTACACTCAGTGGAGTTTGTTTCAATTCACTTTCATTTCTTTGAGCAAATAGGGAAGAGAACAAAACACACACACACACACATGCACACACACAGGGATAAAGTATAAATAAGATTCAAGGAAAGGAAACGCTGGTCTTAAAGGCTCTCTTTGAGGAGCTGTCAGGTACCTAGAGACCCACATCAGTCCTGGGATAAATTGTGCTTGTGTGTGTGTTTGTGTGTATGGGAGGAAGGAAGAAAACAGCAGGACACCGGGAGTGGAAGCTTTCTTTTAGCTGCATGCTGCGTGCTACGCCGGTCAGCTCACTGTTTATCCCTCTATTCTGCCTCCCGGGAGACACAACCAGTCCGTCTCAAAAGCGTCTCAAAAATGGTCAGAACTGAAACCACCAGCAGGCAAAAGCCTCTTGACAGCATTTCAGGTGGTTAATAGCAACGCGATGGCTGAGCTGTGTACTAATGCTCAACAGACTAGCGAGGAGTGTGAGAAAAGGGAAGAAAATCACCAATGACTACATGTACAGGAATTTCCTGTGCTGCAATCAAAATAATCAAAAAACTTTCCTAAAATGTTGAATGCTGAAACATGCAAATCGAACTCGGCTCTTTTACCTTGTGATTTCTGCCTCTCATGGACATGCAACTCTGTTAAAATTTGTATTTTATTACATTAAAAAATGTACAACATTTAAGGCCCACATTAGCTCATTTTAAGGTAGAAAGGAATAAAAAATGTTTTTCCTAATGTAATAAAACTGACATTTTAATCCTCAATCCACGAGAGGCAGAGATCCATTACAGTTTTTTGGACTCAGCACCTGGACAAGAAATGTGTGCGTGTGTTTAACTTTGGACACAACTTATTTCATTCACAAATACATACTAAGCTGCCCAAGGTGATTAGAAATCTGACACTGTATTTCATTTAGTTTAGATTTTAAAGATATCTTTTCAACCTTTCCAGAAGGGCAAAGAATAGAATAGAATAGAAATCTGAATTTAAGCTTTTTTTTGCAGCAACCAGATTCCTTCAGTCTGCAGGTCTGACTTTTATCTAATTATGAACTGATTATATATTACCCTGGCATTTCAGCACAAAGTCAATGAACACCTTGTTTGGATTATAATGAAAATGGGTACCACTTTCTTAATAGGCACCCTTCATAATTTCATAATCATAATTTGATTGTTTATTCTTTTTATTTGGTAATATTGCAGTTACCACCAATTACCACCAATTACCACTATAATTACAATAATAAACCATCAAATCTGTAGTTAAAAATGCTGATAAGTCACCAATAAAAGGGTTTTAATCATCAGATGTGTTAGATAAGTGATGTTGTTAATTCATTGATATTTGTCCAGATTGTCGGCAGCCTTTTTCTATAAATAAATGGTCATATGTTCCTGCAGGTCAAGAGGATTTTTCACAACATGGCAACCCACATTTTTTTTTGTTATTAATGGCTTAACTGATAGTGAATGTAAAGAAATTGTTAAAGCCATTACAAATTGGTACTGGAAAATGTATACATTTAATCAGGATTAATCACAAATGACTTGCATAGGAATTAACATCAAATCTAATACTGAACATTCTGAGTTTGACTGTCTGCAGACAAGTTAAATTGCATCAGCCAGTCACCAGTCATCAACCAAAGAGTGCGTCTATACTGCTACTAGCACCGTGTTAAACATTGTTTGATGGAGTCACTAGAGCTGAAGCCTGCTCGTCTCATTGTCATGGCAACTGTGTGGATATCCACTCATCTATGTAATCATGCTGTTTGTCTTGTGCCCAGAATAGCCAGGGGCGCCTTCTGGTACCTGAAGCCAAGGCAAACACATCAAGCTCTGGGTGTCTGATAAATCCTGGACATCATAAAAAGGATACAGAACAGAAGGATTTAAGGGAACAAGCCTGCAGGGTTGTGTTTACCTCTATGACTTCTAACTTCTTTTAGTGTTGACTGAGAAGTTAAAAGACTGAAAGGTGTTTTCCACATTCTTCCATCCTCAGTCATGCACAAAGCAACTATTATCGCTCTTTCAAAAACAATCAAGCCACAAGCGATTCCTCCTGGCACCTAGACTGGCAGCAGTCATTAAATCTCTGCCAAGGAGTGGTTTAAAACAATGTTCATATTCCAATTTTAAACTGGATGTGCCCAGTGAAAACACATTACAGCATCGTGGGCTACAGTATATCATCAGAAAGACACTCTATAGCTTGATGTAATGTGTTTTACAGGTTTGTTCCCTGCACTAAAATGTAGTTTTTTTTTCCATATGCTCAGCTAATTTGGAAAGAAAACCACAAACTAGTGGAGCAGACAGTCTCTTTGGCATGCAATATTGCTTCACAGCCAACACATATGTTAAAAAAGGGAAGGAGGTTTTAAATGACTTCATGTTTATACTGTGGCCGGATAATATACCATGGATGAAATACTTATCCAGAGATGGATAGATGTCGTATTAAAAGAGATTCGGAAGGGAAAGAAAAAGATGGCGGCAGATTTTTAAAGTGCTCCAACTTGTCCAGGAGTTAAAAGTCTAGTTTTAGCACAGTTTTCCTCGCCCGTCTCCAGGACTAGCCTTCAGTTGCTGTTTCTGTGGTGCCGGCTTTATGGTGCTGTCTCCAGTGAGAGGGCATTGTGTGTGCATGATGTGTGTGTTGGCACAGACTGCACATTTCCATCAGACCAGTGTGGTGGTGGAAAGTAGGATGAAAAGAACACCAGGAGGAGGAAAGAGGAAACACTTCAGTGGCTCAAACAAATAGAGATGCTGAGTTTAACATATTTACTGTCACAGCCTATAAAGATTACATTTCTTTGCAGTAAAACCTTGCAGAAAGTGAATTAATCAATGCTTTATTAATGCATTAATACAAGCAGCGGCAGTTAACATGTATGGATGCGGCAGTTAACATGTATGGATGTGGAGGAGCTAGATCTGAGCAACATGATCCCTTAACTGAATGAAACATTTGGCCCGGGACTTTTAGGATGTATAGGGCTTTTAGTACTGACTGAAATGTGTCGGTAGCAAGCACCAAAACTGAACATTAAATGCCTGCTTTACATATTCTTTGATCAGACAGTTTTTGATTTAAGTCATAATTTTGCCCATTTTGGACTATTTTATTTATACAAAGCTCTTGCTGCTGTTATGTTTTGACATTTAAAAATTGTCAAAACATAACAGCACTGTCTATATTTCTAAAAGTATTCAGGTATTTCATCGGCACTAGTATGGTGAGCCAAAGTTCCACTGGCTTCTGTAATACAATGTCATCTCTTATTAAGATGAGAGTCACGTATAGCCAGCTGTCTCTCTGAAAAAATTAAATGTGCTGCCAGGACTTATTATCCATATTTTAAAACAAATTCAACCACGACAGGACTTGGTATTATAAGTTGAAATCTTTTTGATTTAAATTGTATAAAGATTAAGCTCCTAGCAGTGTGAGTACTTACATCATCATAATTTGTTTTCTTCCAAATCCATAATATTCAACACTTTCTTCTAAAGTCATTTTTCCAATTTTTTGCTGTTAACCCTGCTGCCTGAAATACTTCTAAACTGTTTGGCCCACTGTGTCTTCCTGTCATTACAGACACATTGAAGGGGTGGTGTTTAATCAACAAGGTTCTAAGGCTAAAGGGAAATGAGGTTCATTAAAGGCAGATAGCAAGAGAAATATTGAACAAACAATTTAATTTTTTTAAAATAAAATAACTGCCCTTATCTAGATGTATGAAATGGATCATACAACATATGATTCTGTAAGGTTATGTTCCAATACTGGATTTTTAAGTAATTTGCATAATTACAAATATCAATATGATTTTGAATGAGGTTATTATTTCTCGACCAGAACAAAGAATTTCCATAAAAGGGACAGAGGTCAAGTGAAACATGTTAATAATTGGAGTCCAGAATTGATTTAAGAGCTGTGCACCAGAGCATTATGATACCACACAAGGGAAGAAACTAAATGTCAGATAAATAAAGGTCATATAAGGTAGGAGGGAAGGTAAGCCAAACCTTTTACAAGGAGCTTTTTTAAACACTGCAGCATAAACAATATGAATTGATTATGTAATATGTTCCCCTCTGTTTATCAAATGTGTTGCTCTAACCCTGCAGCATTAACATGACTAACTGCCGCATGGTAGGAGGTGTGGTAATGCTTTGATGAATTAGCTGAAAACACTTAAAAACCTTTGGGACTCATCTATTCTTATCCAAACCTGACAGGCCAGCTGTGGTCAGGCAGGCTGTTGACACACACACAAACACACACACACATCCTCTCCCTGTCAGTAGTCTTGGAAACTCCTGAAGAACCAAAAATATTGTTCGATTTTGTTTGCTAAGAAGAGGCTGCTTACGTAAGCCAGTAGAAAGGCTTCAAAAAAATATTGCTTTTTCATCTCTGATTGTATTAGGTCTTCCATTTCTCACGGTGCAACCAATAAAGCTCTCAGCATAAAGCATGCAATATCCACCCAGCCGACAAAACACATTTACCACTCACATGGCGAGAGCACACAGACTGTTGGTCTAGCCATTTTGTACACGCAAGCAGAGGCCAGGAGAAAAATAAAGTCAGTCAAAAAAGTCAGATTATCATAACAACAGTGCAGTCATCTCAGGAGGGAAAATACAGGCATATGTAATGTAGTTAAGGTTCACACCAATCAGGCACAACATTTGCTTTTAAAAAGAAATCAACACACATTACCGTAACTCTTAAAAGAAGAAAAATATTTAGCCATATTAAAGATTTGCAAACAACCAGTCACGACTAGTACCTGATGCACAGAGTAGCTGTATTGTGATTCAGTGAATATACAGTATTGCAGATGGTTGGCTAAGCACTGAGGGTATTAGCTCCACAAAGACACAAATGCGCACAGTGGGTACATTATTTTTCAATGAGGGACACATTTTACTAACCTCAGTGCTCTTTCTTCTGTGTTCATATCTTCTACTTTTTGTTCAGGCAACTACGAGTTTGGGGACAAACACGCTCACAGATTTTATCATAATACGCAGGTGTTTAATACATATGTTTCGCTTGTTTGTTAATACATTATGAAATAATACTGCCTGTAATCATTGTAACTGTTCATACTGTCCAAGAATAATATATATATTTTTCTATTTTATATGTCACTATATATAGGGACTAGAATTTATTTTGTGATTCAAACATGGGGTTGGTATGGGGAAACTTTGGTTTTCTACTGCCTCAAATGCATAACAATAGGCTTTGTCAGTGGTACTAGTAATGGAGTTAAAGGTTCTGATGATTGCGGAGGACTCACAAAACCTTCAATAGGATGTATAAAGTAATTAAAGGGGACATATCATGCTTTTTGTGACTTTGTTATTTTTTTTTACAGGTGTGATGTCAGATGTCTTTTGGTCAAAGCTCCAAAATTTGAGGCAAACGTATGTGAAAATGCTCCCTGCTAGTCAAAAGCCCAGGCTTCAACCTGTGCTGAATGCTTCTGTTACCTCTACTTCAGGCTTGAACATGTACAAATGTATTTGAGAAGTTTCCATTTTGAGTAAAGAATGAAAACAAGAGGTGAAATCCTGCTACTATAGTTTGTTTCATGGTTTGTTTACATAGCCTCCAGAACCACTGAAAGTCTGCTGAGGGGCAATTATAAGAAGCTGGCCAATCAGAAGAGAGTGGGCTCCTCAGGAGGGAGGTCTTAAAGAGACAGTAGCTAAAACGGCCTGTTTCAGACAGAGGCTGAACTGAGAGGCTGCATAAAGAGCCAGTAGACATATGAGGAGTTTTTTTTTTACTGTAAATCATGCAAAGATATTCCAGTAGAGCTCCAGATGAAAAATACAGACCTGGAAATATGCATGATACATCCTCTTTAAGGAGATCCCAGAGCAATATTATTTATGGAAACCAGAAATCTTTGTTGTGCTCCTAGGTTTTAATAATGGAGTGAGTGAAAGTAGAGAAAATGTGGTTTATGTGAAATTGTTTTTCTGCATAAACAGTAGGAGGTCAAACCAAAATTCATATCTTCTAATTTACATTGTTTGATACACTATGTTAAGCAATCTGAAATCATGTTTCAGCTCTCCGGCAGATCATCTGTGCTTTATTTATACGGGAAATAAAACAAAGCAAAAAGAAAAGAAAAGAAAAAAATTAAAAAGAAGAGAAAAGAAAAGAAAAAAAAGAAAAAATCAGGGAATGCCAAGAAAGACCCTGAGAAAAACTATGACAGGATTTTAAAATTGATTTTCCTAAGTTTGTGTGAGGCAGCCCTGTTTGGCTAAATATGGTCAAAATCCTGTAATGTGCATCCACCTTAATACTGACATCAATGTTGTATAGAAAGTTAGTGCAGTCGCAGGAGGGAACAATTAAACAAAACATTATTCTTTGTCTCTCAAAGCCAGTGTCTTTCAACGAGGAAAGCCTCACTATATGTTTTTCACAACAGCAGTTCATTCTACCTTCAGCAACCTGGTCTTTGATGATACAGAGGGAGCGGTCAATAGTGGCTTTGGCTCTCTCTGTTATTATCCCTCTTACAAAAAAGTCACATCTTCTTGTGACTGCACCCATCGCCAGTGCGCGTCGTACTCCAGATGCATTTTGCCATTCATTTTGCAAGTATCCAAGTCAATCTTTCCATTTTTGTAAGGTTTGAGTTTGGGGCTCTGGCTCGTCCCCAGTTTCTCGCTGAGGCAGGGGCGGGTTGGGCTGCCTGTTTGTGTAATTGGTTTTTCCAGGATGCCATTAGCCTTAATGGATTGTGTCTGAGTATTGTTCTTAGAAACAAGGCTTCCCTTACCCATCTCTGCAGCCTTGGTCCAGACTGCAGGATCTTGCTTGGACCCCTCAGACTTGGCTTTAGTAGAGCTGCCAGGAACTGCTGGTTTCCCTGTTCCAGTCCCAGCAGTACCAGTCCCAATGACAGCATTGATAACCACATTACCAGGTCCAGTTTTCAACTCTGTCCCATTTCCAGCCACAGTTCCATTCTCATTTACCCCGGCCCGAATCCCTATCCCAACTCCACTTCCAGCACCAACACCAATTGACTTCACTCCAGTCACAGACGCAGTAACCATGGCCCCGGGGCCTCCCGCTATCCGGCCCCCAGCAGCAGCCTCTAAGACCAGTGGCGTGGATGAGCAGATGACTGACTCCGAGCTGGAGGGGCAATACTCATCCATATCATCCGCCAGAGTGTCCAGGTAGCTGCCGATGGAGATGTTGTCCAACTTGTCATTGGGGTCCTGCAGGCTGCTCCAGGAGCCTCTCCAAGAGGTGTCGGGGCCCTCACCCAGGCTGTACTGACTGCTGGTTAGGCTGCTGCAGCGGCTCGTCAGTGTGCTGCGTTCCTCCAGCAGCCATTTCACTGCCTCAATGCCCTCATGGACCGCCAACAACTGCTGCAGGATCTTCACGTCCACCGAGCGCAAGTGGGCCTATGCAGACATAAAAAGGAGAGACAGGAGACGGTGAAGTTGTTTGTTGGCTCTTATGATTATTTTCATTATTATCATGTTTTAATAGCTTGTGGTTTTCAATAGGAAAGAAAAAGGTAGATGTAAGATGCAGACAAACTCTGAACTCCAGTGATCAACCAAGGAGATAGCAGTTACAATTCAAAATGCTGGTGTAAACCCAATGTAAAGCCACAGCAGATGTGAAGAAAAGGAGTTAACTGAGTTATTCTCAGTTATTCGTGCAGTGCCCAGGCGACCTTGTCTCTAGTCACAACATCACTATAAGACTGTTTACTTAAGCGCTGTCTCTATGGCAACAATCATAAAGCCAGGTTGGCTCGACCGGGAAGAAGACAGCTGTCTGTCCTTCACTGTCTGCTTGTTTAAGGAGCAGGAAAATAGCATTTTTATATATGACACATACTGTAAAAAAAAAATTCCTTCACACCGAGGAACCACAAGGACACTGCAGATATTTATTTCAGGCATTCAGCTTTGGCTCCAAGTGGCAACTGCAAACTTCACTATAGAGCTATTAAACCTTTGCAGATGACCATAATAGGAAGTAATATATAAGAAAAGCTGGCAGGTTGAGTGCGCACAGCTAAAACTGGGGAAACGAATAAGGGGAAGGTAGACAAAAAAGCTTAGTGATATACAGAACAAAGACAAAGAAGATTTAGGAAAGCATACTGTAAGTTTTGAATCAAGCTGTTTAAAAGTGTTAGCAAGGAAAACTAACACTGCAGGAGAAGCTGTTGAGAGGTGGAAATGTAATACAGTGGAAAGTTTGACACATTTTAAATCTAAAAAATCTAAATACCATTGGAAAAGCTTTAAACTGAAGTGTAAATGCCCAGTAAATGGTGCAGACTAGTCAAACATTTATTTATTCATGATGTCATCTGGTAGGAGTAAATAAAGTGATTATCAATCTGAAATAATAGCCACTGCTGCTTCTAATGGGATGCGTGTGCGGGGGAGGTTGAAAAAAACCTAAATGGTAAGTAAAAAGAAAAAGATGGCTGCAGTCATGGAAAAATTCCTCCCCAGAATACATTACCAGAGGTCTGCGGTGAAGTGCAAGGCCAAGAGGTGATATATGGCATCGACATTCAAAGCTGGGCCTGATGATATCCACACCTCTCTGCAGAGACCTTTGGTCTCTCTCAGTAATTTTTACATAATGTTTTTGTTTTTTCTTTTCACTGTTTGTGTCACATGATTATGGCTACTTTCAGAGAGGTTTCATGGACAATTACACTTAAACAATGTATTTTGTACATTTTGTATAATTTGTAGTTTAGTCACATTTATGATTATAGAGTAACAAAATTGAAACATAAAAGCATGTTTTACCCTTTAGGGAAGAAACATTCAGAACCTTTACTCAAGTAAAAGTCTGTAATATTTGCAAAATGTAGTTGGAGAATTAAAAGTAAAAGTAGGAAATGCAGAAAATTGGGTATAATCCAGTATTATACTATTATATACTGTATATATTGGTAGGTTATTAATGCTGTTGCATTAATGTGTAACAAACATTTTTACTGTCATAGTTGGTCTAATTTGAACTATTTTAGACTATTGGGTAGTTAACCATAATGGAATAACACTTTAGAGCAGCTGGCAGGTTGTGCAGTGCTAAAAATGGGGACACAAATAAAGTGAAGGTAGAGGAAAAAAGCTTACAGATGGATATAAAAGACAGAAATAAGAACAAAAGGTTTAGGAAACTATACTGAAAATTGTGGATTAAGCTTTCTAAAAGTGTTATGTATTATACTAATATATATATATATATTAGTAGATTGTTAATGCTGTTGCATTAATTTGTAAAGTAATTGTAACTTTAGCTGTCATAGAGGAAATATAGTAAGTAAAAAAAGAACAATATTTCCTTCTCAAACATCATGTAAAGTACAAGAAGCCTATCTAAATTTTGTACTGAAACCACTGTGTTTCGATAAACTAGCTTGCATAAAGCAACCAGTGCCCTAATGTTTTATGAAATAAAAATGACAGTGGCCACAGCCATATGTATCACTGTCAGACAAGAATACACAAGCACGGCATGTTCATATTCAAACTATAAATTGTACATTGTACAGCATATATGATTCTTAAAGATTGTGTAGAGGTTGTTTTACAGCAAAACTTGTATAAAATGGTTAAAATTGCATATTTTACCAATGACAGGTAGAAGTGAATGGACCTTAAGCCACTAAGACCTTTGCTCTCTGACCTTTTGGAGTCTTTGTGTGTCTCTCTTTTCCTGTATGGGGTCCTTATGACCTTCCAGGTCATGTCAATAAAACGGTGGAGGGGAACGTATTGATTGTTCCAACCTGCCAAGCTACTTATCTGTTGGGTCTGCATAATGTTAGTTGTGCCTCAAGCTGACAGATGCTTCACTGGAGATTTAGTCTATAAAGCTCTGCCATTATCCATCAGTGTTATTAAAACCCTGCCAAGAGACTCTACCATCTACAAGAAAAACATGGAGAAATGTAAGGAAAAAAATATCTCTCGTACAACTTCTGAATGCATAAGTGGTGGCTGACCTTTGTATAAACCAGTCACCATTCAGAGAAGCTAACACTGCTGGCTGCAGGGTGAAACTACTTGGCACATTTTTTTAGTCGACTCCAATTCAATGTCTCCCTTTTGTCTTTCTAAGTATCCGGCCCACTGTGGTTAAAAAAGCCACACAGTAGGAGGAGGATTTAGATCAGTGGTTCCAAACCTGGGTGTCAAAATCCCCTCAAGTGGTCCCAAGATAAAACTGAAAAGTCACACAATGGTTTTTTGTGACAATTTACTAACTTTTCTTAAAATAAAATATTAGTTACTTTCACCTCTTTGTGCCTGTACAATGTCTACGCAATCTTTGGTTGAGCAGCTCACAATTCATGTCCACATACAGGCCATAAAAATGGGTCAAAAGTGCTTCATTTTAACAATTTAAAAAGGATGGGAACTATCAATTAAGATGATACTGTATCCTCATGTTGAATAAGGTTGATTTGACTTTTGTTATTTGCAGGCAATTATGTTATCCATGTCAAATTGTCATCACTAACATTGTCAGTATGGGCCATCATGATTAGCTCAAACACCATTTGAATGCCTTGAACCACTTTAATGTGCTGTTTATGTGTTCACAATATGTGACTTGTGAGGACTTAAATGTTTGCAGGCTTACACAAACCTAAACCATAACATCTACATGACTTACCCCAACCCTCAAATCAAACCCAAACCTGAACCTAAGCATAATCTCAATTTTAACCATAAACCAAGCCTTAATCCTATAATATGTATGGTTGAGGTTGTGGGGATCCCAATTTTGGTGCTAGATGGGAGATGAGTCACTACAGTGTGACTGTGTGAACAGATTTTTGTCCCCAAAACCAGTGATATAAGTACACAGAGACACATGAGCTAAGATGTGGAAAAGACACCTGTAGCAGGAGATGAGGCAGAACATCATTTTACAGTAAAATAAAGGTGTGAGCTTTGTTTCACACTGAAAACTGAATTACACTGGCAGACAGAGCTCTACCCACATGTGATGAAGGATAAATAAATGAAGAGAGTGAGGAAAAAAGGGAGATATGAAACAGGATATAAATAAAACGAAATTCCACAACACTATCCACTCTATGAAACAAACATAATATGATAAAGCCACACAGGGAGGAGTGCTAGACAAAAAGAAGATCAACAACCACAGTTTCGTGTCTGTATGTGTTAGTGTGTGTGTGGCTGTAAACCTCCTGGCATCCCGAGGCGCAGACATGAGGGGTGGGGTTCAGGTTTGAGGTTTGAGGGTTTGACGCTGGCAGAGATTGAGTGCGTAATGAGGGTAGCAGTAAAAGTAGCTCCATGCCTGTCAGCGCTGAGGTGGCACAATGCTAACGAAGCTGTGCACTCAGCTGCTGCTGAGAGGATAAGTCCTGTAAATTCATTGCTGCTTTTACACCTCAGTGTTTTACTCATTATTCTTTAGTGGGACGGTTGGATTTTAACACAATTTAGGAAAAAACATTGCTGATGGTACTGTACACTAACCAAACTTAACAATTTGTGTCAACAATTACATGTAGTAAAATTGACAATTTTCGTCAATTTTGAAAGGCAGTTTATTACTAGTTTCTGAAATACATACATATTTAGTTTGACTTTTAGGGTAATATTAATTGTGTTGTCTATCTGTCAACATTTATGTAAAAGAAGATCATAAATTGTGTTTATGTTTGGTGTTTTCCTTCAAAATATACCCATAGCAAGGCATAGCAAGACCTGAATTATCATCATGTAGTTTCCAGGAAAGAAGTGTAAAATAAAAAATTAAAATACATTAAATAATAGAAACACAAATGTAAAAATAGTTTACTTTATCATCTAAAATGCATGGCTACTGCTGCTTATGGTCACAGCAATGTATTTTATTTTAAAATCAATGTAGAGACATTTGATTGCTACTGAATAAGAAGAATATTTTTTTCTTTTCTTTTCTTTTGCCTACATGCCCATCTTTGTGCCAACAGTGGAAAGCCTTCCAGTCTGCATGAATGCCAATCATGTCTTGCATTGTGTGCTGCTGCTGCTGCTGTTCCTTGAGGAAATTCTTTCCACTGCATTGTTTTCCTTATTTAAGGAACTGATTTTCGTCTTTAATTATACAATGAAGTCAAACATACTCATTACGGAGAGGACCCTGACAAACGCAAAAGGTCAAACTGGGGCCAAAAGGATTTTTATGTGACAGCAGTCGGGGTGAGAGTGGGGGATGGATGTCCAGGACTGTGTAGCCTTGAGGACCGAAACACCATTAATCATCTTTTCTCATTTTTGTTGCCATCGGTATACAGCCAAACAGATTTCAGTTTTCCTGCTCAGGCAAAAGGCCAAGCACCTTCTGGCTGATCCACAGGATTCTGGAAAGCTCATTTTCCTGCCTTTTCATGCATTACATTCAGGCATGTGTGTACACTGCAAACAATATTCAGATAAACAGTGAATGAATTGAAGTGAAGTGAATTTAATTAAACTACAAGCATTATTAAGGAGGATTTGTTTCCTTCTTTCACTTTTGTATCACTTTAATTCATATATTTAAGTTTTTGACCATTGGTCAATTATAATAAGTGACTTGAAGACACTTTTTGATCTGCTGACATGTATTTTGTATTATTTTTGAAATTTCATGGGGTAAACAATCAGTTAATTAACTAGAAAAATAAAAAAAATAGATGGACCAACACTGAAAATAAATAGTTTCAACCCTCAGATGTTTGTCTGGATACATGTAATGAGGTATCTTCTTCTTCTATCTATTTCAAAGCAGAAGGAACCAGTTGAGACCAAGAATGCGCCAGGACTCACAAAAACATTAGAATCGTTGGAATGTTTACTGTTATGGATATTTTGTTGAACTTGGATTTTCTCTCAGATTGTAGCTTTTCTTGGACACTTCCTCGGACATTTTTGTCACAATTTGGATTTCATGGCAGAGGAAGTTGTGGCTTGAATGGCACTGAGCGCTTTGGATCACAGTTTGGAATGTTTGCTTACATGATTACATGAAAAGCACAAACCGGGCCTACAGCTGCTGCAAATAATCCAACACATTCCAGGCAAGAAGTCTTTGGAGATGATTTCTAATATTAACACGTCGATGTTTACTGTTCTTCCTTGAAGTTTACATGGCGCACTTCTTTTGTTAACAGTTGTCTATTCACACATTCAACAGACACATAACAACATAAGAATTCATTTGGAGTGTTTCTGGCTGTCTGCTGAAGGTGAGTCCAATATTCCTTCTCTTTTTTTAGCTCTGTTTTTAGCGACTCTTGAGATAAATATCTATCTCTTTAGCTGCTAAATGCTTCACTATGTTCAACGGCTAGTTTCTGTCTGCTGTTTGATGCTGGGCAAAGTCATGCTCTGTGAGCAGTGAAATTTAACCAAAACAGCTAAGTTGCAGGCTGGAAAATCAAACCAATGCTCTGCAGAGCTGAGAGGAACTGCAGAGACTGGTAATAACTTTCTGACAGCTTGTCACTATGAGGGACTCCTTTCACATTACCAAGTCATTCGATCCACTGTTATTATAAAAATATTGATTATAGCCGCTCTAAAGCAGATCCCATCTTTCAAGATGTCCTATTTCATTATTTCACTAAATAATATTTCAACTTTGCTGGTCTGTCATTTTCCCTTTTCCCATCACGTCCACAACACCGTTAACTTTGCTGTAGTTTGAATCTGTGGCTACTCTTCTACACATCCTCAAATAGCATATTGGTAGTACAAAAATACTCCATATCTCAAAGTTTTATGGTTCCAGTACAGCCTAAGAATTATTTTAGATGTTATTGTAGACCAGTTTCCCTCAGTAATATGCTAAATTATGCATCAAGATGCTCCAGATTCTGATCAGATCATCTTCTCTTTTGTGGGACTGTGTGGTGTTTCAATTATGTATCGACAAACTGAGTCTAAACACAGATATTCGGTTTTGATTGTGATAACATAAGTACAACTGAAGCCTGATCCATGACGCAGACTCTCTCTCACGTGGCAGATACAGCTTCCCAATGTCACACAGCCATACCTAACAGACTGCTGAATCACTGCCAGCAGAGACATCACAAGCACACATCAGTGCTCACATTCACCAGCAAAATAAACACCCGTCTCTATTGGCACAGTCTCTCTCTCTCATGGTGTCACTGTCTGTCGTTTCACCTTCCCAATCTAAATCAAGCAGACATACAACGCCCTTGCAGTCACCATCAGACAGAAGGTCGGCCCTGTCCCTCCATAAACCTCCAACTACTCCATCTGTCTGCATTCACCACTGAATGCTTCATAAAATATGCACTCATCCTCGCTGTTCTCCCACTCATTTTCTGTTTAGTGTTTCTGTATTTGACAGCTGTTTTTTCTTTCCTCCTTCCTTCTCTTTTTATTGTTTCTCCTCTTCAGTACAAGAAAACATGTCTTAGATTGAAATTTGGCACAGTTAAAGTCAAACAAAATAAAGATACATGTTTAATAAAATTACAATACAGCCTGGAAAGAAATTTTATCACGTTTCAATCCTGATTTCACAAAAAAAAAAAATGCAAATAGAAGCTTTCAATTTGATACACTGCTTTTCACAGATTTACAATGTTTAGACTAATGTTTTACAGATTTACAATGTTCAAAATGCTTTCTGCATAGCTGTAGAAGATGCATAAAACCCAAATCGCATCAACAGATACTAGACAGAAAATAGAACAGTGTCAACACATAAGACGACTCACTCTAAAGTAAGAAGAAAATGGGAAGATAGATTGTTACTGTATGAAAAAAAAATACAATATGGTTTTCCTCTGGTGCAACTGAGGAATCCTGAAATCTGAGTTTTCCTCTCAGCTTCAGAGGTAAGTTTTATGCATCAAAATGATAAATAGTGTGATGGAGGAATAACGGGACTCAGGTCTGTTTGGCAACTAAAAGTCCTACACTGATTGTCCGTGACCAGAGAGAGGAGGAAGACTGAGATTAAATAAATTTGATTTCGATTCCCTTCATCTCTGCTCTGTGCTGAAAACTGACTTTGCACTGACATTCATCCGCCCAGAGGTGGATGACGGAGACAGAAAGTGACAGGAGAAAGCTACAGAGATACACAAGCAGACATGGAGAGAGAGAGAATGACCTGGGGGAATAGCATCCGCCTTGTTTATCTCTTCTGATAGCTGAAACACAGGTGCTGATCATGAGTAAAATGCAGCTAGTATAAAAAGTGCCTACAGTGTATGTGTGTATGTGCGTGTGTGGCCGACTGCTAGTCTTCTGCGGTTTGAAAGGAGTGTCTTTATATCCAGTAAATCTGTTTAGATCAGAGGAGAGCATGTCTTCCATTAGACAGCTGGAGACGTCTGCAAAAGACAGGAGCTTTAAAACTGTCGTGCAGAGATGAACAGCAACACTAAAATCATTAATAACAACATTTATCTGCCTTCAGCTCACACTGCTGTAAAATGTTCTCTACCATGTCAACACATAACTGTTAAGAAAGTGTGTGTATGTATAAAGTCTGTATATTAGCAGACAGCAAGCAAAAAGACATCAGACAGCTAAGAAGATCAACACCAAAAGCCTTTCCAGTAATGAAGTCTTCTTTCTGTACGTGTCAGTCATCTCTTCCATCCTATTGTCCATATTACTGCAAGAATAAAATAATAAACACAATGTATTTTCAACACTAAAGAAAAGCCCACTGAAGAATTAGTAAATTAACCGACGACAACTTCGATAACCAGTTAATCATTTAACACATTTATCAAGCAAAAAGGCCAAACATTTGCTGTTTCCAGTGTTTCAAATGTGAGAGTTTAATGTTTCCCCGCTGTTTCATATCATTGTATGAATTAAATATCTTTAGGTTTTAGACAAAACAAGCTATTTAGACACATTGCATTTGGAATTATTAGGTATTTTTCATAATTTTCTCATATTTTATAGGCTAGTCAATACATCTATCAATCAAAAACAAAGATAATTAAGTAGATTAAGGAGATAAAGCAATAAATAAGTCAGTTAATAAGTCTGGTAAGCAGTGAGAAATAATAATTGGTTTTGCCCAACAGAAAAGTGATTTTCATCATTTCACCTGACTTTAAGATGAGAAATTGAAAGGCAAATGCACACTGATAATATTTTGCCTTATTTCATAACATTCATTTGCCCACAGTGACATTTTCAACACAATAGGCACAAGAGCTAGATGTCCCCAAACATTGGAGACTGAAATCTCTGAAATAAACAACTAAAAGTGAGTTCAGAGTGCTACTGATGTCTTGATTAAAGTCTAGATTAGATCTTGTAAGATTTTGATGTTTTAACAGATGCAACAATCTTCAGTTTGACTCCCATGTTGTAATTCAGGCAGGAGCATGTGTCTGACGAGAAGTGTGTTTGTTCCAGTCAAACACACAGTACAGTGTAACAAGAAATACAGTACAACATCCTGTTTTTCCTGACAATTAACAAGGAGCAGAGCAACATTTCATTACTGGTGGTGAAACAGTGACAACATGGCCCGCACACACACATCCTTGATCTTACAGTAGACAGATGCTGCAGCCCACCACCACTATTCAGAGTGATTACAGATATAGTTGAGTAACAGATGATTGAGGAACACAAGGGCAGAATACACAAATACACATGAAAAGTGAGGAAAAAAGAAGCAGATGTTATTATAATACTAAACATCCTGTGTGTGTGAATGTCCGTGTGTCTTATGAGTTCATCTCCAAAACAGAAAGTGTTCAGTATAAAAAAAAACGAAAAAAAAAACACAGGGGTACTAACTGTGCACATGTGAGCTTTTCCATTAAGCTTCACTCTGTAGGCACTCTGCCTGCACATGCATTACTGCACATCTTACTAAGCAGATTTTTTTTCAATTCAATTCAACTTCATTTTTATAGCGCCAAATCACAACAGGAGTTATCTCAGGGCACTTTTCACATAGAGAAGGTCTAGACCGAACTCTTTAATTTACAGAGACCCAGCATTCCCCCACGTGCAAGCATTTGGCCACAGCAGCAAGGAAAAACTCCCTTTTGACGGGAAGAAACCTCAAGCAGAACTGGGCTGTAGGTGGGCAGCCATCTGCCTTGATCGGTTGGGTTGAGAGAGAAGAAGAGCTTTCTGATGAAAGTGCAATGTTCAAGACTCTTCTTCTGCCCTCTCCTCTCAACACTACACCACTCCCATAGATGAATGAAGCAAGCACACACACACACACACACACACACACATGAGTGGGATCAGCCTGGCTCTGTGCTGGAAGTTTCACTCCCCTCCAGTTAGGAAGTGGCTCTTTATCACCATCACTTGTCTCTCGATCCTCCCACCTTTGCAGTAGGCCTGATTAATGGGTAAAACTGTTAACAAATCAGTCTGGTCCTTTGCTCTTGACAGATTTATAGAAACTCTCTGGTTGCTTTGGGAATCTAAACTGGGGGCTTTGGTAAACTATTCACTCTGGAACTCGCTGACAGCAGTGTCTAGAGGTTACAACAGTTCATTTCTCTTCAACTTTCATATTTTTGACAGACTAATAATTTTTATTGCTCCCTGTGAAATTAATAGGCTAATAGAAATGTTGGAGGATAAATATTGGCCTTTGTGAATCCTGATAAAACTGGTGTTTCAGAAATATAGCCAATATTTATACATACTGAGTTATCAACACATCACCATGATGTCATCAGGAGTTTGTAATGTGACTGTAAAGCCTCTATCTCCACTTCAAGCAGCATGGATGTTGATGGAGGACACTCAATAGCAGTAAATGCTTTCAATAGAAACTTGCCATATGATAATGTTCCATACAGTAGTGTTTCGATATAATGAGTAGGGCTGCAGCTAATGATTATTTTAACTATTGATTTATCTGTCAAATATTTCATCTATAAAATGTGGAAAAATGTCAATCTCAGAGTCTAAGGTCTTAATATGTCTTGTTTTGTTTAAAAACTGTTCAAAACTCAAAGACATTCAGTTTTTTTCAACCAAGGAAACCTGCAAATATTTACATATGAGAAACTTTCCTCAAAATTAAAAACGCCAAAAATTCAAACAAAAACAACCCATAGTTACGTTTCAGTGACAGGGGCCACCTAGCAGCAAATGTAATTATGACCCGGGGAAGTGATGTAGATCAGATGACATCAAAATAAGGTGACAAATTTCCATAGTTGGAGGTGGTGACTATATTGTTAGATGGCAAAAAGTGGACTTCTGGCTGCAGGAGACTGCTGTTGGCTTCCTGTTCCCAACCACGAGTTAGGACAATTTTTAAAAACTGTAACTATGATTGTTGTGGTATTTACTGTTGCCATGACGACAAAGGTTGCCTAACTTTTAGAAGTGGCAACTTTAACCTACCATGTTTCAAGTGGTCATTTTATCCCAAGCCATGATCTTTCCCTAACCCTAACCAAGTGCCTAAACCCAACCAGACCTTAACAACCGTGTTATCATAACATAAAACTTAATTATTTTTTAATTATGATTTGTAGCAGTTTTGGAAAACACTGACAGAGGCGGCATATTAGAAAATGCTCCTATGGGTTGTTCTGGAGTGCACGGTACAATCAACCAATGTGGTCGTTTAATAATGAGGATGTTATGGCTGATTATGCTTTTGCCAAAGCAGTGTGCTGCTAGAGCTCCCTCCACCACCCCAACCTCTTTCTTACGTGGTATTTCATATTTTAACTAAGATTAACATTTATGTATATTAGGGGGATTTGCTCTTTAAGCAGGATCCTCATCACTGCTCAGAGAGCTCCCTCAAACAGCAGAGCCTTTTCAGTCAAATCTGTGTATAACTGTATAACTGTATAACTGTATAAACATTTGCTATAAATAGTTATTCCTTCCAAATCAATTATCAAAATTGTTGCCTATCAATTTTACTGGTGGTCTACAAATGAATTAATCTCTCTAATGCTGACACATCTGGTAATTTATTGCAGTCATGCAGTACTATAATATTATGCTGCATATTTTAATAATAGTAGTATTAATGTGAGCTTGCCTGGTGTGCATTAGACCCAACTCAAATATTTCAGTGTCAAGTGTGAATTAAACTCAACTAAAATTACATATGCATAATCTAAATGCAAGATATATGACAAGTGTTAAGAGGGTCAAATTGTATTTAAAGGCCAACATTCTTAAAACTACTGCTGAGTGTAAGTGTTCGGTTACACTGAGGAGAGCATTATTTCCTTTCTAGGACTCCTCTAAACTCCTGGTTCTAAATTGCATTTTAACTGCCAGCATCCTGCGGTTCCACAAATCCTGGAGTGAAATAAGTTTCTATTTTCTAACATGTGACCAAACTGATAATGTGTTTTGGATGTTTAAATGTAACCGATGTGTTTTGGAGCAACTCTCTCAGAAGACCACTTGCTTTGTTTGGGAGACTTGTGGTGACAGTGCATGTGCTCTATATCACAACCACAAACTGGGTGCATGCCTGCATCTGCCAAAGGAATGTATGACATACGTGATCACAGAAGGGGAAAAAACAACAACTCTAGAGTGGTGCATTATTGCTACAGGCCTTATGCTGTTTGTGGGAGGGGGAGGTCCATATAAATAAGAAGACAGAAAAATGTGTGTTCAATGGAACAAATCAACCGCTGCACAACAGGAAATAATCTGCTTTCATTGTCTTTACAGAAAAACAAAGAACATAAGAAATGCCTGAGGATAAACACAGAAGCCAAAGCTGGTACTGGTAACAACTTCATTTGGTGTGAATGGTAGCGTACGCATTGTAAAACAGTGAAAAAGACTCTAATAAACTGACAATATCATTAATAAGAGAATTACGGAAAGAAAAAAAATGATTCTATGGATTTCAAAAGGTCAGAAAACACCATAAATTTACAGTTCAGTCACACTGAGAGTGCTTACAGGACACTAATGGTGACTGTTTAGATAATGGATCACATATTAATGCTTAACTAACTTATAACTAAGCATTAACTAGTCCTGTATTAACATATAAGTTAGTGCTGATATGCTGACAAATGTTAGCACATTTTAAAATTACACAATGATGAAACAACATAAAGGAGAAATGTATATCATTAATCCATCCATTTTCAATAACTGATTACATTTGTAGGGTCATGGGGGGCTGGAGCCTATCTCAGCTCTCTAAAATTAATCAGCATGTCATTTTATGCAAGCACAAAGTAAGAAATAACTAAGCACTGGTTAGTGGGGTTCCTGGTATACTAATAACTGCTAAAAGCCAACAGGCATCTTAAACTTGTGCAGTCCTGAAGTGCATAATCCATGGCAATGTCACAGGAAATAAAGTAGAGATTTGAAAATCTTGGCATTGGCTTCTGAAATGAAGCTTTTATGGACATTTTACAAGAAAGTTGACATTTAGCAGGGAGTTGCAAGGTAGACTCTTGAGTGCACAGTAGGGAACTGAGAGAAAAAAAGGCTGGTGGATGTGACTTTGTGATAAAACATGACCATGTCTGCTGATGTTCAGTAACTCTGTCAGATACCTTGCACTTTGAATGTTGGGATGTTACATTTGAGTCTTTAATAAGAATTTGATAGCTATGGTGAACAAGAAATAGCTTTCAAAAATTTATACTGGACTTTTAAGAGTTATCGCCACTTGAGGAAAAATGATAAGACAGAGAAAAACAGAAATCTTTTTCAAATAATTGAACTTTATGTTATTTAGTACTGTGTTATTCTTAATTAATTACAGTAATATTACCTTACAGTAATATAACTGCTTTCAGGAGTACAAGTAACTGACTGTGCTGCTGTACCTATGCTTTCAACCATGCATGTCTGAGTCATGATAAACCGATCTGTTGATAAATATTAGTATTGAGAACAACATTGTTCAGTGAATAAAAGGGTTTGGATTGTTCACCTTTCAGTGTTGTATATCGGTGATGTCAGTGATTGCCACATCTTGGAAAACAGTCTGCCACACGTCCAACAGTGTGAGCCATCGCGCGCGCGCACGAACGCACACACGCACACACACACACACACACACACACACACACGAGTACAACATTCTTACCATCTCCATCTTCAATTTCTTGATCTTTTCATCCAAACTCTTCTTCCCCGTATCCTTACTGGTATCGTGCACGGTGGCCAGCTTGGCATCTCCCCGGATAGAGGACGCCTCCTCCCGCATCCACCTGAGCAAACCCTCGGGGGTCTTCCGGCCGATTTTCACCTCTATGTCTTTCAGATCTGGGATGGTCTCGTTGGCAGTAGTGCCTTCATCCATTGTCGTGGTCATGCGTAAAAAAACAAACAAACGAAGAAATCCGCAGGACAAAGATTACGTCCTTTTCGTTTCTTGGAAATTGTTGCCTGTCAAGCTGCGAGAGTCACTTCCTATAGGATTGTATGGCATCATATGCGACTCCAGCTGAGTTGTACTGCGCCAGGAGAGACAAACAATTTGACAGCATCAACACAGCAACGTGTGAATGATTATTCCAGCAGAGTAATGCAGAGAAAAATCCGTGATTACTGTTTTAGCTGCATTATCATCTCACTGAAGCTGCTATATCTCAATTAACTAATGATCATCAAGTGAAAGGTGAAAAAAAATATCTATTTCGCTGTTTATTTCCCGAGTCTTGTTGAGTGGTTCCTCTCCAGCGGTAAATACAGTCCTCTCTCCAGAGTCCAGCGTCACAGTGGGATCGCTGCAGGCCGGTGAGGCTGATGTGTCTTGTTGGAGATCCCTACGCTGAGCTACATTGCGCAGATTCCACCTGCATGATGACAGCAAGCAGCAACCGCAGAGTGGGAGCAGAGACTCCAGACTGTCAAGTCAGCCTGAGCTACATCAACTTCCGGTTAAAGCTTCAAACAAAACATGCGTAAAGGAACACGTTGGCTGTCAGTAATACAAACTACCAAAATAATACTTCTGTCAAAACAAAAACATTCCTGAATGAAAATCATTTTCTGACAGAATATTTAATAAGAAATTCTGAGTAAGCAGCCAGAAAAATAAAATGTCTCATAATAATGATAACCTATATTTATTATCTGATGATTATGGTTTTGTAATGTCAAAATTACACTCAGTTCCAACTTTATTAGATATAAAGCAAAAAAGGCAGATAGTGCAATTGCAACGATTCGACCTGCAGTGTCTTCCTCAGGCAAACATTCATGTGAACAAGAAACAAGCTTCATATACAGGCAAAAAACGACAGATCTACTTATGAGTTGGAGATCACATGATGAAAAATAAATCCCCCATCAATTTGCTAAAGACAAAACATGCAATGCAGCCCATGAGGGACATGTAATGCACTTAAATAAAACAAAAAAACAAACAAAAACATCATTATTAATAAACAAGAAAGAGAAAAGTGAGTAGCCTACATTGTGCAAGATATACATAAGAATATCTACTTTAGTTCTAGGTCTTGGCTTTATTAGGTATACCTAGCAAAAGATAATGTCAAGTACGACAGAAATGCAATAATAGAAGATATAACAGTTAGCTTCTGTTGAAATTGTTGTCTAAAGAACATTATAACCTTGATGGGGGTAGGATTTACTGAAAGGCCACGTCATTTTATATCGTGATATACCACATTTTCAAGTCAAGTCAATTTTATTTGTATAGGCCAATAAATCATAATCCATTAATTTTCCATGTATAAATCATACATTTTCATCAGGGTCTTTAAAATCTGTACAGCAATAAAACATCTTCTATCCTTAGACCCTCCATTTGGATGAAGAAAAACTCCCCCCAAAAAAGGACAGACGGATTTCAAGGAAATCAACTGGCAAATCTATTAAATAGCTGACAAATCAACGTATCCATCATATTTTAAGCCATTTTTTCCACGCAACTATCTCAGCTAAAATGAAGGCTTCAAGATGTGTTCGCCTTATTCCAGATCGTATCACTCATGAGCTATTTAGATGCAGCAAAGCCCCTGTAGGACAAGATGAATGAAGAGTCTAATCAGTGTAATGAAGTACGACAGATGTCTGTGTTACTAAAGACTATCACTCTCAATACACTTACACACACACACACACACACACACACACACACACACACACACACACACACACACGCTCACACCCTGTGCCTCTATACGACAACTTTCTCCTACACAGATTCAGTTCAGTCAGATTTTTCATCAACAGGCCAGGAACTATAAGCACTGCAGCTGCCATAATACATGAAAGCTATTAGTCATGAGACTGGTGAGCAAATGTATCATATTGGCAATGTTTTGGAGAAATGGAAATTAAATGCTGCTGTCAATGGAAGTTGACATGGTTAGTTAGAAATTTCAATAAAGCTTATGGTGAGCATAATTTTTCCCCTGACATTTTCCCCATGGCTTTGGAGGGAAAGCATTTTACAATTTGTCAGCAAATCTATATTTGGGTATTGATTTCTCTAGGTGTACAGACACACAGCTAACTAAGGCTTTAAAACCTCCTAAAATATCCCAAATTTGAAACAGACATGAAACAAATCATGAATATCATGAAAAAATACCATTAGTCGTCATTTTTGGTGAACGTGCTCTGATATGATTGCCTGAAAATGTTGCATGTTTACTGAATGTGTCTATTACACACAGAGGGACCCTACAAAGAGACATTCAGTGGTGTGATCTGTAGTCATTGGAGGCCTCTATAGAGCTGAAGAGATGCTTTTCACTGTGAACACTCACTCAGGGTGCCAGCAAGAAGCTGACTAAGAGCGGAAATAGAGACACAGTCCACAGTGATGAAGTGGCTTAGAAAGGCAGAGGGTTTTCAGTTGCAAGCACTAATTGAATATAGAAGTCTATCTCAGGGGGATCAGGGGGAGGGGTAAAATGTAGAAAGAGCGCTATCTGTATTCAAAACCAATAGCCTAAAAGCAGGATTAAAGATCTGAAATGAACTTTTCTTCATTTTGGGGTGGGGAACAATATATACTGAATCATCAGATCTAGCCATTCTTAGCAATATGGTGGACCTGTGTTATGCATAGTGAGAGTGTAACAAAGGTATTAATGGCTGAGGGGAGCTCAGCTCAGAGGGAGGAGATGGGAAGGTATAAAGTCTGGATTAATGAGGCTTTCCTCTGATCCTATGATCCTTTGTATTCGGTGTCACATCTCATGAGGGGCCCCAAATTTCCCAGCTATGCTCCTGTCAATGTAAATGTAATGTCTATGCAGAGATGGGATTTGAAGAATTTTGATGCTTGATTAGTGTGTGGTTTCTGTCATTGTTCTCTATTAATCTGCAACAAAAATGACACAATACTGTTCACACTTCAACACGACACCTTTCCATTTTCCTCCCTATGTTGTTCTTCATCAGTGATACATTGGCTAGGAATTGCGTCAGAAATTAAGACAGAAACCATAACAACTAAGTAGGTTAACAGGGGGTTAGTTTGAAAGCAAAAGAACCTTTATGAGTATGTGGGACATATATCCTAATCCCACTTTACAGGGGGGTACTACTGAGGCTACAGGGATTATTAAGAGTCAATATATCCTCCATAATATTTGTTTTGTTGTTTACCTGCTGGAATGTAAAATGTATCCTCTAAATTGGAGCCTTTATGAGCAAAATGCTGTTGAATGTATGTCTTTGGCTTGGAGGGTGTATAGACACACAAATAAGCATCTGTAATCATTATGTTACCATGCAATCAGCCTGGTATCCATGATGACCACCATGGCAACGGTTGTCGAGAGGAGAACATTTTGAGATTTCTGCACACCCACATTTGTACAAGTAGAAAGAGCTGCCCACGAAGAGGCAAAACTGCAGTACAAAAAAAAAAACAACAACTACAAATTGTGCATCACACTGATTGCAACTCTATCAGGGGCAGCAGAGGTGGTTCAGCACTGTTCAACCTGACTGCCTGAGTTATTTGTGTGTGGGTTGTTCTGCCCATATTTGCGTAGGTTTTCACAAAGTGCTCCTGTTTCCTCCTACACCAAATGTTATTAAAGTTTGGTTTGAGAATACACTTCTAATTGTCTTTGACCTGAGTGCCCTGTGTACTGCTTGTTCACTGCTGCTATCTGTGTGTCCCTGCTGGCTTTTGCTCCTGCCTAACTACTGTTGTTTCAGACCCTGACACTCCCATCTGTCCTTCAGTAACCCCAGTAGAAGTACACGCCATTCACCGTCACCTGACTGTCCCCGCCCTTCTACACACCCCATTACCCCAGTAGTCTCTGTATGGGCCCATTTTCACCCTTCCCAGATCGTCTTTTAGGCTTCCTGCCAGATCTGTCCAGCCACTACTCTTGTCTGTTTTTCCTGCCTGATTTGACCCCTTGTCTGTCTTTCTGGACTTTGTCCTTGTTGCCTGCTCCCAGTCTGCCCAGTTTGCTTCACCAGCTTTTTGCTTCCCTGGTTTTGGCTTCTTGCCCATTTTCTCTCTACCACAATTAAAGCTCAACATTTTACCTCACCTGCCTTGCCTCTGAGTTGTGCTCTTGGGTCTAAGTGTCTGTTTATTGAGACTTGACAACACAATTTACTTATAGAATCAATTTTTTAAAAGTCAATAGGCTATACAAGACAACAGGAAAATATGTAATACCTGCAATGGTGCCCTTCAATCAAACAATAACAATAAATAACTGTCAATTAAATGAGTAAAAAGACAGCAAAATGTTTCTCCAAAAAATTAAGTTATTTTTTTGTGTTATTTTTTGATGTGTTAAACTTTTCTCCAGCTGTAAATCGCTCCTCCACAGTCTCCATCAGACTTGGAACAATTTGGAAAAACGCTATTGACTTTTAAATTGACCTTCAGTTCCCTCAGGGGCTTATGTTTATGAATCTATTTTTATATTGGTCTTGTTATGTCTAAGTTGTTCTTACTATAACTCTACTCTATTATTGTTGTATCTATCTGAACATTTTTTGTAATTGCTTTACTCCCACATACAGCTACTATTACACCCCACCTGTCAGAGAAGGACTGATCTCTCTTTGAAACTGCTCTCCATAAATCCACTAAGTGCGTGACTTTGTGTAGTTTTTACTTGTTTTTCTCACTTGGTTGGGAAACACTTTTGATGCGGGCCCATAAAGTCTCGTGAGACACTGATTGTAATGTTGGACTTACAGCACTCAACACCCTCTTCTTTTTGCTCTACTGTCAGTCCAGTTTATTATTATACAAGTTTACCCTCTGGTGGAAGAGTATGGGGCTTGTATGTAAAAGCATTAACAGAAGTGTGCTTATCATGCATGCATCTGATTTTCAAAGAAAGTCTTGTGACTTGCAGGATAATAAAGACTCACAGTCACAGTTTGCTTTTGTTTGCCTCTTTGCAGAGTATTTGCATATCTGCTCTAGGTGTTTACATGTTCTGTAAACAAACAATTCATCACAGAGCTGTCTGTTTTTGTTTTAATAATGGATTCATTTTGTCTAAATTATGTCGAGTTTTTTTTAATACTGAAAGGAAACTTAAAGTAGTTGCATGAAATGGAACAAATATTTTGAACCAACTGAGTTCCCTTCAGTGTTTCCCCAGTCCCTCTGAGCCTGATGGTTCACATTCTTCTGTTGGCTGCAGCTGACGCGGCCTAATTTAAACAAAAACTCCAAAACAAAGGCTTCAAAACATTTTTTTTTTTTTTTTTACAAAACTCAAGACATAAACAATATCCTGTCAGAATGGACCTTAAGGAATGTAAGTTGGTACTTCTGTTAAAGAGCTAAATATGTCAAAAGAAGAGTTAAAGAGCAAAGCCAAGATAACTCAGAAGTGTTGCACGCTCCTTTCTCAAAAAGGAGAATGAATCGAGATAGTAATAAGATTGCTTGTATTTAAACATACTGTGAATGTTATGAATGAGACTGAAAAGGAATAACAGTTGGAATAACAGTTAAACATTACATTTCACTCCCTAGTCACTAGTCACTCCCAAGCCTAACCTGTTCAACCTGTCTGCACCAGGATGACAAGACTGGGTGGCTGAATTATGTAGCAGTAGATCGAACTGTAGTCTGAGGAGGACAAGGTATTTTCTTGTGTAAGTTTTTCTGTCAAAACATGTAAAAGGAGTATTTCCATTGTATTTCTTATAGTTTCTTGTCCTTTTCTGGAATACAAGGTGTGGAGGAGGAAGAGCAGGAGGCCATGGAAGCAGACAGCACAGAGGATATTGAGTCTCTCATGGAGGACATGGACTATATCCCCGGTCACTTCCACCTGGACCTCAACCTTAACTGTGATCCTGTTGGACCTGTGAAGCTCAGACACAGAGACACTTATCTTAAACAGGAGAGCCTACGAAGTGAGCTAGAGGTCGAGGTTGGATATTTACAGTATGCTGTCCGCAATCTTCTGGGTCTGCTGGCTTTTCATCTCGATCAGCTGGACATAGCTGAGGAAATATTCAGGTGATTATACAATGTTGTTTTTTAAGGCAGAATGTTCAGAATACTCACTTGACAAGTCAGATCTCTCAGATCCAGTGGTGGAAGAAGTATTCATGAGTAAATTAAGTAAATGTACCAATACTTTAATGTATAAATACTCATATAATACTTTATAAGTAAAGGTCCTTATTTTAAAATCCTACTTAAATCAATGTAGAGAAATTTTATCAGAAAAATATACTTTAAGTATCAAAAGTTAAGGTACTCATGCAGAAAAATGCCCCCTGACAGATATATTGTTATGTAGGTCATTATTAGATTATTAATACAAATGCAAAGTAGCAGCATTTTATTGTTCCAGCTGGTCGAGGTAGAGCTTGTTTAACAACTTTATGTTGTTAGTTTAAGTTGCGTGGTTCCCAGCCCCGGGGCTAGTCTTCTCCAAAGGGTCACAAGATACATTTGAGTGGTTGTAATGTGTTATAATTTGAGGATATAAAGAATATTTTTTTAAAAACACAGAAACAGAGTCTTTCTTACCTTTGCTTTTGTTGTGAAATCTTAATATTTTCACCTCTGAACCTCCAACAGCTGAATACTCACCATGTGAGAACTAGTCATCTAAAACATGACAAGGTTACCCAACGAAACTGCTTTTTTTGTAAGCAGTCACAATCTAATCTTAAACAATGTATGAATCTTATCATGTTCTTATCATGTTTTTCTTATGTAAAATCATCTGAAAACAGATGTCAGATAAAAGAAGAGTAAAAATAAATTCCATCTGAATTTTAGTGGAGTAGAAGTGTAAAGTTGTACAAATGAGAAATGCAAGTCAAGTGAAGACTAAAAAATACACTCAAGTAATCTTCAAAAATATACTAAAGACCAGAATAAATGTACACAGCTCAGCACAGATAATAGTTACAGGCAGAATTTTAACTTTAGTTTACTTCTTTTATATGTACTTTTATCAGCACTTTATATGTTTTTGTGCTCTTTCCTGCTATGACACATGATGTTTTATCTTATTAATACTTCCTGAGATTAACTTTCCTGATTGCTGAGGTCAGTGGAAACACTGTACCAAGACATCAGTCAACAAAAGCTTACAGCCATGCTAATGGCTTTGTGAGAATGTACATTGGCACAGTGGTGCTTATGCTAACATCAGCATGCAAACATGTGCTAATAATTAGCACATTATTCAAACTAGAACTGAATGTCTCAAAGAGGCTGAAGTATTAAGTCATAAACCTAATTACTGGATAAATTGAATGTTGATGGTACAATATTAAATGTCAATCTCCAACATGATTCATCCTGAGGAGGACATGATTGTTCTTGGCAATCCATCCAAGGGTTTTAAGACGTTTCATTAAAAGCCAACAGTTGTCAGTAGGCTCCATCCTCTGAGGACCATGTCTTTACAAAAAATCATTTCAATCCAGTAGTTGTTAAGAAATTTCAGTGTGGACATGAGTGGTGAACAAACCAACACACTGACATTGCCATTCATAGAGCTATGCCACTAGCATGGCTAAAAATCATTTATGTATTATAGCATACTTTTTACAAGATGATAATGACATGGAATATTTTTGAATTACTTCCAACATTCAAACCCCTAATGGCAGGATCTTTTTTCTAACCCTCCTCTCTCTCTATGTATCTTGACTTTTTAGAAGCATTTGTAAAGAAGACCCTGGGAACCTCAATGCCTGGGCCAACCTTGGCTACGTGTATGACAAGCTGGGGCGAGAGCTGGATGCAGGGGAGTGTGTAGAGAAAGTGTCTCACCTCATGGGCTTGGATGCTGGAGAGGCCTCCCAGGAAGAGACCAGGTTGCTGGCGGCCCGCTGCCTGGCTGAGCAGGCCTACGTTTACCCCTATGATGTAGAGCTGGAAAGTGAGGACGACTTGAGAGAGAGACTGATGGCAGCACTGACATTGTACAACAAAGCCCTGGACTATGGTGGTCAACTGGTGAGATGACAACATGTACACAATACTAATAATAAAGCTGCAAATGTCTGTTCAATTGCTAAAAGACTAAGGAGAAGCACTGAAACAATCACTATGGATAATGAGGCCATTATTCTGTGACTCATCACCTTCCAGCATTTCTTTAGTTTGGTATTTCAATCATGCAGAACAAATCTTTGAATTCATTGCAGCTCTATGACTCATTGTGGCTGCAATTAGAAGATTTATAAATATTAAAATGAAATCACAGTGACATGGATATACTGTAAACATAACGTCCATCCAAATCCAGTTGAGTCAATTTCATTTTCATAGCCTAGAACTATGATATAATATAATTTGACTCAGAGCCCTAAACCTATTAGGCTTTATACTAGTTAAGCACTGAAACAATGCTGCTGGGCAAGGTCCTAAATGTCATATTATTCCTAATAATTGAAGACATAATGTTGTTTTTCAGATACCAAAAGAAGAAAAAAGAAGCTGGTACTTTAAAATGGCAATCATCTATATAAGGTACATAACTAGAATTAAACATTTTTACAAATAATTCTTGCACTGTTTCCTGTTTACCAAGTCACTCTCTTCTTGCAGACTGGATGACATAGTTAAGACCAAAGAGGACTCTGAATACTCCAGACTCTCTCACTACAATAAGGGACTGAAGCTTCTCAGAGAAACACTTGAATCTGAGAAAACTCAGCACAAAGGTGAATACAGTATATTTTGATATCAATACACCTGCTCAGCTGTGTATTTGGAGGCATTATGTGTAAAATACTCAATTACAAGTAACAGGCCTGCATTCAAAAGTGTACTTAAGTAAGCTTACAGAAGTGTTTTCAACAAAATGTATGAAAAGTAAAAGTAGTCATGCAGAATGGCTGCTGTCAGAATGTTTATTATTATTCATGTATTAACATGTAAGCAGCATTTATATTAATGTTTCAGCTGGTTGAGGTGGAGCTAATTTTTTCTCCCTTACATGCTGTTAGGTAGTTTGATCTATGCATTATTTATAAGCAGATCACATGTTTTGTATGTATGATCTGAATCGACAAAGTAACTATCAAATATAGATGGCAGATAAATGTAGTGGTGTATAAAAATAACATTGTATAACAGAGAAATATTCAAGTAAAGAACAGGTACCAAAAAATTCTACTGAAGTGAATTTACTTTTTTTTTGTTGCTTTCTACTACTTGATACTTAGGGTCTGAAAACCACTGAAAAAGACCAAGAGGCCTCAATTAGTTTGACTATTGTCAGTATCTTTGCGTTAGTAATGAAATTAACAATTTGATTGAAGCTGTTATTATATAACCTCCTCTTCCATGAAGAAGGAGACAACAGCAGTTGCTTTAAAAATTCTGACTCTGATCTCTATTCTTAGCTCTCGCCTGGTGTTATGTTGGCATCATGTTGGAGAGGAAGGAAGAGTTCACCACTGTGCCCATGTCTATACATGACTGTGGTTACTCTGCATCTGAACCTCTATCCTGCTATGGAACTGTAAGTTAACCCCCACATTTAGAACTCTCACCAACTGTCAGGCAAGCATGAGAAAAATCAGTCAGGACTTTTTTTTATACCTAGATCTGCAGTGGAAGCAGCAGCAGCCCTATTGCACTGAAACATGATTTTCTACAATAGTTACCACTTTATATGCATTACCATAACATAGAGTTATAAAATGTCTGTGTCCTCAGGCCATAAAATTGGCCAGTGATGATGCATTCATCCTGAACCTTTTGGCCAAGATGTTCTTTCTGCTGTGCAAATATGAGATGGCTACAGGGATCTGCAACATGGCTCTCAATGTGCTGCCAGACCCGGAGCTCAACTGGCAGGCCTACTGCACCCGTGCCAAGGTACTGCAGCCGGAGTAAATCACATCAATGCCAGAACCAAGCTAATAAACCTCAGTCAATTACCATGTGAAGTCTGTTTAATGCTATTAGTACTCACATTAATTTAAATTGGCTGAAATATGCACATAATTAACAGATTCTGGCCTTTAGATCTAATCTAATTTGCAATTGTATGAACTGTCTATGGTTATATTTGTGCACACAGTTGGTGAAATAAGATGTCAGTAAAAAGGTGTTTCTTTTAGATCAATATGATGCTGTATGCCAGGAACTTGGAGAAGGCAAAACATGGTGATGGTGGAATCCCAGACCGGCAGAAGCTTACTGAGGCCAGAAAAGACCTGGACAAGGTCCTGACTGTTCGTCCATGTCTGAGGACTCACTTGGAGATGGCGCAGGTAAAGGCACAAACTGCAATAAATGAGAAAAAAAATGGGTTTCCACAGCAGCAACATTTTCAGATGTGTTCTCATTTAGGTGTACTACTACATGGGCGTGGATGCACTCCAAGAGAGCCTTCTGGTGGATGAGGGAGCAGTAAACAATGCCTTGGTGAGTCTGTCCCAGGCCATACAGTTTGAGCTGGGTGACACTTTGCCAGACCTCCATGTGCTCAAAGGACGCTGCCTCCTGCTGAAGGGTGAGGAGCAAAATGCTGCAGATTGCTTCAAATGTGCTGTGGAGTTAGAGAGACCAGGGAGTACAGACACCACAGCCCTGCGCTGCCTCCTACAGGCCCTGCTGGCTCTGTTTGTGCAGGGAAGCCCTGACCCTAACCCTGCTATCACTCAGCTGGAACTATGGGTGAAAAAGGCAGAGGAGAGGTATCCTGAGGACATAGTGAAGGCCGAGCTCAGGTGCCTTTACAGGACACACACAGCAGAGGTCACAGAGTTATCTAAGGCTCTGATCAGGACCGGGCGACTGGATCTAGTGAAGAGGCTACTGCAAACTGTGGCACCTAAACAAATGGCTAAGAAGAGAACAAGGGTTATGTCTATCCCCTTTACATGATGCAAAAATGTGACCTTTACAGGCACATGACCGGATATGCAGTGGTTAATAAACTTCTTGACAGCATTTCACAAATTGATATGATGAGCAGGAATACACTGTTATCAAGCTGTTTTTACTATAACTCAGTATGTTTTTAGAATTGTGAATCATCTATTGTTTTTTTTTCTTGATGAGCAGTTCTTGGAAAGGTAGGAACCAGAGAGTAGCCTACAATTGCAGTGTTACAGCACAGTCAGAAGTATGCTGCTTACTCGAGTATGTTGAAAGATGTTCAAATTTAAGTTCATCTCATCACTGAACTGAGAAGAGAATGGTTGGTAGGGTTGTATTCATTGAAACAGTTGTGGTCAGGATGGATAACTGCTACAAGGAGGAAGCCAACAAAGGAGGAGTTTCCTGTAAAAGAAAAGTCTTATTTATGTTTTTATTTAAATCAAGTCTCAACACTGCTGCTTGAGTGGGATATTTATTTATTATACTCTATCGCTGATGACCAGCAGATGAGGGTACACCGTTAAGATGCAAGTTTTGTTCTGTAGGAATTGCAGTGTAACTTTGAGAGAACATATTTAAAGTGATTGTGAATAAAATAACTACATGTTTGAATCATTTATTATTATTTGTGCTGTTGATCTGCAGATGTGTGACAAATTTATGGAAAAAGGGGGTCACTGAATGGTTTGATGTTGGATGAAAATAGTGTGAATTGTACACTATCAGCTTCACAGCCACGGAAATGATTTAGACAAATAAAGTGGGCATCTTCCACAGTTACAGTCTTTTTAAATAAAAGATTTGAATACACTTTTAAATACATTTTTGCGTCAATTGAGGACTGTGGCTTTTGTCCTCCATTGAAAGTATGATATGAAAGAATCTCTTCTGCAAATGTTCCTAAATAAACATCCTTTAATTTATCATTTCACCATTTGTATAATTGTATAACTTATTAAACTTTATTTAATGTGGTAGTCCTGTTGAGACTGAGATCTTGATCAAGAGAGACTTGAAAACAAGAAACAACCACAATCTAAAAAGAATGAATAAGAAAAAGAGTCTTAAAAAATATAAGACATATATTTGGTCTTGGTTTTGGTATTTTTGGTAACTTAAGGTGACCTTAAAATATATTAAAATATGCTCTATACATTTTTAACAATATTACATATATATTTTAAAAAATATATTACTACAGTAGTCCAATCAAGGCAGTTATTTCTCTGCTACATGATACTCTATCGACACCTAGAGAGCCAATTTTATTTATTTATTTTTTTTTTTAACCAGAGGTTATTATACAGTAACATGCATTATGTTTTAGCTTCTAGTGAGTTTATGGTACTTTCATATGGTGTCAGTTGGGAACAGTTTGAATTGTTTGAATTACCATAGGTGGTAATGCACCAGCCATGAGAAACTCTAACATAGATAACAGGAGATTCTCTTGAATCCTGATTAAGAAGATAATGTGGGGGCATTATTGTATCAGTTTATCGCCATAGATTTGGAAGACAATGAGGTACCTTCATGCCCTGATGAAATCACTCTGCATTTTACATGTTAACAGGAAAGTTCCAATTCATTATAAAAACATCCGTATTTCAAACTATTTGTTCTTTCACACAGACACACACACACATACTTTCAAGGATTTTCTCATTAACATGAAAATTACTAAATGCAAAATCTAATCAGATCGTTGTCTGCAGTCAATGGCAGGACAACCTTTGACATAGTGGAGCTTTGTGTCATGGCCTACCAGGCTGTGTGCAGGTGGGCGGGGTGATTGTCAGGGCGGCTGGGATTACGAGTCACACCTGCACCTAGTGACAATCAGCTGGCTATTTAAGCCAGCTCCTTGTGCTTCTCCGTGCCAGGTTATTTTCCCTTCCTCCTTGTGCCATGCTTGTGAACTCTGCTTGTGTGACGGTCTCCAGTGAACTTTTTTTGGGGTATTGTCTTCTTTTGGTTTCTTCACCAGTTGAGTTGCTCCTGGTTGTCTTTAGTTGTTTTTGTGAGTTTTCCCCTTTGTGGTGTTTTTGTCTTCTTTTGTTACTTTGCCTTTTGGAGGTTTTCAGTTGGACTCTTGTAATTTTTCCCTGCCTGGGTATTTTTTTGTTGAGTTTTTGACTGTAATAAACCTCTCCGATACTCTGCATCTGGGTCCTGGCTCTCCCTTGAACATATCTCTGTGACACTGTGACTGCTTTCTCTGTATAGAGGACAAACTTTGTAAGAATCACTACTAGACTCATCTTCAGTCAAATGTATTCAGCATTTTTGGATAGCCTGTAAAAAGACCAAATTTTTTCATACTTATTTGTACTTTTTGTTTCCCTTGTACTCCTTATGACTTTATTAATAAAGTCATTAAATTAAATTTAAACAACTTTTCAGGTTGCTATTGTCACGATGCCTCGGTCCTTTGTCTCCCTACCTGTTGCCACTTCCTCTCTCCCTGTGTGTGTGTGTGTGTGATTGTGTGAGTAGAGACAGGTGTGCTGGAGTCACAGCAGAACCCCACCAGTGGCAACCAGTTCCATAATCAAGACCTCTTCACAGCCCTGCCGGATCCACACTGCCAGATCCTAGTCTCTGCTCAGTTACTCTACATTTCAAAGCATTTCTCCTGCATTTATCAGTTTTCTTGATGTCACCTGTTTTTTCACTAGCCTGGATTGGATGGACTCTTGGATACAACATTAAGACAAGTAGTAGTTTTGGATGAGGTCCAACCAGTGACATATTGTCACAACCTGGCTCTGAAGCCATGACAAAAGAGTGGGAATCACATATAAATAAAGCTTTTAAAAATTAGATTTATTAACTTAATGTAAATTATAACAATGTTAGTCAGTTAAATCAGTAATGGATGCAATGTATGGATGAGTGAAGTATGTGGTTTGTGCAAGCAAGTCAGAAGTCTCACCCATCTGACAGGTGGAGGCCTGTAAGGAAGAGAGAGAAAGAAGTTTATTCAAGGTCACCTAAATAGGCTGTAGGCCTGACATCCTCTCCAACTCCGCCCACTGGCTCCTGAGCCAAGAAGCCAAAGCAAAGGGGACATCACAATATCATAAGAACCAGTGCACCACATCTTTGGCACAAACAGTAGCCATCAAAAGCCACTTCAAAACAAGATTTATAAATGTTCATAAAATGAACACGAAGGTCTGATGTGTAGTAAGTATTCCACAACTATTCCTTATGGGTATTATAAAGCTAGGACACTGGACCACCTCTGTCTCTGAACAGATCTGCTTTCAGATTTGCTTGCTGTGTTTGTCCCTAAAAACAAATAAAATCATGTCTGAATGCATCAGAAGAAACTTGTCTGTATTGAAACCATTGCACGACACATCTCCTTCTCAGAGGAAGAATATTGCAGGACCTTCATGTGAATCAAAAACAGCATGTATTTCTGCATGCATTGCTGTGCACCACAGTGTCTTTATTAATACTGAGGAGAGACAAATCTTCAAATTCTAGCTATTCATAGTGGCTCCAGTAGAGATTACATGGCATCATTGCTGACCTTTTTCAAGTCTGCATGGGCAGATAATACTGTATACTTAACCTTCCAAGTCATATTATTTTGTCTTGGAAAACTGTGCCAATGGAGAAATATTGCAATAGCAAACAGTCTGCACTATTGCTGTAATGTTTTAGTCAACTTTCTAAATCTTATTTTCTACTCTACACATATAATCCAAGCAACAGTCGTTACTGAGATACATGAAAAGAAGGTCATTAAACTGATCACAATGGAACAGCCTACAAGCCAGATTTCAAAATGATTGTGGAAAATTGAATTGCAGAAGTCCCACTTAGCTAAAAGAAGATAAGTGCAAGGTAATTAAAGAATGAAAATGGTGAGCTGTCATTGTATTTGATGGGGACTTTTATTGGGTGTGTGTGCGTCTCTGTGCGTGCATTTCTTTCATGCATGACATGCTAAGACTATTTCAACAGATACAAATACTTTTTGCCTTACTGCTTTGCCACACCTGGGTTCCTAAGAAAAACAAAGAATACACTTTTTCTAAATGTACCACTGTTTTCACCTCTCTTAGCATATAGATTCAGGTTCTGCAGCATTTTAGTGCTAAGCTGCGTAACACACATAAGATGCCACTCCTCTTACAAGACATACACTTTCACAGCTGTCAGAGGGGCAGCAATAACGCTTTACGCTTAAACAGGTAAGATTTTTAATTTTGCCAATAATGATATGGGATATTTATAAAACTGAATCTGACTGCAGTAAATATTAAATAATGATCCAGCAACAAGGGGGTTTATGAGGGGGAAGTGATTGTAGGTTACAAAGAAAGTGAAATTCAGACTAACCTGTATTTCTGACAACTAACCGTTAAATGGCTGGGGATGCATAATGTATTACTTTATAGCTAGGCTACTTAGTGATTAAAAAAGGGGTTTCAATGTCAATATTGAAAGATGGAAAAACATTATAAATTAATTGTATTATGCTGGACTCTTGCAAAGAAATCGTTGTTTTCACAGTGCAGCATCCCTGGGTTCATGGCTGTAAAATAACAAAGTGGGGTCACTCATTCACTCACACTTGCGCACCAAATTTCACCAAAATATATCGTTCAGGCTTCTGCAGATAGCTTGCAAGCTAGAGTTAACACACCCTTCAGAGTGCTGTGGGCAGCAGCTGAGCTGAAGCAACTGCAGGAAGTGAAAAGAGATTTCTCTGCTTTTTCATCTGTGCCCAGTGTTTATATTTTTGATTGGATGGACAATTTTCGGAAATGAAAAATGAAGAAGTAAAGTTCTTACTTAGTTTTACATGTGCTAAGTCTAATCTAAGGAAGCCTTAAGATGTTCTTGAAGATGAAAAAGAGAAAAGAAAAGAAAAGATTCTTCAGGCCCTCTTAGGTAGAGCTTGAAGACAAGATATATTAAAAGCCTTCATTTAATCAGGTATATTGGTTAAAACACTGTGAGGTCAAAAGTGGTTGCTGTTTTGATCAAAAATATGCCTATGCCTGACAATAAGGGTTTTTAAAATATCATACTTACTATACATCTGCGTGAGAGTGCCTGAAAAATCTTTTCTTTTTCTTTTCTGTTATGAATTTTAACTGACTATGAGCGATTCTTTTTTTTACCACACACACCTGTTAGATGTCACATACCACAATGTAATATCATACACCAGAGTTAGGCTAAAGCTTACAGTTAATCTTAACCATATGTAATGATATGTGATAATTATTGGAATAATTTATTTCTAATACAAAACTAACACTGGCCAGACAGCATTATTGCCCGTATAGTTGTGATGAACGAAATGTGGTTCAACTGGACGTTTACAACACCTGAAAAATCCTGCTAGTCTAACTCGTTATTCTTGCTACAGAACCAAAGGGCTACTAAGGGGCTCAGGTGGTTAATCAGAGCAGTAGAAACACAGGCCTCTATGTCTTCTTTATTTCTGGTCATTAATTCAAGAATAAAATTGAGCTACAGCTTTTTTTCATACTCATTTGGCTGAAAGTGATTAATATGTTCATATACAATATGTTTTGTGTTGCACTTTGAAACAAGAGACATAGTTCATTGCTTATTCACACACAAGAAAGAGTGGCCCATTTCATTTATGTAAAAAGATTGAAAGTACTTGCTTTGTTGCTGCCTTATAAATTCTGTTAGACTGCCACCTATCTGTAATGATGGTGAAGAACAAATGATCTATGGAGTGAAGTTGCAGACTTAAAACAGTGGTAGTATTTCTTGTAGGTTTATTGGACTTAATTTCAGCACCATGCACTGTTCAAGTAGCATGACACAACAATGGTTTAAATGCCTCTTCTTGTGGGGGTCAGTATTAGATGTACCAAGGTTATATTTACCTTGTTTTGATTTTTGATTTTTGTTAATCATATTTTATGTTATTATTTTTTTTATTATGTTAACATTTTTTATGCAAAATATGAAAGTCTTTACACAGGTCGACCGGTTCTAATGTTCTGTGAAATTAAGGTGGAGACTGAATTAAAAGATTTTAACATGTAAATGAATACAAGGTTACTCATTTATTCACAGAGTGAGGCACAACACAACTTTACCTGCAGGTTTTTATTGCTGTACACTGAGTGCTGTGTGTTTACAGGTTAATTGATCTCTGTCTGTGGCTAAAGTTCAGTACCCAATGGCAACTCATTCCTTGACCAACTGGAGCACCGGTCTCTTTGACTGTTGTGATGACAAAAAATCATGTAAGAATTCAACACTACAACTTTTATACATTTATTCAAAATAAGAGGCTGTTTTTTTCTGTCATTTGTTTCTCTTTCTTCAAACCACTTATGATTATACCTCACTACATTACAATGAATAATGCATAAATCATGATTTTCAGGTTGCTATGGTTTCTGGTGCTGCCCGTGCCTCGCCTGCACTGTTGCAGGAAACTTTGGAGAAAACCGTTGTCTTCCATTGTGTGACATATGCAGCCCCGCCATAACAGCAGCCTGTGGGCTACCTCTGTGTGCACCTCCCGCAGCCTTGGCTCTAAGGGTTGGCATTCGGAACAGATATGGTATCAAGGTATGACACATGTAAAGTTTGATGTGCACTGATTGCATATATCAGTATATGTGATCAGAATAAGAGCTTTGTCCATATCTATAAAAATGAATTTACAATTTTACATATTTAAATGTTCTTTGAAGACAAACAGAGGAATAAAGTTATCAAAAACAAATCAAAAACTTTTACATGTTTGTCATTTTCTTCTTCGACATATTGAATCTTTCTGCCTATTACTAAAGGTAATTGAATGCAAGACTTGTTATATAATAAGACAGGAATGTACTCAAAAGAGCAGTAACAACTTCTCTGGTTCTTCACAGAGTTCTATCTGTAAGGACATTGCATCTTCCTGCTTCTGCATGTGGTGCTCCTGGTGTCAGATGCATCGTGAATTAAAATATCGCAAGAAAAACCACAATAGCCCTGTGAACATGCAGCCTGGTCCAGTGAGGACGGCTCCCAGAAACCCAGAATAATCCAAGCTTTGTGACCTCTCATTGGTTTGTTCCTTCGTCCTACTTCTCTATATACTATTATTTGGGTGTGGTGCTGAGTCTTTTGGCCTTTATTTTCAGGGAGGTGACCAGTTTGCTGTTGTTTGTTTTGTGACACTGAAGACAGAATTGGTGCATGTATGTATCAGTGAGTGATTAATTTTTCCTCATTGAATGTCTGTTGCATAATGAAAATGATTTGCTAAGAAGTTTGTAAATGATGGAAGGAAATGACTAAATCTGCAACGTTGCCCAGTAGAAACCGGGCGGCATCCTAGAACAAACCTACTGTTCAAAGAAAAGAGCCCTGAGGTCATAAGATGATTTATTAGGGGAAAATCCACATAACATTATGTCTTTGAGTATATGCAATGTGATTTCTGAAGGATTCTAAAACCTCTGTTCAAAGTAGTCAATTTTCAACACATAAAATGCATTTTGTTTTGGAATTATTATGTGTTTATGTTACTTTTAAGTTGTTCTGATAGGAAAAGTTTATGTTTGCAGAAAAATTAGAGAATTCCAGTGAACATTATGGCACTTTGTGTAAGTTATCTAGACTCCTTCCCTGAGTGGAATTGGTCAGTATGTGTGAAATCTCTACTAAATAAAAACAATTAACAACATGAATAAAATTTTAAAAATATTGTATTTTCATTCTTAGTTAAGAGTCTCTACTTTTCTAACTGATATTGCATGTTTTTGTCATTTAAGTAAAGCCTTTCCTCCATTCCCAGCAATCACCTACACCATCACACGCAGCATCTGGTGCTCCACAGCTTCCTTTCAGTCAGTTCAACATAAACAGAGTTTCAGAATGCGTGAAATGTTTCAATATTCTTTCTACCTCTAATGACCAGCAGATGGGGATATACACCCTTCACATGTTGCCTGGTTTCTCAAAAGTACAAAAGTTCAATCCAAAAAACAAAGAACCCACATGCATCTGACAATAAGCTGAACAATAATAAAGCAGTCCGGAACACAACTGGTTTAATGTGGCAATGATTGTAAGACTTCTGATAACTGCTGATGGTGGTGTTACTGTATTTGTTGTTCTTGAAGTCAAGATCAAACAGGTACATGCTGTCGTCAGCACCCGTTCGAACCACAAACAGCTGAGTGTTTACTTTTAGGTGAATCTCTATCTACACTCAAACAATCTAGTTTTGTTTCAACATATGAATTCAACTTCACAGTAGACTGCATGGAGGGCCTTGAACATATTTACAGTCAAGTCAAGTCAAATTTATTTATATAGCACATTTCATACAACAAGTTTAAACTCAATGGGCTTAAAAACAAGTAAAGATCATACATGACAAAAATACATAACATTAAATTAACATTACATATATAAAACAAACGAGATAAAACAGATAACAGATAAGACAGCCTAAAAAATTAGAAGGTGAGGAGGTATTACAATGAGAGAGTAGGTAAGAAGGTATTATTATTATCATGATCATTGTTAAAAGAAATAATAATAATAATACTGTTTTGTAAAAAGAAGGTTTTCCCACTAGCCTAATTAAAAGCTTGTGAAAAAAGATGTTTTTAGTCTGCTCAGAAAGGAAGACACTGTTGTAACAGACCTGAGTTCATGTGGCAGAGTATTCCAGAGAGTAGGACCATAATGAGCTGATTTAGCGTTTATTCTTGGTGTAGTGAGGAGACCTTTATTTGATGATCGGAAGGGTCTGTCTGATGTGTATTCAGAGATGTGTCACAGATGGTGTCACATTTACAGTGGGCCACAAACAGTTTTAAGAAACCTAGACCGGTGAGGTCGTGTTGCTGCTGTTAGGTGTGTCAGAAGAACAGTTTTATGTTTTTAAGGTTGTGACTGTCATCACAAGTTTAACACTACATCTTGTTGACTTTCTTGGTTGAGTTCTTGTCATCAGGTCGCTGGTCCTTGGAAACACTCACCATCTGTGACCTGCTATTTCAAGAGAGGATTCTCTTAGTGGAGTTTTCTTTCATAATCTACCGTTATCATGAATATTATTACTAATCCAAAATGAATGAGTAAAATGAATATGTAACCACAACTATGAAAACAAACGCACATCATAAAATAAACTCAACACAAAAAATCTAAACACAATATAATGAGACAGTTTCATTGTATTCTTAGCATGTACTTTCAATTTCATTTCTCTCTGCACTTAGATTCAAGTTTGGCAGGTTTTAGTTTAGTTGTGTTGCATTTTAAAGATGCCACTCCTAATCCAATCCATCCTTTTATTCATTCTCTGCTCCAGAGCAGTAAAGACGTGTCCGGCTCACTCAGGTAAGATCTGCAAGTTTTCCAGTAAGAAATGTATCTTTAGCCTAACAGTTAAATTCAAGATTAATGCTGTAAATTCAGAACAAGGGGATTTATGGAGACTATAGATTTTTATTTTTTTACTTTGACATCCAAAGCAATGGTTGATTGTTGAGAAGTCACACAGGATACTTATATGGGGATAATGGTAATGAAAAGATTATTGGCATCCATATTGATATATGAAAACACAAGAAAGGCATCAAATTGTATCAAAAAGGTCTTAGAAAGAAATTTCCATGACTTTAAATGTTCTGTGGAGACTTTCATTATTTAAACAACTTCTTTCAAACTGCAATGACAATGAACATCTGTAAATAAAGATTACACATTATTTTAGCTTGTCTTTTTATAATATCACTGTAATATAACTAAAAATGTATCTGCTTTGGTTTATGGACTTGACTGTGATCCCAACTCTTAGTTTTAATTAAATAATCTTGGACATCATGTATTTCAAATGATTTATAAAGTCATTATAATTTAAAAAAAAAAAAAAAAAAAAGAAAGAAAAGAAAAAACATGGCACCTCATGTTATTTTCCCATGACTTTGTATCATTTTACACCCAAAGACTCCAATTTTATCTGAGGTTTTTAAACTTTTTCACAGACTATTGTAACATATTTTATGTTGTAGCTCTACTCAGCAGTTTTCTCACATGGTTGTGAGAACATCGCTGTTTTAGTTGAATTGTTTGAATTTTCCTAATGCAGTCTGTGCATCTTACTCAGAGGTTTTCCAATTGGCTGTAATCGATGGTGATGTGTTAGTCAAAGCAGAACATTGTATATTCAGTCCCCAAGGGATGTTACTGCTGGTGCCACAAGTGGAGGCCATTGGATTGATCTGGATCCCCGATTAAAATGAAAATATTTTACACATAGGTTGAGAAAAAATATTTGTAATTGCATAAAAAGTATCTGCCACAGTATCTGCCACTGGTTCAAATGTTCCGTGAAATCAAGATGGTATGGATTCCAATAAGCTTCTCATTGTCTCATGAACAAGTTTAGCAACAACGTGCTCTAAAATCTAATCAGATTACCTTCTGTATAAGATGAGTATGTGGGGCAAGAATGTCTGAGTTATTATTTTTAGATGGAGATACACGATACCCCCATACCAAGAACCAAGATATATACACTTTTTGTTGTGTCTTTGTCTCTTAAGAATGCTTTTGCTATGATTTCTGTGTGATAACAGGTTACTTTTTCAGTTTCTACAGTTTAAGTTGACCGACAATGGCAGAAAAGCCTTTGACAGATTGGGAAAGTGGCCTCTTTGACTGCTTTGAAGAAGCCAGTACATGTAAGACATAATACCACAACTTTGCCTCATATTCATTCAAAATAATTTTTTTTTGGGGGGGGGGGGGGGGGGATAAAAGTCCTTTTTTCTTCTGGTTTGTAAATAAATCTTCAGTGTAACCAAGTTGCTTTTTTTTATCTGCATGTTTTTCAGGTTGCTATGGTTTCTGGTGCTGTCCTTGCCTTGCCTGCACAGTTTCAAGAAGATTCGGAGAAAACACCTGTCTCCCATTATGTGACCTCTTCTCCCCTGCCATCTTAACAGCCTGTGGGATACCTCTATTTGCGCCTGCCGCTGCCGTGGGTTTAAGGGGATCCTTGCGAAACAGATATGGGATCAAGGTATAACGCATGTTAAGCTGACATATATACTGCTTTCATACATCATGTTGCATAAAAGCGAAACAATGTTCTTAAAAATAAATCTAAATTTACAACTCTGCGCATTTGTACTTTGGTTCGCCACAGGGTTCTGTCTGTAAGGACATTGCAGCTTCCTGTTTCTGCGTGTGGTGCTCCTGGTGTCAGATGCATCGCGAATTAAAACATCGCAAAAAAGTGCCCACTGTCATCAACATACAGACCCCAACTGTTGTCCAGATGCAGCCTCCTCCAATGATGATGATTCCTGGAAACGTAACCACCACCCAATCAAATGTCGTCATGGCTTCATTCTGAAGTTTGTGGCTTCAGATTGGTCTGTTCTCTCTTGGTTTGCAAGTTTGATTTAGCTCTTGTTGGTCTTTGGGGTAATGAAGATAAAATCCATTTATGTATGTTTCAGTGAATTGAACCGTGTCTCTGTGACATCAGAATTAACTGCATTATTTCTTGATACTGTATTCATAACAATTACAGTCTAATGAGAGCGATACTAAATGCTTTTACCCTTTTTTTAACCTCAAATAAAGTAACTCTAGCATTCAGAAGTCTAATGATGATGATGAGTGAAACTTCTTTATGTGCCAACAGAAGCCACAGGTTATTCTTAGCGTGGATGTGACAGTAATGAGTTGATCAAATGACAACAGATGTTGACACTGATTGACTGAAGTGAATTCATGCCCTACTTAACTATCTAGTACACTGTGCCAACATACCAGAGAAGTACACTCACCAAGCCAGAAAAGCTGGTTACTTGTTCCCATCAAACTTAATTAACCACTTGAACTTGATTTTTAAATTAATTTTCATACCTCTTGTTTTCACTTCTCTCTTAGTCCTTTGTCGAGCTGCTTTAAAGAATTAAGGAAGCTTGCAGAAATTTAAATGTCAAGGATGAAGTCAGAAAATAACTAGGTCTTGTTATCTGTTTGGGCGCAATCTACTTGAAGAATGTATGAAGGCATTTTTTAAAGTTTTACAAATAAGCACTTACATTATTTGTTTATACCTATTATAGTTTCTTCTTCTCTATCTGTTTGATTTCAGTTTGTTTGATCAAAACTTAAACTGTCTAATTAAGCACTTTCAAATAAATTTTCTTTACACTGTTTTCTATCTACAAATTTGTTTTTGTTTTTTAAAAAAAAGAAAGACACACAAAGAATAAGCATGTTTTCCTCTCATACTTGTTTTTATATTCATTTATGTTGATATTTAAACATTATGTTGATATGATATACAGCGTGCTCTGCTTTTAGACACTGTGGACATACATGTTTTCCAGGGTGTGTTTTCCAAGAACAAAGTCAGTCTTTTGGCATTGAAGAGGATTTTATGTAGTAAAAAGTCCAAGAGTTGAAGGCCAAGGTTTTTACAATCCCAATATTTTCTTTCCTGTTAAAAACTGCTTGCAGAATGACGAGCCTTTTACCAAAACGATGAAACTGGGAGTACCTGCCTTGACAAATAACCTGTCAACAGAACAGAAGAGACAGTGATTCAGCAAGAGTGTTGAGGAAGTAACGCATCAAGAAAGTTTCCACGGTAGACATTTGTTCCAAGATAATATCCTCCAACACGGTTTAAACATGTACTTTTTACAATCAGTGGATGACATTATGTAAGAATGTGTGACATTTAAGATGCACACACACACACACCTCAGAATTTCCTTGTTACACCATGGCACTTGCCAACAGGTGACATATTCCATGGTATTAAAAATGTTACTGGTTCTTTCAAATCTGTTTCCTTGTTGCTTAATAGACAATGAAACAAGGTGAAGGGAAGAAACGGTTGCACTTGAGTGTCATTTAACACAAGGGATTAATAATTACTGAGTAATTATTAAGGAACTGCAGACACTCAGAGGAAGTCAAAAAAAGGTTGCCAAGTTGTGTGAGCATATAACGTCTAACATTACTCGTTATTTTTTTATACACAGAATCTAAACAGATTTTAGGCCTAATAAGATAAAAAAAAAGGATGAGTAAGTAAGTGGTTTATAGCTGGCTTTCATAACTAAAATGCTGATTGCCTGATTTCTCTGAGTAACCTGGTTACTTACCTGCATGTAAAAATTGAGAATTCTTAGTGGCCAAGATATAAATCAAAATGAGATCCACTTTATGGAAACTACACTTCATCTCAATGGATGTACCTTTTATGCTGTAACACTTTCAAAAGTGTCGTCTCTGGGTCAACTTGGTAGAGTGTCTCTTTCTCCACATCTTCAAAGAACAGCTACAAAAAAAAAAAACTGTGGTCAATGAGGGCTTATAAACCATTGGTTTTACAGTCATTTAACTTGTTGACATAATGATCTTGTTGTAGGGAATGAAAAATAATCCTCATTCAACATTATACTCTTGACCATTTATTACTGTTGATTACTTGTAGCATTCAGGAAACAGCATACAACAGCATCATTTTTAAATATCACTGTGAATGTTTTCACTCCCTTGACATTTTGGCACCAACGTAGCACTACAAAGACTGTAAAAAGAGATTAATTCTCAAATTTATGGATGGAAAAAAACCCAATAAAAACCATTCAGTTAATCATTATTGTCCTGAATGGTCAATAGCACACAAAAGCACACAAACCTGTAAATTTTGCGGGTGATATTTTCTGTCCATGTCCCAAGGTGGAAGTTCCTCTCCAAACATAACGGCCAGGTGGTCTATGAAACTGATATGGGAAGACACATAAAATATGCATTTATGATTTTGCAGCTGCAAAGATGAAAATGTGATGTACGGAGTTGTTTTTTAACATGGTTCCCTTTTCCTGCATTTTTGGCGATACAGAATGTTGTAGAACAAAAAACTTGCATATGTAAGAAGGTGTTTTTATGTCTCAGAGGGGAATCACATCACATTTATAAGAAATAAAAATGAACTGATATACATGCTGTTATTGAGATATTTTTAATTCCAGGATATCTACCTTTAAATTACACACTAATTATACACATGTATTCCAAGCAGATCAAGAAAACACTGCTGACCTACACGAAATTTCTCCAATTAGCTGCATGCAAGTATAGAAAAACACCAAATCATGACACAGTCAGGACTTTAAAGAGGAGAAAAAGAGGAGTTTACCAGTTGTTCTCACAGAAAGCCGAGATGAAGTCGCTCTGTTGATGTTCCGGGTAGAGGAAGAAAACAGGCCAGTGCAGGGAGCCCTGCTCGTCCAGGAAGACCTGAGCCCCCGTCGCCTCCTGAGAGCTGAGGCCGTCCAGGCTCAGCTCTGCGATCGCTGCCGATGAGCCTTCATCCTCACCCTCACTGTCTGAACCACACTGAGGAGGCTTTGAAGACCGGAAGAGCTTGATGCCTCGCTCCTGTGTTAAGCAAACAAAAATGCATCTCATTATTGCACGAAAGGAAGGTTTACATAATGTTTTAATTAATGCACTGTTTGAGACAGAATCAGTTTTGGATATAAAGAAGCAGGAAAGACACTTAACTTAGTTAAAGTTTCAACTTTCTCTCCGTTTTAAAAGAGGATGCTTACCTTTATAGCAGCCAAAAGAGCTTCTTTCACACCATGCAACTTTTTTTCTTTGGCCTTGGCCTTCCTGGCATCTCTCTCTGCTGCTCTCTGAGAAATAAAATATAAGTCGGGTTATTTTTATGAATTAAAGTATTTTCAGAATCATTCATAGTAATTCCTACAACACTATCCTCAATGCAACCTCCACCCAAAAATCATTTAAACTCATAAAAACTGTACCTTGTGTTTATCGGCTGCTGCTCTCAGCTCCTGCAGCTTCTTGTCTGTAGGATGAGCTTTAAGTCCCTCATCACACCACCGGGTGGCCTCGGCAAAGTTACGCAGCTCTATACAACACTGAGCACCTGCACAAACATATCCAGGATATTTAAATGACTCTTTATTTTCACTGTCATGAGCTCTAAGCCTCCTGAGTACAGCCTCAAAATATTTTCTTGACGTTCAATTGTCTACATTTGGTGCTTGTGTTGTTACATTTCTTCATGTCAGACAATTAACTCATATCTCCATCAGGTGAAAAACATGTTGACATATTTTACTGCATAATATATATATTTGATCATTATTATGATACTATCCTTTGATCTATTCTGTTATAGTAATAAGTTATAACTACTAACCGTACTGTTACTGCATTATACAAGACACTATTGGAGGTGAAAACCCTGTATGAATGTATTACACACCTCTGATCAAGGCTTTCAGGTGGTCTGGTTTGATCTTCTTTGCAGCGACAGCATCATTCAGTGCAGAGCGCATGTTACCTGTGTGATGGAAATGGTCAAGAAACAAATGTTGATATAATTACACAGGAACTTTCCCTGTTACTAGTTATATACTCATGTCCAAGAAAGCCTTTAAAATATTATCATGGCATTTAAAGAAGACATCTTTACCCAGATAGAAGTGTGCTGCGGCTCGGTTGGTCAGAAGAACAGTGTCGAGGTCCTGGTTGCCACATTTCTTCTTCAGACCTGCTGTGTACACCAGGATGGCCTTTTCGTAGTTTTTATCTTTAAAAAATGCATTTCCCTCATCTTTCAGGCTCTGTGCTTGTTCTGGGGAGAAATGAGGAAAATTCAGTGGTGGAATGTAACTAAATACATTTACTTAAGACTTAATTGTTCAAGAGGGGGGGGAATTGCATGTTACAGCAGTGCAGAGCAGTAAATGCAATTCAATTTATATACATTATATAGATATTTAACATTAAAATATTAGGCTATATACATGATTGGATGTTGGGGCTGTTTCCCATGTTGATTTGATGTTACACCAAAGAGACATTTCCCCTCACATGGTTGCAAATAAACAACTGTTTAAAGCCAAAGAGATGATGTATGTGCAGAGTTTGTTTTCACATTCATCTGCTAAAAGCAGGAAGTTTCTCTGTGCTCATTGAAAATCCAGTTTTAATGGGCCTACAAGCTGGTTTTGTGATTTGGTGAAAAAAACTATATCAGACCTAAATTATTATTTAAAGTGGAGTGTTTTATATACATCTTAAAACATGTCCGGAGGAGATCTTCAAAGGTCTGAGTACTTCTTCCACCACTGGGAAAATTAACAGTTTCTCACATTTACATGATGTTATGACACCCGTTTCATTTAACGCTGGCTTGTCTTCCCAGTAAAGACAAAAATAACTTCTACGTGACGCAAAAGTTTTGGGGACTAAAAGCTGTGGTCCACCTACCTTCTGGAGGCCTGTCTTCATCGTGGACTATAGCCTGGATACAAGCCAGTTCTGGGTACTGTCGTGGGTCAATCTCTTCGGGGGCAGTTTTCATGAACATCGGCACTTTATTAAACTCCTGGATGCGACAAAAACAAGATTAAACAGCAATTTTACTTCTATTTAGTGACCTGTTTGGTTGCTAGCTAACAACAACAACGACGACGAAATTTAGGTAAAGACGGCTCACTTAAATAGAAATAACTTCCTAGCTAATGACGATAACCGATAATTACTATATTAGATTGTTACCTCTTCCCAGGTGTCTTCATTAAAGCCATTTTTATATCTCTGTGTCTTGAATTTGTCCATGAACTCGTCCATGCCATCGTCGCTGTCACTGTGTACCGCCGAGGACGCCATTTTTCATCAACAATATATACACTAAACAATGTTTTGTTGTTTATTAGTTGATAATTTCTGAGATTAAATTACTGCCACCAGCCCGTTAGCTGTAACAGTGATACTTAATGTAGAAGCTACCCAGCTACCTTGTTTACACTGGTAACATGTGCATAAGCGGTACAACGTCATAAATGTTCCGTAAGGAAACAGTGGACTGATTCATTGGTTCCACTGCTGTCGATGAGATCGTTTACTAAATCACTGTATCTAAGTCCATTTGTCTTGTCATACTCTCATTTACTCTAATATTTACTGAAATCAGTTAATGAAATATGATTTATTGAACCCAATTGTATTTAGTTGACATTGGCATAGTCTACAATCATTTAATTGTTGCTTTTTCTTCAGCACAAACAAAATGACATGATAGAGTAGGGCTGCAACTAATGATTTTTTTTCCATCATAAAATGAAAACAGTTAAAAGTGCCCAATATAACTCATGGTGACATCTTCAAATGTCTTATTAGATCAATAGTCCAAAATCTATAGTCTATAGTCCAAATGTATGATATACTTATTGAGTATTCACAGTTTTTTTTGTTACTTTTACTTAAAAGGACCCGAGTTCTTCCACTACTGGAGATGATTTTTTATTTTTTTTTTTCTATTCCTTGACTTTTATGACATTGTTGCATTTACACAATTTACTAAATACCATCATTGAGCTGAATCATGATAGCTGTGATTACAGATGCAAATACATATCATAACACAACAGCAATTATTCCTTTTCACCTCTGTGGCTTCATGTCTTTATTTGCAGGGGAACATGAAAGAATGCAAAAAACGACATTATTGTCTTTTTCAACATGGTAATCAAATGCTATTTAAGCTCGTAATGTCCATTATCAGGCTTTTGTTGTGATAGTAAGTATATGCCAATAGTCAATGATAATAACTTGTATGTAAATTATAGTGTTCATCACTTTGTAAATCAGAATGTAGAACAAAAAAGAAATTTCCAGTTCTCTTATTGACATACAACAAATCATACAAGGCTTTTATCTTCTTTTCCCACCACCTCACTTATTGCATCACAATTATAAAATGAAAACATTTATTTCAAAACTCAGAGCTGGTATTCATACAGTTTCCACTCTTCCAAGAAGATCTAAGAGTCCATCTTTACTGAGAAAAATCGTCTCACTCGTCTGTTGACAGATCACCTCAAACCTGGGTGTATCCTCGAGAGCACCCTGCCCTACCACAATTACATATGGGTAACCCAGTCTGCTGGCATCCTTCAGCCTTTTACCAATGGTCATCTGGGTACGGTCATCAAGAACAACTTCACCTCTCAAACGAGGCAGAGTCTCCCCCAAAGTGTGAACCAGCTCTTCAGCCAAGGCTGTCGCCTCGTCCACTTTACTGCCCTTCTTTGGGGGTAAAACACAAAGCTGATAAGGGGCGAGAAGGCCTGGCCAGCGGATAGCTTCTTCTGTTGACATCACCTCAATAGCTGCAGCGAGAATACGAGTTACCCCAAGCCCGTAGCAGCCCATCTCTGCGATGCTAGGCTTGTTTTGGGCATTGCTGAAAGTGGCATTGAACACATGAGAGTACTTTTTGCCCAGGTAAAAGGTATGGCCGACCTCTATGCCCTTAGACTCTACCAGTGTGCCGGTTTTGCATTGTGGGCAGTCAGTTCTGTCTGATGACATGGTCTCTACATTGGCAGAGAAGGAGCAGTTCCCACAGACCAGAAGCCTGTCCTCGCCGATGTCAGCCGGCAGCTGGAACTCATGGGAGAGTGTACCGCCGATGTTTCCCGTGTCTGCCTGCACCTGAACATGACGCAGACCCAGCCGGGCGAAGAGCCTGGTGTACGCTTGACACACAGATTCATAGGTCTGGTACGCAGCTTCCTCGCTCACATCAAAGGAGTACATGTCCTTCATGTAGAACTCCCTTCCCCGAAGAAGCCCAAACTTTGGCTTCGGCTCATCTCTGAATTTGCGAGTGATCTGTTTTAAACAGAAGAAATCATGATGTAAAACTGCAGCTTGATTACAAGAAAATACACCACTAATACCAGGTCATTCTTACCTGGTAAAGAAGCAGAGGGAGCTGTCTGTAGGAGAGGGTGGCCTGATGAGCAACAAGAGTCGTCACTGCCTCCTCATGTGTGGGACCTAAGCAGTAGTCGACATCATGCCGGTCTTTCAGACGGAACAGCTCCTTTCCCATCAAGTCCCAGCGCTCACTAGTTTTCCAGAGATCAGCTGAGCACAAACTGGGCATGTCCAGCTTCTGCCCACCGATCCCCTGCATCTCTTGGTCAATTACTCTCACCTGTTGATTATAGACAGAAGTTACGACATTTACATTAGATTACAAGATCCTTACACTCATGTTTTTACACCAATGACACCCCCACACAAAATTAATTTTCTACAATCTTTCCTTTTTACTGGTTAATTTTACTTCCTTAGGGCACTAAAAAGAATTCAAATAATTAAATTACTCATTGACGAACACTTAAGAACATATGCAGGCTGTGACAATGGGTTGCAAATTAACACTTCTCTATCTTACTTTCAGACATGACATGTAATCCTAATTTAAACGAAACTATTGTATGCATATATTTTAGTATTTTAATACAGATCTCCATTAGCTTCCCTTAAATCCGCTACATGAAAAAATGTATCAAAGAAAAAGGGGATGGCAAAAAAAATTAATAAATAAAAACAATCTCACCAGCTTCTCCATGGAGCGAACAGTGGCAGGAAGGTAGTAGTAACAACCTGGATTGGAGGGATGGATGAGTCCAGCCTGCTGCATGAGTCTTTGGCTCTTACAGGTCATCTCCCCTTGCAACCGGCTGTCCTGCCCCACATCTCGCAGGTTTGAGGGCTGATAGAGACGGGACACTAGCAGCGTGGGTTTGATGGGTCTGGAGTGAGTGGAAGCAGGAACAGCGGCATGCTCGGCACAGCCTGAATGGTTCCTCCTGGAAAGGACTGTGGTTCTGTGGAGGCGCTGGAAGACTCTCTGCCAAACCTGATGCATTACAGGCTCCATGATAGATCTGTTTCAGAGAATAGATGAGACAAAAAAAAAAACAAAATAAACAAATACATTTAGTCAAATACTTTACTTTGGTACATTTAATTTACTTAATAGTGGATGGGAATTATTTAACTACCGATATTTTACTGTCTACTCCACTTCAATTATTTGATCAAGCTGCAGTTGAACATTGAGCATGAAATATGTTGTGTTAGATTATACTACCCAACGCATTGTAAAGTAAGGCTGTAAACAACCATTCTTTTTATTGATGGTTAATGAGCTTAATGAGTCATCTGAAGACACACTCTCACATTTGAAAAGCTGGAACCAGTCAACAATTCACATTTGCTGCTTGAAAAGTGACCAAAATTATGAATAAAACTACTGATCAATGAATTGAGTAATCGCCTCAACTCTGATATATGAAGTAGTTAAGTAGTTGTAACTCTTGCTTGTGTAACTACAACTTTAAAGTGTGGTTTTAATGCATCAGTAATAAGACAATCAGTAACATAAGTTCAATAATATTACAGTCTGCATAACAATTAGGTTTTTATTACTTCTGTACTTAAGTATACTTTTGTATGCAGGACTTCTACATCTCCTGGTGTATTTTCATATTGTGGTAAAGCTACTTTTACAAATGCATATTATCTGCAGTAAGTGCCAGATTATATAAGGGAATGAAATACAGTCGCTGCATGCAAGTTAATTAGTTAACAGGTGAAGTCAAGGTCGTCCCAACACAACACTCCTAATATCCTAGTTACATGTATCTATTGAATCCTATGAATTAACCACAGATGTATTAAATAGCGGATTCAAAGCAGTGTTGTGTGAAAATGTGACGTTAGATGTTACTGACAGATGTCCACATTGTCAGCAGAGACAGGTCAGAGATGCTTCATACCAAATCCTTTGCTGGTGGGCAGTTCAGTTAGCTATCTGTTAGCTTTTCCAGTTAGCACACCGCTACGTTTAACTGTAGAATATGTAAGAAAAACTTACCTTGGTGCTGGCAATGAATGTGTGATTCTTTCCGAGAATATTATCGGATAAAATGAGCTAAGACTGGCATTTCTCCTAAGTTGACAAGCTGTAAAAACACATTGAAGGTCCCTACACCACGAGCTGAAGGCTGGAGGCTCGTCGGTTTACATCGCCACCTGCAGGCCTGGAGGAGCCGATGCAAGGATCACTGCTTTTTCTTCTTCTTCGCTTTGAGATGCATTACCGCCACTTTCTGGATTGGAGTGTGGATCACAACAATTACTGTACTGGTACATTAAATTCTCCTATTAAGTCCTGTGTTTTCTAAGAATCTGAAAATATCCCTGTACCTTACTAGGGATGTGCAGACAGCCCAGTATTTGTATTTGTATCTATATTTGTGAAGGCAGCAAAATCATTTGTATTTGTATTTGAATAAAAGTGGAAAGAGGCTTAAAATCCGGTTTTTGTTTTTATTACACTCTTAATTTTAGAGTGCTACAATAAGCATTCATGAATAAACTACATAACCTAGGAGGTCCCCACACTGGGTCTCAAACTGGAGTCTCCCAAATCATAGAAAAAGAATGTAGAGAATCTAGTGTGAAGGGTAGCATTCGCACAGGCACTGAAGACCTGTAGCACCGTTCATGAACATGGATTGTACAAAAGATGTACAGTGCAGTGGTGTAAGAGGAAACCTTAAACAGTTCAACATATAGCCTACCCTTTTCTTTAAACGTATAAGTCTTACCTTCACCTTCTCAAAATCTTTGTCTTCAAAAGCTATCCCAACACTTTTAACGCTGCTTTTTGTCCTCTTATCTTAACTTTCAGTCCTCCTCTCCTAGTGCCTTAATGAAAACTTACCAGCACACACAAGCAGGGCTGCAATTAAAGATTCTTTTCATTACAGTATTTAGTAAAATTCCCTTAATTTCTGATGAGATTTTTTTAGATAAATAATTATAAGAAACATGAGCTGTGTTTCAGGAAGGGACCCTCTTATAGGCTAAAGCTGATTTTATTTGTAGAGCATGGTAGAAGAAAAAGTTCTTTGTTTGCAATGTGATGTAAGAAGTTTTGTTCTTGTCTATGTTACAAATGTTTCACCACTGCAACTAGCTGGGCACTTAACTATTAATCTCTTTGTTGTTGTTGTTGTTGTTGTTGTTAATTTAACACTTTTGTGATAACTAGTCTCATTTAGACAATGAAGCAATTAACTAATACAAACTACTCCATAGCTTCCTTGACTGGTTGTGTATATATGTTGTTTGTTTTTGCTTTTAATTTAAGCCTCAGTTTTTATACTGTTTTTCAGCCATTTCAGACATTTATGTTCAGCAGATGTAGCCCTGGGCTCCCAGATCACCAGACACAGGCCTCACCTGCTGCTGCACTTAATGGGTTTCGCTTCCGACAATGCAATAAGTGTCCTGAGTCGTGTTCTGTAAATTCTGGATATGGACTGACTCGAGCTAAAAACAGGATGCGTTCACAGTAAAAAGGAAAGGAAGATGCAACAGAGGGGAAAAGGGATGAAATGTTCAACAACCTGAAAACCTCTTAAATGAGTCATTTAGGACGTCACTTCACCTCCTAACAGTGTCATATGTATTTACTTTGATGTTAAGTGAAATTAAAAAATGTACTGCACACATCCTACAAAAAAACTTGAAAACCATGTTTGCAATGTGTTTCTATTTTTCCATCTGTCATGACACATTTTCTCATGAAAGAGGTACTATTTGTCTACTCTTTGTCTCCAGTTGTTGGTTTCTTTCGGTCTTTTTTTTATTTTTTGTGTAAATACTGTAGTTGCAAAACCTCAAGTTGATATAAAAAAATCTTGTTGTTTTGTCGAAAGTAATACTTTGAATATACAGTACCAGTAAATAGTTTTGTACCTGTAAGATATGTAACTTACACTACATGTGTTTAAATAACCAATTGTGCATTGAAAAAATAGTTTTACCCATATTTTAAATTATAAAAAGTTTCAGGTTGTGTGTTTTGGTGACTTTAACTCTGACTTCATATATTACACTTTTCTGCTGCTCTGTATTGCTTCTCCAGGATTCAGGTGTGTACAGTAAAGGGCTCACTACCAAGTAATAACACAAGAGACCACAAGACTTTACCAGCTGTAGTAAAAAGCTAATTCATTTCATTTCAACAAATATGAGCTTGCAAAATCAATAATATTACATGCTTTTTGTGTGTGTGTGAAAAACAAAGAAAATATGTGTCAGTTGATGTTTAGCCCGGTCTACTGTGGTCTGAACAATTGTGCACCTTGCTGCCCTGAGCGTGACAATGGCATAACCGCTGTTTGCCACAGAGTCAGTGATGGATGAATGACGTTCACCAGCTGCAGATATCAGTGTGAGAGAGAACAATAAAGTAAATCTGAGGCACGGGTATAATATTAGGTCACAATAATGTTTTTTTATGATAAGCCTTTGTAACTTTGTTAAGAAAAGTGCTGTAAAAGATGGAGTTTATTATTATTACAGCAAAACACAGTAAATCCAAAGATTTGTTAGACTGTTGTGGTATAGCTGACGAGTTTTCATTGAACGTACTATACTGTCACATTTAATCCTTACTGTTTGTTGACATTATACTGTACTGCAGTCTGTGTTAATGCACTTTTAATGGCTTTAAAGCATTTTATGCCAACAAATTGAAACCATTATTTCCTCAGTCAGTCAATGATATGCAAGCACCTGATGGTCAGCTCACAAGACAAACACAGCTGAGCTCAAAGTGCCCCTCTTGCCCTTCTCTTTCACGTTGACATTGGGGAGGACATCTGCAGGTTCCACATACACTGAAGACACACACACACACACACATGCATTAATGTATTCCCAAGTCATTTGGGTTTGTGCCTGTTTCATCCATTTATCTAGTGGCTCTTGTTGTGAGATAAGTTTCCAGAGAAATGGGCGACCGATTGTCTCTTTGAGATACAAACAATCTCATTAGGACAGAATCTATCTGCAAACATCACATTTGCCTCTTTGGCTTTATATTGAATATCGAGTTCAAATTTCTGCTGTCACAGTCTTAACTCAAGGTTTCTGGGAAATGCAGTATATATATGTTATACATTAGAAAAGGTTCAGATTTGGTTACACCCCTCCAACACAAAAAAATATAATATAATAATAATTTTAATCATCTATTGTAGCAACATACTATGTTAAAAAATCAACCATCATAAAACACTACTTAAAGTCACATTTACATATACATTTTAATTCTTGCAATTGTAGGAGAATATTAACTGTTCATACAAACATAGAACACTATTTTTTTAAAACCTGAAAAACATACAAAAGAGGTGGCAGTTGTTCCAGTTGAGTCTTGGCTGCAGTCTTCCAATCAGGCTGCACACAGCCCCAGTAACATTCACCAATAAGGCAGGGCATCCTGTATGTCCAGGAACAAAAACGTCTACAAAGAACTCGCTGCTGTTGATTAAGCTTATTGGTAATATTTGACCAACCACTGAAGGTTTTCATTATCCTATTGAGTCTCTAAAGCTGGTAAAATTATTGCCAGGTTTTGAAATGTTGAAAGTGAAACATTCTACAACATATGGCCAAAGGTGGACATTAACATGCAGCTATGACAGCCTCCATTCTTCTTTGAAGGCTTTCCACAAGATGGTGGAACCTGGCTGCAGGAATTTGCTCCCAGCCACAAGAGGATTAGTGAACTTGGCCACTAATGATAGATAATAAGGCGTCGTTTTTGGTTGGCGTTCTGGGTCAAAGATGTTGGATGGGGTTGAAGTCAAGCACTTTCACACCAAACTGGGAAAACCATTTCTTAATTAATGGATCTCGCTTTATGCACAGGTAGAATTGTCATGTTGAAACAGTTTTCTCCAAACTGGTGCCACAACGCTGGAAGCACGCTCTCGTTAAAAGAAATATTGAATGCTATACCACAATCTATGAAAGAAAAACAGCCCCAGACCAAAGGTTTATCGGGCGTCTGTGTACTTTTGGTCATTTATTATTATTTATTTGTATCTAGAGGTGTATGGAGCATCTAGCTACACATCACTGACCTTCAAATCCTCAAGTGTAAGTGTGAATTGAATTCTCAAATCCTGTCACGACATTATGACTTCAAACTATTTGGAACATTTGAAATGGTTAGGGTTAGGGTTTCATATCTGCTACTCACTTTGTCAATATCATACATTGCTGTCACTCTTCTGTTTAAGTACATTGAGCACAGTGTCCTTTTGAATTTCATCAAATATGACTACACATGTAACATTTGTTATCACTTTGTCTAAATGGAAATTAACATAATGTCACTCACCATGGTAACTTTACATCTTTGAGGGTCATTTAAGGTTGTCGTAATCTAGGTCATCATCTTTACCTCTCCAGGTTTGTGACTCAATAATCAGGGCTGCAAGACAAAACTGAGCCCATTATGACGATGAAAGAAGTTGTAGTTCTGATTACAGCCATCAACAGACAGCTCATCAGTCCCCATTCAGGAGGAGTCACTAGGTTATAATTAGGACAGCCTTTCAGAATAATGACAGAAAGCTTCTATGGAAAACACTAGACGATCATGAAACATAAAGGATCCTGGAAAGGTTCATTCATACTTTCCCATGGTAATAAAAGTGAAATTATGTGTGTTGAGCAGCATACTGGTATTGATATTCAATGTATCCCTGGCTCAGTCTCATACCCACATGTTTCAAAAAGTCCACCATCATTCCTGTGCGCAAGAGAATTTCTCTTAATTTACATTTTAACCCCCTTTAGATGTGACCTTAGAGGAAAATGCCTTTTGGTTCACAATACATGATCAGGCTCCTTCAGTCAGCTTAGCTTGTCAGCCAGACTCCAGTGTTCAGGTAAAACTCAGATGAACAGAGATTTCACCTGCATGCACAATTATTATTTTTTTTAGTATTTTCTAAAAAGTTAAAAAAAACAACAACAAGTAAACAAAGCAATAAAGATTTCTTCTTTCTATTTTACCAAAATAGACTGGTCTTTGTTTTCCACTACTATAGGGACCATCATAAAGCATGTCCAGCTAAACATAATATAATTCCATAGACATGCTAAGTGGGACCTCTATCGTTAATGATCAAACTGAAATGTCATGCTGAGTATCACGTCGCATCAGCAGCAGCTCAATAATGACTTGGATGATGGACTGTCAACATTTACTTTTTTCCTTTCATATGCCCCAAACTGCTGTAAAGCAGAAGACAACCAGGCTATAGAAATGTTGTAAACAGATGAAACATCTGCTTGACTGTGGGGGGAATCACTTTGCATGACTTAATTAGCCATGCACTATAGTGAAGGTCAGTGCAATCACAGCCTTAAATCACATACTCACCAGGAGGTTGAGAAGGCTTCCCTCATCTAATGTGATTGCTAGTCAAGAGCTGTAAAAGCTTGATGGCAGTCACTCTCTCTTTGACAGCTAAACATGGTGATGGTGGGGGAGACCGGAAACATAAAATGACTTGACTCTCTAGAAGCATCAGCATAAACAGAGTGTGTGTTCATGTTTGTGTGTGAATGGGATGGGCTAAGAGTCAGTTAGAGGGAGGAGGAGATTGCTCAGCATTGATCAACTGAAAGGTGGATGGTATATAATGAAGGGACGTCCACTGTGCTGCATCCTCCAAAAGACTTGACTCAAGAGAGAAGACCCAAAGACAGCTGACTAGATAACGCATAGCAGCCGCAGTGGGTTCGGAAAATCGAACAAAACAGACCAACAGCGAGATATAAAGGCCTGTATAGACTGTCAGGTATCCAGCATGCGTGCTCTGGTGGTGTTGCCTCTGTTGCTGTGTGCAGCGGTGTGTGTGGATCAGGTGAAATCAGCAGAGGCGAATGCAGTGAAGCTGTGTGGTCGAGAGTTCCTGAGGGCCGTGGTCTACACCTGCGGAGGCTCTCGCTGGAGGAGATTCCTCACTGAGTCAGACATGGATGGTGAGAAATCTCTTTATTCTCAAAACAGGAGACATGCTGTATATCATTGTCAGAAATTTAGTTTTTTGCCTTTAAGATGTTTAGTTAGATTTTGCATTTTTCAAGATTTATTACAACCGTATGTGTATAAATAAGAGAAACATCAGTTGTAAGTTACTTAAATCTATTTTTGGTGGATGTAATGTACAACAGGTGTTACCTAGTACACAGTATTTCTGTTATCACTCCATTTTTACTTTTTAATGTATAATTTACTTCCTGAGTATTTGCTCTCTACTATTTTCTTCCAGTCTTTCTTGCAAGGTGACTCAGTGACATTTCTTAAATTAATAATGCTTAAGTAACTTTTGCAAAGTCTGGAATTGATGTAAAGACACCTGGTTTGTTGTGTGATGTTTCACCGATGTTTTGCAAAAAGTCTCTCGACGTCAAAAATATATATATTTTTTGGTATCCTGTAGTTTCAGTCATTTGTGGAATCATACTCTTGTGTGTGTGTTTCCTCAATTTTCTGCAAAAGGTGACCTCAGACTTCATTTGGTTTGTATTTGATATGCCTTTTCATAGCAGGTCTTTTGACAAAAGCATAGGCGTTACTGATAATGTTAACAATGGCTCTGTTATAATCAAGTGTCCCAGTAAACCATGACATGAGCCAGCACATAATACCAGCACCCTGAAACTGAAGCAGCTAAATGGAATTCAATCATCCTTCATTTGATTATTTACACCTGTTCTTTTACTATTGTTACATGTCAAAATGTCTTATTTTTTATTATTTATTTTAAAAAATATAGTTTTCTTTGAACAATATTTTCTTTGAATTGGGGGATCAGAATTTGAACCCCATAAGCTGCCAACTACACCTTCCAGTATTTTTTTTTTTTTAATGTAAGATCACATCTCTCAGAGTGTAATGCAAAACTGTTACCAGACTATAATGGATTTATGTGCTTAAGAGCTGGTGTCAGGCAGCCTTTCACTGCTGTGTCCTCAGTGTATCCAAATATTTTTTCACTAAGCACATAGGGACAAGCATAATTCAAACAAATGCTGTGATTGTCCTTGCTCCATGAACAGTATATACTATTTACTCAGTATTTGCAGTGGGTGTGCAGGCAGACAGGTGCCCCATGTCATCTGATGCTCTATCTTATTAGGCCAGAGTAGCCCACATATCATGATTAAATACTGGAGCAGTGTGTTCCTCAGGCAGGCTTGCTCTCTCTGTCCATCACGCACACACAAATAAACCCAGTTAGCCTATCAGCTGTGCTGATTAGAAAGAGTAAAGTGACACTGTAGAAGACAAATAGCACAGACTTAATCTGCTGTCATTTAGAGTTTCCTAATTTAATGGGAACATGGACCTCAATTAGACCTGATAGATTTATCTGAAAACAGTTGTTCATTGATCACCTAATTGGAAACAACTGAAAAAGTACTCAGTGCCTACAAACACATTTAGTCAAAATGACACCAGTAAAAGACCAAATTAGAACAATGTCAAAAGTAGGTTTTTTATGTCAGAGGTTTTCTTTCGCATTAAGAATGTTTTGTTGTTCCAGGTCTGCCCACAGCGGAGGAGAGCAGCTTGGAGAGCCTGAGCAGCATCAGAAGCAGCCCAGGCTCCGAGTTCACCAGACGGGACATTAATAACATACTGACCACCGTGTGCTGCCAGGTGGGCTGCAGGAAGAGTGACCTCACCTTCCTCTGCTGAGGACAACCTTGCTCTCTTCTTCTTCTCTAATTCTCCAAGTGACCAAAATGACTCTATTTCCTCCCATTTTGCCTTACTAGAAACCAAATCTGAATCACAACGCTTTAAGACAGTATGATCGCTGTGTGAACTATAATGGTCATTTCCCTAACTGCTGTCTTTCAAATTGCATTTCATATTTTTGTGAGTTTTTACTTTAACTTGTAAAGACTGTAGATGTGAATGTGGACCACTGGAGCATCTGTGAACATGTTTGTAAACCTGAGCTGGAAGATGTGTGCAACCATAAAAATATATTTAATTATACTCAAACTAACTTGAGGTAAATGCACTCAGGGATTTGATTTAAAGGTGCAGGATGTAGAACTTCTAGCATACCCTACTCCAATTCTGTGTAAGGAGAGGACATACATCTCCTCCTGAGCTTACTATGTCCTGTATGTAGCAAGTATCCACAGGGTTGCAGGTTTGTAAAAACGTCCATGTCTGCTTAAATGTATTTATAGGGAAACTGAGCTGTATTCTATCATTTCACTATTTTTGTCAAATAAATGTTCTTGCACAGGGCTTACCTTCTGTGAAGTGTGAGGTCTTTTTAAAATCACAGTCCTCAAACTGGACAATGCTTAGATAATTTCTGCAAAACCTAGTGTCAATGAGATAAAAAATTACATGATAATAAATTAGGTAACAAATATGCATTAGGACTACACAATTAAAGGATAAGTTCACAATTTTTCCAGTCTGTCTCAAAACAATAGTCATGTGACCAGTCAGGTTTTATGACAGACATGAAAAATTGTTAACCCATCCTTTAAAGTTGTGACTGTGCTAAATCATACAAAACTATGACTGCAAACACAGGCATCCAGTTATAACTTTTATTGGTTTTGGAAAGAAGCAAACTAAGTTTCTCAGTTCATCTTAGCATTGTTATGTACTGTACAAAGAGCTTGCACATGTGTTTGAGGTTAACGGTACAGAACCAAAAGCATTCTGGCTTATAGCACACAAACACACTCCCTGCTCTTCTCAACATTAACACATGTAAGTGACACTCAGCACAACATGTCATTTCAGTACTATCTATCATCATGAGATGCCTCACCTTTTACTGCATGCTCTGCATGCAATAATAAATTACTGCAGGACAAATTCACCATGGAGATGAGTATCTGGAAAGTTTTGTTTCATTTTTATATTAAAAGATGCAAAGATTTATCTGGCAACCAACAGACTGAGATCAGGTTTTGTTTTGCCTTTCGAGCTGAAAGACATGTCTGTAACCTGTAGTGTAGTGGTAATTTAAAACAGATGCATGATGGGACAAGTGTATGGTGGGCCTCTGTAGATAATGCTGTAGTGACTGTTGCACTGGTAGCTTCAAGATTCACCCAATAGGTAACAACTTCCTGTGAGGCACATCGATTCATCCAGTCAACTAAATGACAGACTGACATGACTGACAGCAAATGTTACCAAGCTAATGTGGGAGCTAAATGGCACCAATCATCATCACTTCACATTAACAAATTAAATGCAACCTCACAGTAATCCACAATGGTCTTTTAGGTTGAGTCTTCACCAGAAAAATCTGGTCAAGAACAAGATTTTAATTTGAACGACACAGCCCAGATCAGATTTTTTCACTGGCCAAATAGCCAGACATATTTAAAAATGCTGCCCAATCAAAAGTCCTCTATCAGTGACTAAGAGTATTAATGTGAGGCATGTTGTTTTCTTGACCTAAACTCAGTTTAAGATGCTTTTACGAAAGCTCTGAAAGGACTATGATTGGTTGCATTTAGCAGAATGTCGACATACAGTACAGTACGGAGAGCTTCAGCTACACTTCACACACACTTTTTGTTCTTCATGTTGAGTGTCAGAGCATTCAGGAAGTTCAACATCATCAGCACAGTGTTTTTTCACATTAAACAATATAACATTTTTTCTTTTTTAATCGGTTTTAAAAATATTCAGCTTATTCTCCTTAACAGAGGACTGACTGTCGGGGTACACACACATAAAATACAAAAGAAAAAGCATTTTGGTCGACTTAACCTCGCTCCACAACCGCATTCAACTCATGTCATCTCACAGAGACCGTTACAATTATGCAAAATAAAGCCATGGATTTAAGCGCTGGTTGGATGATCGGGGGGTGTGCTCATGATATCATTTCCGCTCAGGGGATTCAGGTACCACTGAGGTAAATGGAAACAGTTAAGAGAATAGTGAGAAGCTTGTGGTGACATATGGACTAAGTTCAGGAATATCTGAATGGGTTGATGTAGGAACTGAGAATGTTGGATCAATACTTGAGTGTCTGAATTAAAAAAAAACAAGCTGGTCCCGGTAAACAAATCCTGTTCTAGTAGTGGTACCATAGTCACCAAACTTCATCACTGCAGTTGAGGAAAACTGATTGTTTTTGTTGTCATTGTCTTGTCTTTCTTTAAAAGAATAGATGGACAATTTGGGATATTTGCTTTCTTTACGAGAGTTACAAGGGATGATTGATACCGTTCTAATGTTGTTTGTTTTATGAAGCTTACCTTGGCATAAAATGTTTCATTAAAACCACAACTTGTCATTTTTACTCTCTGATTTTTGTGCAAATGAAACAAATGAGGTATAATGTTAATTAGCGATGATTCAGAGGTACCATTAGGTGGATTTGTTCACTTTTGGACTGAGGCAGGGTAAATGTTTCATCCTGTTTCCGGTCTTTATGCTAAGCTAATATGTCTCCTGACTATAGCATCACATTTAGTATAGAAACATGAGAGCGGTATTGATCCTCTTATCTAAACTCCCGCCAAGAAAGCGAATAAGCATATTTCCCAAAATGTCAAACTACTTTTTTAAAGTGTGGACCTTGCCCATGGTTTAACTAACTCTACATTAACACTGCTTTCACAAAGCATAACACAGCATCCAGGAAGATATTTATCTTTTTCTTTAAATTACCCACCCCAGCCCATATATAGCTCAAATCTTCTGTTGCACTTGAGTTAAAAAATTATATCTGAAATAAATTCAAAAATTATACCTTATACTGTACACAGGTTACCCAACTACACAGATAACAAAAGAAAAAAAAAAGAATTCAAATATTTATACCTTTAAGGGTTCTGAGTTGTGTGATACCATTCAAATTCTATTCATATACAGAATCACATGTTTTATACAACAAATCATCGTCATCAATAAATAAAAATAGAATGCTGTCATGTAATCTGGAGTCTAACACTGCTGTCCTGGGAACAACAGAAAGGCTATCTGACAATACGAGGAAAACACCAAACGCCCTTTACTGTAAGATATATATTATTGATTTAAAATGACACTTTTTACACTTCTTTTGTTCTTACGGGAAAACATATTTTTCTTATTTTGCAACCAGTTAATTGATTTATCATTGCAGCTGCCTAACTGCTAAAAGCCTCTCCATGTCTGTAGATTTCTGAGAAATAAAATAACAGTTTGATTGACTGATCAGTGCATTTATCTTCAAAAGAAATACATAGATGTGATCCAAAGTCATGTGACCCTGTAGTACCAGTAGGTGATGCATGAAAATCTTTTGAGTTTAAGCCTCCTTGTAGTTACTTGATCTTGTGTTTCATTTCGATTGCACATCAGCACGAACAAGACATAACATCTTGTGGCAGCGTGTGTAAAACTGCATCAGATTATGCATTTATTTGCTGGCAAAAGCCAAACATACATCCGCGTTCATGGCGATACAGTGAGGACAGAGACCCAGAGAAGCCCTGACACAAGGATTACTTTAGAGGGCTGGGACTTTTTATGTGCTAAAGGCTGATAACTTGCCTTGTTTTATCCTGGGTTCAACTCTAACTATTCCAACTTTGGATGTGTCAAAGGTTGGGGTGTGTCTCTGACTGCAAAGATCTTATTCGAGGATATTTCTACAGCCACTTTTTTCTAGGTTAGGGACAACAAACGACACGTCATCCAGAGCACAATCTGGCTGAACCCGGCTGGTCAGGCAGCTGCAGTGAAACTTTAAAAAAACACCACCACATATTGACCAGAGGAGGATGGAGACAGAGGCACAGACTTCAGAGGAAGAAAGAACCCAGGTGTCTGAACTGCAGCGATACAGATGTTATGAAATGAATACAAATACAATAATTACATGACCTAAAACAGTTCCACGATGCTATATGTAAGTTATACAATACTGCTGGGTAGGCTGCGGACCTGTCGTGTGGGTTCAGAAAAGGTTAATGGAGGTCTGTCCGGTCTGTCCTCTGTCCTCGGTGTCAACCTCAGTCCACTGGGATTGTTTTGTTCAACAGTGCTGTTCTCAGTAGCATGGGTTAGTTGTCAGCAAGATATTTTCCTGAAAATCATCAACAAAAAGCTTTGGTTATGTCTCAATCACTACGGCTCAGATCTGTTGTTTATGTTGCACGGTAAATTAATGTTGAGCACTGTTTGCAAGGATAAGATGAAAGAAAAACAAACCTTTTTTTAGCTGCACTGAGCATGAGACTAGCTAAAATGTAGTTTATTTATACAAATTCAAAGTTATGTATTAATCTGCTATAATTATGGTTTAGTACTGAGAACTATATCATCCCATACAGTATACATACACTACATATTTACACATTGTACAAAAAGGTATATTAAACTATAATATATACTATCCAACAAATCAGAAATAAAGTAGATAATACAAAAGTATGAGATAAATTATAAATAAATATGAATAAAAGCACACACTAAAAAACAACAAAATAAAACTGATGAAATATCTGACTAATATTCCTTTCTTATGTTGTTATTTAACATCAAAAAAATGACAAATCATTACTTTTTTATGTGGTTTATAAACCACATTAATTGCATATGGAAAAATAAAACAAACTGACCTGCAGCAAACCTCTTCTTGACAAGAGAGAAGCGGTATCCTGGCCCAGCCAGTTCAATGTCGCAGCCCGACAGGGTGCTGCCCTCACTGGTGAACTGCACCGCCAGTGGAGCTGGTTTACTGGGTCCCTCTGTTAGCTGGAAGCGTGCTAACAACGATCCCACACCTTAGGGAAGAGTTCATATTTAGAAAAACAAGGACGGACGACTTCATCACTGACATTTCATAGTCAGTGATGTACAGTTCAAAAATTCAAATGCGAACAAATACGTTAAGAGTGAATCAAAAAATGAAAAATGCAGAGAGCAGATCATTTGAAAAAGTCATCAGAGGGGCAATTTTTTACATTAAAAAGAAAAAACATTTAAGTCTTTCATGTCCAAAAGAAACAGGGATAAAGTGAGCATGTTTCAGGATTGATTGTGTTTATCTCGAAGAAAATACAAAATCTAGTTTGCTGTTCTTCTCCTGGAGAACAGGTGAGCTCCCGAGACTTTCTGCCTTACATCAAACGAAACAGGCCAACTAATTAAAGTAGGTCATGTGGCGTCAGTTTGTCATCACAGATGCATTAATCAAACTATTCTTTATCAACTGAAATACAGTGTAAATGTTGCATTGTGTGTATTATATATATGTGTGTGTGTGTTATTTCTTCTTTCCTTGGAGAATAAGAACAATATAACACAACCACAGTGCAGTGACATGTTGCACTGAATAGAGTTGTAAAACAGCATATCAGGAGGATTGTTGAGGTAATTGTACCACCATTGTCACACAGAGGGGGGCATTGCTTACTTCAGGCAGAGCTGACATCCTGCGGTATAGACGAACAAGACAACTGCTGATAAGGCCCTGTTCTTTTCCCGGAGAACTAAAGCACTACACTTTCTTCCCATGCTTGCTGAGCTGCATTCATGGCTCTTGGTGCAGATTCTAGTTCAGTGTTTAACACTGTCTAGCTCTGCATGCCTGCAGAAACTCTGTTACAACTCATGTCGGATCTGAACACTGTCAAAGCTGGTTGTTATCTTGTAAAATAACAACATTCACACAGACATTTTACTGGGCTATTTAACTGTTTTTAAAATGGGGGGTCTTTTGGAGCAAAACCCTTCCATGTGCACACCAAAAACTGATGTAAAGACTTCAAGAACTGACACAATCTGGGTGACAGTAAAATTGGTTAAGATTAAAGAGGGAACCCAAAAAGGAACAATTTGCAGAGATCTCCAAAAGTGTCAAAACTGACCCTGATAATGACCTTAACTTGATCTAAATTTAGGATTATGTCTGATTTGATAAATATAAGAATAAAAATGGGACTCCCTCGTCACCTACAGTCCTTCAAGAATATCAGAATTACTAATATTATCATACTCTACGTACCTCCGTTTTCAGATTTCTGTGAGATATCAGGAATCTTCCAAAGGATTCTTTGCTGCTCTGCGTTCCTGTCAGGATCATAAGGGGGCAGAAAAGGAGTCAAGTGGGCAAGCAAAGCCATGTTCACTTTTTATAAAGTTCCACATTTATAAAGCTTCTAAAGCCTATGAGACCAATCAAAGTCAAACACCTAAAAGTGAGCACTTTACTGTCATCATGGGTATAATGCTGATACAAACACAGTGTACAGTCAGGATAACCAACATTAAGTAAGACATCCCTCCCTGGAATTCTCTTTCTTTATACATCTAACCTTCATCATATCATCCTGTTTAGTTGGTTGGCCATATATTATATAATACACCAAATGGTACTATTGGCCTTAATGCCATAACAAAGTGAAGACTCTACCATGCAGCAGGAGGTAACACAGCCTGTAGTTTTGAAACCCCTCCATCGACAGGGACGAGGAACTGGACATTGTTAAGAGCCATCGGCGTTGTCATGGCCTCTCCGTTGTATTTGTAGTCTATCCTCAGGTCCGTGCTGGTGGGCTCACACCTCCAGCTCACAGCCAGATTCAGAGGAGTGGACTGGAGACCCTGCACTGATACCTACACACACACACACACACACACACACACACACACACACACAAATGTAGACACAACATAAAACTGCTGCTCATCTGTTCTGGTTGAGTTCCTGAGGGTAGAGCCTACCTGATACTTTAACATGTCCACGTTGTAATAGGTTGCCTGTGGCTTCTGCTCTGCCACCTTCTTCAAATGAGATATCAGGTTTGGCATGTTCACCCAGAAGTCCTTGGCATCAGCCTTGGCTTGTGTGGTGGTGTCGCTGGTGGAGGAACAAACAGAAAAACACAATCAAACCACAGACATTACACATGATCCTCTCTCATACAGTGTAAACGTATAGCACAGCTCCTCAGTTTTAAAATAACATTTTAGCCACAAGAGGTCGTGCTTTACACTCATTTTACAACAGCTATGTGGGGTTTTTATGACAAACATGTTTTATTGTTGCTTTCATGAAATAGATATTACCGTCCACTAATTGAAAGTGTATCAGAAATATTGTGCAAATTGCTTTTTGTAATGAATCATACCAACAATAATTATTCTACTATGAAGCAATATGATTTTAGTACCATAATGAGTGGAGGGTCTGGTTAACATATTAACATTAAAATATTTTTTGATGGGTCACAAATATGTGATGTATTGAGTATTTTACAACAGGTTCAAACAGGACTCAGAAACACAGCTGACCTCTGTTCAAGGTAGTTTGTCTGAATACTCAGATGACCTCATGATGACTCAACAGACAGCTGATCAGTGTCTGAAATGATCTCACTCAAGTTTACTCATCATTAGTCACCACTTAACAGCCGAACTTGTCAATATGGGATCATGGATGTGCTATGAGCCAGTTTACAGATACTTTTACCAGTTTACACCCTTATTTCAGACACAGACATAATGTATGCACATCATCACAGCTAAAACTTTATATACCAAATTTAAAAAAAGCATTGTATACCTCTTTATGAAAGTCCTCTCTCTCTTTATCTCTCTCTTATTGTTTCTTTTGTAGCGATCATGTTAATAATTTATTTTCATTTTTATTTATTTATTTATTTATTTATTATCAATAAAGCATATTGAGTTTTCCATTTGTGAAATGTATCACTATTACATATCATAAGTCTGGTGAGCAGGATTTGTTGAGTGGAAACAAATCTTATTATAATGATTAAATATATCATGAATATTGTGAATACACTATGGAAAGGAAACAACAGTAGGGAACAAGACGGGAATCTTCATGTGAACATATGATGCAACATGTGTCATGCCCTTAAAGCTCTTATCTTACATGCTCTATAAGTAAAATTAATATAATTAATACAAATTATAATGCACAGTAAGTAAGAACATTTGATTAGGTTTTAATTAAGTTTAGTTAAATTATATACAGTATATAACACTCACAACATATAAAACATTTAGGAGGACTTCTGAAGTTAGACAATAAAGCATTCAGACTTGAACTACTTCTTCACTGAGACACTGCCTCCAGTGAAAAAAGTTTTTATGCTTTATTATTCTTTGTGAGAGTGAGGTGGTGAGTTCACAGTGAGCCGTGTCATTACCAGCAGAGGAGCTGGGGGTTAGGCAGCACATGCTCCAGTCGGCTGTAGTTGGTTATGCTGAAGGTTAGCACGGCAGGGGACGGGTTATTGGCAAAGTGCCTCGTGATTCCCGCCGGGAATGACAAAACCATCTCACCTATGATCTTCACAACACACCTGAGAGAAAGAGAGATGGGAGAAAAAAGGGGGACAGACGATACAAAACATATACATTCAGTTGTGTTCAAGTCGTTTTCTTCTTCGTGTTTCTTTTCTTTATAAACATCACAATAAGATGGCTTTAAGGGTGCAGTGTGGTGAATCTAGTGGCATCTAGTGGAACAGACCTGGCAGAAATATATAATATTCATAAGTGTGTTTTAATTAGAGTATAACCACCTGGAAATAAGAATTGTTGTGTTTTTGTTACCTTACAATGAGCCCTTATATCTACATAGGTAGTAGGTCCTCCTCCATAGAGCCCGCCATGTTACATCGCCATGTTTCTATGGTGGCCCAGAACGGACAAACTAAACACTAGCTCTAGAAAGGGCTGTTTGCAATTTTCGTGAGTTTCGTGGCCACCCTAGGTTCTCCTACATGCTTGTAAGGGGGATGCGTTCATTTTGTTGCAAACTGCAACCTCACCGTTACATGCCACTAAATATTACACACTGCACCTTTAAGTCCTAATTAGTTTCTCATAATGTAATTTCTTTATAAAAAACCTTTTGAGCCTCTTGCATTTGAATCACAATCAATTTAATGCTTTGTAAATCATGATTCACACAACAATATCAAAATGTAGTGGCATAATTAATAACTGTTAATAACTATCAACAGCTTATCCCTCTCAGCTCCTCAACTGCTCAGTCATTATACGTTTAATAATGAAGTACTACTTTATTTCTAAATATTTTTCACTCTCAATGCAAACTCCATCCATTAATGAAGGCCATGAACTCTGTGAGAAAATCTAGAAAGTGAACCTTGAATTATTTATTTGTCAAACTGCTATTTCTGAGATCAAGTCACATTTTTAAATAGTAGTTTTAAACACAATTAATACAGGGTTGTAACACACAGTAAGGTTATGTTCGTGTGTGATCATGTGTTATCAATTATTTATCAAATGTTCATAAACTAGTTATGAAATCATAAACACTTGTCACACAATGTCCTTATAACTGCCTACTTCTACATTATAGCGTGTCATAAATGATTCATTATAATATACTGTTTGTAAATGCTGGGAATCAAAGCAAAGTTTTACCAATTCCAGCTTTACCCTTCTTGTTTTGCAGTACAAACTAAAATGCACATTTTTCACATCAGCCACATAAAAGACATACATATGACACATATGATATCCAGGATGTTAGAATGTGTGAAGCTATTAGTTGACCTACTTGCTGGGGTCAGCCCCTTTAAAGAAGGCGTTGACTGTCTCTGTGAATGCAGCAGCCACGGGAAGCGTGTCCTGAGCCCCCATGGTCAGAGGACTGGGTCCTCTGGAGCAGCCTGGAGGTAACACACACACACACATGCAGACACACATTAAACAGGACTGAGAGAGACAAGACACACACTCAAGCAATGCACTAACTATTTTTTACCATTTACTATGCTTTTCTGGTTGATATAGCCACAGTCTCTAAAAATCATCATCAAAATCTTTTTTCAGTCAGGTTCCTGAGCTGACTTTAAAATCAATATATAGCTGCTTCAACCCAGCAGAAAAACACACACATCAGATGGATGTTCCAAATCCCAAAACTTGGCTCTATGCTCTTCATCAACAATAGTGTGTGGATGAAATGAGGAACAAAACATGGTGTGCTAACTACTGTGATGAAATGAAATGAAAGATTACAACTATCTCAACTGAGAACAAACAATGGTGTTAGTAAAGTGGCATGAAAATGTGTGAAGATATCCATTTCTCTCTGCTCTTTGACTGTGAAATTGCAGAATTAGTTCAAATATCTTTCCTGATTTTGTGTTAGATGTTGGAATTCATCATCTAAATAACAAGTATTTATATGTGGACACTTTTAATTGAATGAACAAACGTGGATGAGAAAAGAACGACAGGTGCAGACATAGAGAAAGTCTGAGAGAAATATGCATGCTTATTCCAGACATGCTATTAAAGCTGAATTATTCTGACAAGATCAAAGAAGATCAGACAGCTCAAAGATCAAACCAAAAACCAAATGACACAAAGGAGAAAAATGACGACAGAAAGATTAGTAAAGTACACGAAGAACAGTGATTCTTCGGGGAATGCAAGGCGGTCAGCGCAGACTAAACGAGAATGAACAATGTCAGGAAGAGAGAGTAGAGAAGGATATGACAAATGAGGCCGCTGCATAGTTGTGACTGCATACAAGGGGGCTCAGCCAGGAGTTAGCATGATGCAGGTTAGGATGATGGAGAGACTGCAAAGGAGGAGGAAGAGTGGAGTGGAAGGGAGGGGGGAAGGAAGGAAAGAAGGGGGCAGGGCAGGGTAGGGGCCAAGCTTGCACAAATGGGCCTCAAAAGAGTGTGTGTGCACGCTACAGTTAACCCTGGTGCAGAGAAAACTTACCTTCAAAGGTTAAATAAAACTTCCCTCTGTCAAACCATACAAGGGATGGCTGGTCATTCTCTGTGCGGGGTTGAGGGGTGGGGTTGAAGGAGGAGGAGGAGGGAGGGAGGGAGGGAGGGAAGGAGGAAGGGATGGGGGAGAAGGAGGAGGAAGAGGGATGAAAGGGAGGGAAGGAGTTGAGGAAAGTAGGTGAGGAGGGGTGAGAGGGGAAGGAGAGAAGGACAGTAGCGTGAGTCTCACATGGTAGGTCTATCACATGTCACAGTGAGGTGAAACGTGGAGGTGGAGACTGGGGACCAAAAGGGACAGGGAGCCATGTCGAGTTGAAACACCGTCAGGACAGAACATGTGACAACATGGGTGTGACAGGATGTTTTTTTTGTAGGTGCTTGCGTGCATGAGGAAAGGTAGGAGTCAGGTGCAGTGAGGGCCAGATGTATGCAAACCGTAGGAGTGAAATACAGGAGAAGAGATGATATATCTGGTATATTTGTATATATTTATAGTCTGAGGAGGGACTTCCAGAGGAGACAATTTGGTCACCGCTGGTTTCAGGGGCAGAAGCCTCTGTTTGAAAATGGTGTTTCTGTGTCTGCTGATGCTCTCATTGTGGCAATTTAGGCGGTGCCAGAGTGTCTAAAGCAAAAACTGGCCTCACTACATCTTACTCGTCTACTTTAATGTAATTTAGGCTTTTGACTAAGTGCCTTACTGAGCTCCCATTTTCCTCCAGGCCTCCACATTTCCCAACTAAGGACCAGATGGAGGCTGACTGTCATTTACAAAGACACACTGCAGGGGGCGGCCAAGGCCCAGGACCGGAGAACAGGAACAAGGACTGACAGTGGTGCTGCGTCCCAGTTTCAGGGGCTGGTTCCTCCAAAGGACACAGATCATGAAGGTGGATTCTTCAAAAGGACCTGAGGGGCAGACTGAAGTTGTGCCTCCTCTAAAAATGAGACAATCTAGTCTTACACAGACTAAAATTAATAGTGCTTTCAGATAGTCCTTGTTAAGTTTTGGGCAGATAACAACAAACTGCAGCACAGAACAGCCAAAAATATGTTTGAGGTCATTTAGAAACAGAGTTTGTCCACCAGAGAGTTGTGGTAAGTTGCAAAATGTCCCACTCAGAATATTTCTTGGTTATAATTCTTTAAAATAACACAATTTAAGGGATCTGTATCAAAAATGTTTTTACATTATTATGCACAAATTGGCTGATATATCATTATCAGATTATAACTCAGCCTAGCAAAATGGACAACGGGAGCAGAGTGTACCAAGTGGGGCGTCCTGCTGGCCTAGTGGTTGGGATGCATACCATGTGGTTGCAATGTCCCTGGTCTCTCTCAGTCCATTTCCTGTCTGATTCTCTAGTGCACCATATAAAAAAAACAAACCCAACTGAAAAAAACTCAAACAAATTATTTTAAATACTACATATCCATGAACTTTCCGTTTTTAGTAGGACTTTTTTTAAAAAGCAAAAACATGCCATGCTGTTAACATGCATAAACAGAGGCACATGCCTGCAGCATGCCTGGTGTCCATAATTTACATCCTGCAGTGTTTTTTGTCATTTGTCCACCTCAACTGGTAGATTTATAGTCTAGGCATCAAGACTTCAGAGGATCCAGCCACCTAACTGGGACACAGCTCCAGCATGACAAAAACAAACATTATCAAGGAATGTGCAGCAATGACATAACTCTTCCAATGTCAAATGTGTGCATGTTTCTCATGTTACCATGTGACACTGAAAAAAGAAAAAGAAAAAAAAAAACTAGGCTTGTTCCAGTCCATACTATTGTCATGATGAGGGGTCCCATCAGTGAAGCTATGTTGTTGAGTGATTGAGTGGAATGTTGGGTGATGGATCGATGAGAGCGGCGTAGTGCTTCATGAGGAGAACAAAAGGGCAGGTGTTCAGATGGGGAGGGTGTGGTTTGGGGTTGTATTTTTGCATGACTGAAGAGTGTGTGAGTGACAGGTGTGAAAGGTGGGCCTCAGGGGTCGAGTGAGGGAGTAGACGGAGGCTTTAAGGCCAGTGGAGATTGGTTGAACTTGAGGCTGTGTCGTGCTACTCCAGCGGTAGGGAAGAGGATGGCATGAATACCAAACAGCTGCTGCCTGCCTAATTCGACCTAATTCTCATGCCAGACTTCAAACGCTTCTGTAAGTAGCAGCTCCGATCTGACGGTGTACATGTGAGTGTGTGTTTGAGAGTTAGAGAGACAATGTGGATCTCCAGGGCTCACCGATAAGGAGCTCTTCAGACATGCTCGTTGAACACAGCACACAAACACTCAAATACACTTTTGTGGTGCAGACTGGGAGTAAAGGTATCTGGGAGTGGCTGCACTGCACTCAATACACACACAATATGTGTCGCCAAGACAAGAGACAGGAAGTTGCCATGGTGACATGGCGAGACAGCCGCTGGTGCACAGTCATAAAACAGAGAGAAAAGTCTTGAAATGGGCAAAGGGGAAGACACTCAAACTTTTTTGGAAAAAATAAACTGTTATGCAAAAGATGCAGATTTTTGTCACCACAGCCTTAATTTTTTCTTGCAGATTTGTCTGTGGGTAACAAGTGAATGAGAGAGAGAGAGAGACAGACAGAGAGAGAGAGGCTATCATATCTATAAGATGCAGTGGAAATGTGTGGGAAAGTATGAGTTGGCAAGAGCAAAACAATGAAGATGTGGGGGAAAAGTGCCATAAAGACAGTGTGCTTCACTGTCCCATAACCTACACTTTTTTTGTGACTGACATTCATTGAGAAAGTACAAAAACACTCAGAGATGGCCTTTACCCATCTATGTCAAGTGCACATTGGGTAAAAAACATCAAACAAATTGAAAACCCACAAAGGAGCACTTCCCACAACCCTTCCCCTTTCCTCTGTGAGGGGATCTCTACTATACCTGCAAACGAATCAAAGTGTCTCTCAAAGGTGGGCAGTTTGTCTACATAAGCATCGTCTTCTGACAAGCCAAAAGGACAAATAAAGAGACAAAGAAACGGCAAAAACAAAAAACAGAAATCAAATCAAACCAATGAAAACCATGTTGAAATGAAAATCAGAAAAATAATAGCATGCAAATATATATGAAACTGTAAAAAACAAAAAATTAAACATTTTCAACAAACAAATAGGGAGGAACGAATACACAAACATCAAAAAGCACTGGAATGGGGCATTTTTGGTTTGGATTGTTTTTTCATGTTCTTTACATTACTTTCAAGCCCATTGGCTTTTGGGGCTGTCAAGAAGGCAACAGTGAATAAATAATGTATACATTTAGGGTTGTAATAGTGCAACACTTTAGTTAAATCTCCATATAGATTCAATCATTTTTAATGTTGCTTAATGTTGTAGAGCTGGAAATGAGCATAATAGGTCCTCTTTAAAAAAGAAACCTCCAACCAGGGACTATATTCTCTATTTACGTAACTGTTGCTGCCTCCAGAGTAGTGTGTGCGAGTGTGTATTTTTTTTTAAATCCATTATGACTCAGCCTCATTTCACATTCTACTGAGATCTCCTATTACCCACTCACAACTCTGCACTGCATGGTCCTTCAATTCTGTTTTCTCTGATGTTAGATCATCTCATATAAACTGATGTTGTGTCATTAATTCATTACAAGGTTTTGCCAGAGATGCTTGTGCTTTAAAAATTAACGCCCAGCTTCGCTTTCTCACCTCCCACTCATAACCTGTGTGTGTGTGTGTGTGTGTTTGTGCGTGAGTGTGAATATGAATTTGTTTGTGTGTGCCAATCTAAACCAGATACAATATTTACATGGATTTTATTAAATCATTATGTCCAAAAGAAGCATTGGGAGTAATTATTTCGTATTTCAAATGACTAGAAATCACGACTGTAGTTATGTCTTTGATGATTTAACTCTTACTATTTTAACGAGGGAGATAATAAAAAACTGACATGCTTCAGTTTATAATGGTGTATGGTAATCAGATGCCATAATTACAGGCACAAAAAGTGACCCTGGCACTATATCTTCAATATTCATTGAATGGATATTATTATTGCCAGGAAAACATTTCCAGAAAAACATGGAAATAAATTTTTTAAAAATTAATGAACAAATACATAACTGCATGACTCAATCCACACAGACACTCTGAGCATAGGAAGGACAGGGCCAGTGCATAAAATCAATAACATACTTTTAATATTAGACATGTTTTTTTTTTGTTGCAATCATCCCTGAACAGTTAAATTCAACTGACAGACAACAGGCTGCAAAGCTCAGGGATGGGTGATGGTGCACACACCTGACACAGACACGGAGAGCTCTTTACTGACGGTGGGGGTGGTGGCGGCACTCAGGGAGTTAGTGGAGGAGATGGAGGAGGTGCTCTCAGCCCGCGCCAATGGGGCGATGGGAGGAGGACTGGCCGAGTGGATTGGCGGGCTAAATGGACGATTCTGAAAAGGTAAAAAGATGGTAAGTAAGAGACCAAGGGATAAGAATGAAAGAAATTAAATACAATTGACCTTTTTATGCCTTATGTCATGGCTGGCTATGGTTTTTGGTCAATGCGATTAATTGTCAAAACTTGTTTAATGAGGTTGAGATGTTCTAGTGAGGACCTTTGTTATGCCAGGAAAACTTTTTCTCAAACTTAATTTCACACTGAGCAAGCTGCACAAGCTCTGAAATAACAAAACACAACAATCGCAGTTATGATTGAAAATGTAATAAACCGCAAGACTTACTCCATCTCCTACAGTGGGTTTTCCTGGAGGAAGTTTGGGCCGTGAAGGGGGGCGGGGTGGAGGTGGTGGTGGTGTGGGGTTGACTGACGAAGGAGTGGCAGGTCGCACTGGAGAGGAGGATCCTACACAGGAGAACAGAAAGACAGAGGGGCTCCATCAGAATTATAGAAACACTCCTCTACAGTTTGGAAAATGCAAATGCACAGTAGACACAGAAGAGACGGACTTTATTTTCTCTTTTCAGCATGTTTTGGGGCAAAAAGAACAGTGTCCATGAATAATATAAGTATTAACAATTTCACTTTAGCAGACTTACATTTGGATTTAATTAAAAAAAAATCCAGACTAAGTTTCCACATACAACTGTTGTTTCACTTCAGTCCTTGTAATTGGTTTTTCACTTCAATGGACTATTGTCACTTTCCACCAGGAACACCTCCATAAGGGATTAAGAACAGACCAACTCCTTTCTCAGCTACTTTCAGGGATCTGTCACCACTGAAAATTGGGATTTCTTAAAGCTCAAACCGGACAAAATTATTTCTAAAAAGTGTTGGCTTATTCCAGTCTGTTTTTCAATATTAGTCACATCATTTATTTTGTGAACTACTATCCTACATTTGATCAGTATTCTCTCTTATATCCAGATTATTTCTTCGTGGCTATAAACTGTATTTTGTGTTTGGGTCAGAATCTTCACCTCTGGTGCAATCAGCTAAAAGGTGCAGTGTCGGCAAAACACTTCCCTGTCATCTTCAGTCTCAACAATCTCTATTTCTAATTGTATTTATATGGATGCTACTGATATTTCTAGTAACCCAACTGGTATAATGTCCAGGAAATTGTCTCTGTGTTTTCATTAATCCATTTGCATCAAAAGCTTCCTGCTCGGAGTGATCAGTCACTGTTTTGCATGCTGTTATTATCTAAAAGAGTAACACAGTAATTTCATTAGGCAAAGAAAATAATGTATATCCAGTCAGAACTCTAACTCTATCCCAGTTACAGTGAGCAATTACAGTCTACTCACCACTATTTGTACCGCTTGCCCCAGATGTTGGACCTGGTGACAACACCACTGCCCGGTATGTGGGGGGAGGAGGTGGAGGTGGTGTAGTCCGGCTCCCCTGGCTAGCATCTTTGGGCGAAGTGACAGTTTCACCTTCATCCTCTTTGGGTTGGGAGGCATCTGTATTCTCGGGCTTCTCTTCTTGAGGCAGGACAAGGGGCGGTGGGACGGAGCACGTTACAGGTTCCTCAGCAGGAGGAGTCACCAAGGGAGGTGTGCTTGCTTTTGGAGTGGGAGCTGTTGGGACGCTGGCGGGTGAGTCGAGAGGAGGAGGAGAAGAAGCCGGAGGAGATGCAAGCTCCTTTGGTGCAGGAGGTGGTGAGATGGCGACAGTGAGAGGATTTTGTTCCTCAGGCGTGGGAGGACCTGAGGGGACAGAAGGTGGAGCAGGGTCCTCTGAGGGAGGCGGGGAAGTTGGTAGAGGAGGAACAGGGGCTTCTTTCAGAGGAGGGGAGATAGGGGGAGGTGGTGCTGGGTCTTCTGGTGGAGGTGGTGATGTAGGTAAGGGTGGGGCGGGAGATTCAGGCGGAGGTGGGGAGGCTGGTAACGGAGGTGCTGGTTCTTCTGGAGGAGGTGGGGAGGTAGGGAGCGGAGGTGCAGGGTCCTTTGGTAGAGGCGGCTGCTCAGAGGATTCTTCAGCGAAGCACACCCACGTCTCACTTGCTTCCTCTTCAGCAGGGGGAGCCTGCTCGGGTCCAAAAATGTTGTCCAAGTCGGCTATCGAGGGCTTCCTGGCTGAACCGTCTGCTTCTTGTGACACTTCTGAAACAATGACAAGCACGGACCAATCAAAGGCTGTGTTTGCAGAGGTGCTCAGTAAGTTTACACAGGGAGATAAAACATCACAGACAGACAAACAGGCAGATAGACTGATGGAGAAAGTTACAGGCAGAACTCTGGAGATCAAAAGACTGCTGAGATCAAATATAAAAAAGTTTGTTTCATCCTGAGGTGACGTTGTGATATAACCACAGGCAGAGATGGGTAAGAAGACTTCTTACCAGCGTCATCTGCAGAGGGAGGCTCATTCGTCAGGGGGGACGTTGGGACATTTTTGGGTGGAAGTGGAGGTGGAGCTGTAATAAAATCATCAGTGGAACAATGAATAGTCCTATTAGTCTTAACAGGTAATACCTGATCAGCATAAATGATGATGTTCATTAGGCAGCATTTGTATGAAAGGAATGGTAATTTACGTCTCTTGTGACAAGTCTGGGCTGCATTCAGCGCTGACTTAAATTAAAACAGGTATTATTTCATAGATGAGCTTGAAAGTTTGGAACCATACATGACAGGTATAATCCCCACCTGCCAAATACATGCATGACAACTTAAGGAGAAGGGATCATCCCACAAACCATTAGCCATGCAACACAGTACATTCAATCACAACCATGCTAAATGCAAGGAGGATGCAGCAAGGGAAAGGGGGGGGGTGGCACAGTATGGAAGCCAAGTGTTGAACCTTTCCCATATACAGTAAAACACAACAAACAAACACACAGTCATTTGGTTGTGAAATGGCTTATGAAATGAAACATGTTACAGCTGGCTGTTCAGAAAGAGAAGGAAAGTGATATCACCACACAACTGTTTGATTGGGTTAGTTTGCAGGTCTGTTTGTTAGTCAGATGATGAAGGGTTTCATGAGATGAACTGATGGGTCCGTGCAGTCATTCCAGGGAGCAGAGGAAGTGCAGCACAATTAGCAGGGAATTTTTAAAACTTACTTCCTGTGGGGAAGGATCTCGTCAAAGAGGATTCAGGCTCTGTCAGAGGAGTCCCCCACACATCAGACTCAGACAGAACCACTAGGTTTAGGAAGGGACAAAACAGGCCATGTCAGGGGTATTACCACCAAAACACTTAAGGGTTTCTGACTCTTAGGGGGCGTAAAAAAGTAATAAGTGTAAGAGGGGAAACAACAAAGATCAGCATGTCAATAAAATCTTTAATTAGAGAGAACAGACTTCCGGCTTCAGCAGCAGACTGCAGTCAGGATGCGTCATAAGACTGGAACATAAATACCCTTTTCTTGGAAAGTGAATTTAAATGCTACTGTAACAGTGGACTGCAGGGTTCAGCACATATGAAGACAGCGAGAGACATGGCTACAACCCTCTTGTCCATTTAAAGTAATTTCTAGAGAAAAACAGTAAAGTATTTGGGCCACAGAGGTGATATCCAAACTCCTGTGCAACAGTTGCTAATCTACAAATCTGCTTAGGTCCGTGCTGTAACAAAGTATCTCAATGACCTCCTCTGGGTGACTGTTTGATGTTTTCAAATTTAGCACAATTTAATTAATTCAACGTAGCATTGTTTCATTATAACCTTTACATCATTAACCTAGCTAAATACGAATTAGCTTAACACTAGCCTAACCACTTGTCTCAACAGCAAAGCAGATGATACCATATCTACTTAACCAGAATTTTATTACCTTGTTTACTTTGGGCTAGCTATCCTCTGAAATATTTTTGGCATGTATGTATGTAAGCAAGTCAGTGAGTACAAGGGTTTTATGGAAATATTGGCTTTTGGATATTTGCATCCTGAATGCATTTTGTACCTTGATTCTCCAGGCATTCAATTCAGCCAAACTTTGTATCTACAGAACAGTTTCTCAACTAAATTTACTGCAAATTTACATGATATAAACTCAGTAACCATTTTATCATGTACACCTAGAAATTCTGATGCAGTCTAATACAACAGCCCCACAATAAATCCTTCTTTTTGAGGATGATATTGTTCAGTTTTTATTGGAACTGTTTTAGAAATGTGTTGATTCAATTTTGAGGTCATTTTGAGGCTGCAGCTTGTGGTGCTGTTGAACTGTATTGTATTTTACTGAGAGATGTTTCTAACCTCACTGATGACCCTAAATGTGGTCAACAAAATACTAGATACTAGAGACACCTCTAAGCACTGTCTGTCTAAAGCAACAACATTCTGACCTTCATGAAAGTAGGATTTATTGCAGGGCTGTTTTATTAGATTGTATTTGTTTTAGCTAGGTGGACCTAATATAAAATTACCACTGTCACAAACTCTATTATTCAGGAATTTACACATGCTGTTTATAGCTGGTGAAGATAGAACTATAATGATAACGTTTAACATTAACCAATTGCCAGTGTCATGCACAGAGCCGATTTATTTCCCTGAAGTAATGTATAAAAAGGAATCTGTGCTGTGTTGATGTTGATGTTAGCTATGCCTGACATGGCAGTTGCGTAACATCTAAGAGCTCTCCCACAGCCTGCTCCACTGCATCCTACAGGATTGGGCGAGAGCGGCTGACAGCAAAATCTGCATATTAACTAGCTGCACTATGCACATGAACGTGACCTTGGAGTGCCAATTTCAACTTTGACCTTAGTAAAGACAGATGGACTGAGTCCACAACGGCACAGTAGCCAGAGGGAAGAGCAATGATGTCGGAAAATAGGTGAGGGGGAGGGAAAGAAAGAGAGACAGAAAGAGAGAGTGAAAGGAACAGAGAGAGGATATCTGCTATGACAGCCAAGCGAGGCTTAGCTGGCAGCCTTAGAGAGACAATAAGTATGTGTTCAGAAAGCCTATTTCATACATTGCTAACATAAAAAACCTTGCTAGTGACAACTGTCAACAAAAACATATTCTAAGAACCAGAACACACATAAAGACATCCACAGACACACATGAAAGAAACACAACACAACAAATGACAAAGATGCAGGAGGAGCAGTTACCTTCGGTTTTCTGTTCTCCAAAGGCTGTTTCCAAAGGAGGCCCAAATAAGGCTGTGGTGTCCTCAGAGACTGGTGTTTGTTGACTGCTGCAACAGATGAAGGACAATATAAGAGAAGTTTTAAAGTAAGTCATCTTAGGAGAAAAATGTTACACAGTATATATCATCTCATTGTAACTTGTTTTTATTTACTTTATAGCATATCTTAAATCTTTATCACAGTTACACCAAATTTTAATATAATGTATGTAAATTATGTAAAGATTCAGCTGTGCTCAAAATACCATGGACTCTGAGGGTAATGCTGCAACTGCATATATGTAGTGATGTAAAGAATCTGCACAGGAACAACTAATGCAGACATTTAACTAAATACAACATCAAGGGACTGACAGTATAGTTACTGTTAACTAACCTCTAAATAAGACTTTTTACAATCACATTTCAAAAATCACCCTCGTTTATTATTTGTTTGCCTTTATTTGGCCACTGGTGTTTTGATAGGTAACATGTGGCATGAAAGAGAGGAATGACATGCACTAAAGATCCCTGGGACTCAAGCTGGAGACAGTTACAAGTATGCAAGCATTGATTTCAGTTTTCAAACTGTGGGGTGACTGGTGTGCATGTCTGTATCATGTCTGTTAAGCCGACTGCACTAGACAGACAATAAACATAGACACATGCAGACACATGAAACTAGCATCAAACAAACCACAAAAAGACAGATCTTGAGGAATAAATGCAAAAACAACTATAAACTGTAAACACTGTTTTTTGAGTCTTCATACTGGAGGAACGTGATTAAGTTCCCACGGCACACAGAGCACCACAGTGTTGTTGGGCAGATAAACACAGTGACAGCTCTGCAGATTAAGTGAATGTACTAAGCCAGCAAAATAAACAGTTTTTGTCTCAGAATGTCCTTTAACATCTAACTCGAATCTAAATATTAGTTGGTTTTAAATGGAGGGATAAATCTTTATAAAGTCACACCAATTACAAGGAAATTGATTAGCTATTATGTTAGAAGCAGAAGATTACAGTGTGTATTTATCTCAAAAATATTGCTTTTGGTAATAACGAGTATACGAATTTCACCCGATGACCCAAGAGGTCAAGCCTTTTAAAAATGTATCGCTGTTGAAATTATGCACACCACATCCCAGTTTGAGTCCCGGCTCAATGAAACCAAGCTTGAAAGCATCAGCAGATGTTATAAAATATTGACTGCAGGTGAACATAGCTGAGACAAACAAGAGCTGAAACTGGATGCAGGTGACATCTGAGTAAGAATATGAAAACAATTAAAGTGGAAAGTGATGCAAATTATGCAGTTTTTAACCGACTGACAGGTGCATGAAGCCGTCTACAGGCTCTACTGGAATGATAATCTCCAAGTCCATTTGACCATAAAAGAATATATCATGGTGACATTTGAAATTCAAAATGTCAAAATAGGAAAATTTAAGCTTCAAAAATGAAAAGTATCATCCAGCTTCTGATTGCAACTGTGTGTGTTAACGTTGATAAATCATTACCACTTCCCCTTCCTTCAGCAGAGGGGATGAGCATAAACTAGCTACATACAGCACCTTCACATTGCGTGGCAGTGGCTCATCCTCAGCCTTGTCGGGGAGCAGTGAAGTACATACCTGGGGGGTTGTGGTGCTGGAGCTGGAGCTGGAGCTGGAGCTGGTGCAGGGGCCACAGTGGGTACAGTAGGGACGACACGTCTCGGTCTGGCAATCTCTTCACCTGGAACCACGAATTATATTTGTTACCGCATGCCACTCTAAAATCACTTTCTCCTATTTCACTATAATTAAAAGTGAGTCTGGCCAAAGGTGCAACAGGACTGATACTTACTGGAGGTGTTCCTTTTCAAACCCTGTAACATGAAAAAAGAAAAGAAATGACAGTAAAATGTAAAAGCCCAAACACAGAAAACCTCAGAATGTCAACAGCAAAGGCTTCAAGTGCAAAAGACAAGTAGTCACCAACGTGTATGAGAATGCACAAAGAATATCAATTATTAAGTATTTGCCTGTCAGGCTATTAAAATGTACATCCAACATTGCCCCATCTATTTACGTCACTGACAAATGTAAAATGTCAATGCTCTCAAACAGAAATGCTGAGTGGTTTAAACACAACAATTATGTAAGATGGACAGTAGTGAAGGTCAGAAGACGAACTTCAGCCTCAGGCTGACTTAATCTGATGAGACCAATAGAACTTCCTGATCAGGAAGTTACTACACAGGAGGAGGGATCCCTAAAACAGACGCACTTCCGAACATCAAAGGTTGTATTGAAACTGAAAATACCTCTTCCATGGTATAGTTAAATATTGCAGAAAAGGCATTATCAAAAAGTTTTCCTGCGTTTCTGCCAAACTACACCTTATGATATTCATACTATTTGCAAGTCCTGGAGGTTAAATTGCAAATTCTGAAGTGGTCACTCTGATGGTACTGTAAATGCATCATAATTTGATTATTCCAAATTTAATGAATTCACTGAACAACATATGTGTCACCTGAACAACTTTATCAGATGGTAACAGCAAAAACTGTATTTAGCAATACAGTTTAGAATGAGAGCATAATGTATTTCCATTAAAGAACTCCAAAATCTAATAACAATAACATTGTTAGTATTGCACAAGCCAGAAAATGGCAACTTTAACTTAAACTGCTGCAGCAGCGAGCTAACTGTGCTGTGAACTGTGGTTTGAGGGTCAAAGCAGGAAATACTGCGACACTTTCAGAGCAAGCCACCCTTGTTACTGTACTAGAGAAGGTGTAAGACTGATAAAGTTGAAGTATAAGAGAGTTAAAAGAGAAATTAATTTTGTTGTTAGAGAGGCATAGCACCATGACATTGCTTCTCTAGCTGCATCTTAAACACTAGTGTGTTTGTGATTGTATGTATGAATTCACCGTGAGCAGGACACAAGAGGCCAAGACAGGCAGAGTGGGCAGATAAGGATAGAGAGGGAAAGGAGGGGAGGAGACAGGAACAGATGAGAAGATACGTTGGGGAGTGACTGAAGTGAGACATCAAAGGGTCCAGCTGTCAAAAGTGCAAATTTTCTCCCACTTCAGAGAGGAAACATTGAAGCCAATCTAGATGAAAAACAAGTACTAGTGATCTTGAGAATCTCGAGGAAAAAAAATTGTTTATTTGTACATTTCTTTATTTATATGTTTAAATATGTGTCAAAACAAATTAGTAAACAAGTTTGACCCATCGATTCAGCCGCTGAACCCATCTACGTATTTTCTCTCTTATTCAACCGACCCCAAGGACAAGGTGAGTAGAAAAAGGAAAAACAAGAAGCCATGTGATATTTAGCCTGACCCCAGGGACACAGAAGCGAAGGAAACTTACCGGGCTACGTCTCTGTGACCAGCAAAAAGGAAGAGAGAAGAGATACCTGGTCAGAGAGTGACAAATCAGTAAAGCAGACATCATACATCCTATCTACTATCCGAAGATGACAGCAGGAGGAGGAAGAAATTTGGCCTGGCTGGTCGGATTTGGAGATGTTGTTGATAACATAAATAGAGAGAGGATGTCCTGTGCTCATTTGTTTTAGGTTTTTTGAGAAGTATTTTTTGCAGTTTAAGGAATTTTAAAAATAAATGCAAATCCTTCTATAAGCCCTATGTAATTATGCAAGAATCAGAGCTAATTCACACTGATCTGTGTGTCTGTTTTGTTTGTGTGCCTACATCTCCATCTTCTGTTGCTAAGGAGAATACAGTAGTGTAGCCATTCAGCACCTTCAGACAAATGAGGATATTTGCCTGAATCATCTGTGACTGCTGTGATACATCCTGCAAAGCTGCTTCAGTCACTTAACCTCATTTTCATCTTCCACTGTTCATCACCATCCCTTTTCTTTTTTTTTGTCTTAAAAATGGTATTAATTTTGCCATCTAATCCTTTGAGTTTCCTGCCATTTTCCCTTGTGTTGTCTCGCACCTGCCCCCTCGGTCTCTTTAATTTCTGCTGAAATCTCTCCACCTGCCTGCGTCACATCCACCTCGCATCAACCCCCCTCTCTCCCTCTCCATCCCTCACTCTTGTGCTTGTTCCAGTTGTGCAGTGAGCCATGAGTGATTAAAATGATGCAACAGGGGGGTGGGACATGCTGGAAAGGATTCATTTCATTGGGTACATTGGTGCAGGATGAAGCTCAACACATTCTGTCATAACCACTCACTGTCATCCCTCTGTATGTAAACAGGAAATAAAAAAGGGAGCTTTTAGACTCAAATATATATATGTGTGTATATATATATATATATATATATATATTTGATATATACACATATTTAATATATTTGAAATCTGAAAATGCAAATAAAGTAGAAGAATAATTTTTTTGTTTCATTTTGAAATTCAATATTGTATCATTGGTCATCATTGGTTTTTGCTGCTAGAGTGATGCATCATTTTGCAGTTGTGGCAGTTCGAGGTCCACAGTGGGCTTATAGTGACTGACTTTGCCTGAGGGGACTTGACTAGACTGTGGCTGGCTACATTAATGGCAGATATTATGGAATATGAAGAATCTATCATAAAGGTAAGACGTTTATCTTCCATATGAGGGATTTCTAGTCATAATGCTGGTGGACAATATAGGAATAAAATATGACGTAAGACGTCTTATTTTTAGCTCTTATATTTTACTCCATCCCTGACCTTTTCCTCGCCTGCCCTACTCCTTGTAGACATGTTATTTAGACTGAGGAACTCAAAGCTCAAGACTCCAGAACCAATTAAATCAGATAATTATCAGATTTAAGACGTCAGTCTTAAAGTCTTTAGTCAGTGGAAATAACTTAAAAGACAGCGCTCATGTACTCCAAGTACCTTGGAAAAGAAATCTGTGCGTGCCATAAAAATGCTGAACAGTCACACACATGCACATAATTCTGCCTACATATAACATCACAAAGAAACACGCACACCAAAATGGGAATCACATGATATCAGCCCATTTGCCCAATAAATACTGGGCAAATAAAAATTCCTAGCTATTACATACTGGCTTGATATCTTGCGTCATATCTACACAGCCTATTTTCAGTAACACTGAGCAGATTTTTACGCACAAATGTGGATTTAAGTAATTCAGCAAAGCAAAGGAATTCACAGGTTCACAGTTAAAAAACATTGGAAATATATATTACAGAAAATAACACAACAGCATGCAAACCAAAGGCTTACCGGACTCCTCTACAAAAGTTTGCATCATTAAAGGCAGCAAAAGAATGAGAGATAAAAAGCAGAGTTTCAAAGTAGTTAGAAGATTAGAGAGGAAACTATACTAACATTGGCAATGCAAAGCAAAGCGTTTGTGTACCATGTAGGCAGTCATCAACATCAACTACATCACTAATACATACAGACTTCACTGCATTCATTCAATCATTCATCCTTCCACCAACAAACTACCCACTACTACTCCTAACATGATGAAGACACTGTATCCTGGCTGAGGTTTTCAGAGAAATCTGTCAACCTCTATCATCATGTCCCTTCTCACAAGCTTGTGTACATATGAATAATTCACGCAAAACGCGCCAAATGAAGTCCATTCACTCCCCTAAATGCCAGTCTCAGTAACTAGATGTGTATAATACTTGGTATTTATTTCAGGTCTCTCACAGCTGGGTTAAGAGCTTGTCAATTTAATGTCATATTTAAAGGCAAGAAAAAAAGAGGAACAGTATTATAATGTAGACCCTCAGTTATTAGTCTTAGTGGCTTCAATGATATGTGGTTGTGGTCTGTTGTCAAGTAAGAGCTTTGTTTTTGACAACAGGAGAAAGTCATAAATGTTTTAGTTTGCGGAAAAAGTTTTACTGGATTAGTTCGGGGAAAAAGAATAACTAGAAAGAAGTGAAAAGAAGCAAAGTGTTTGCTTTTGGAGGCCTGTTAACATTTGGCCCCTCTTCCTCTTTTCATCAGACCATTTTATTGTCTGTCCATAGCCAAGGATACCTCGAGTTGCCAGGGACAGGGAGTGACTGTGTGACTCATGTAATTTCTGTGTGAGGGGAAAGCTGCAGTTGTTGTACTTTGTCCAGACAAACGTGATGCGAATTTGAATTAGTGGAGGTGAAGGTGGCAATGCTCTAATCACTTCAGACTAGTAATTCTAGTGTCATGATCTTGCATAACATTCAGGTGACCTGACTGGATTAAAGGAATTCCTCAGATGCTAGTGAAAACCTATTTCAGACCACTGGTCCTGATCTAACAATAAATAAAATCCCCCATACATCCAGATCACAATAAAAAAAAACAAAAACAAAACACAATATATGACTCTATGCTGCCATTTTGACCAGTTCTATTTTGTAAAACTGCTTTTGATATAACAAAAAACTGAATCAGTCACACATAATACACTAATACTCTGTCAAACACTAAAACTGAAATAAATAGCTGATTCATCGATTAGTTCATCAACAGATAATCAATTAGCAACCGCTTTGATTATCAATAAACCATGACAAAGCAACCAATGTCTCCCTATATCCCCACGCACGTGCATATAAGCATTAACAGCATGAAAAGACCTTCACACCTGATCAGGTTAACAGAGTCAGTGGGTAAACACACTGAAGCTAGACTGAATTATTAAGGCTTGAAGCTCATATTCCACAAACAATCCCAATGTACAGCAGACCGCCACACAGGTTCATTGTGCCCACTTTCCTACCTGAATAATTCAAGTTGGACACCCAAGCTACCTGTCCTCACTGGAGAACGGAGAAATGATGGGTGGGAGCTGGAAAGTCAGGGGAAGCCAAAGCCTGCTTTGAGCCCCATTGCTAATTACAGGCTGTTTAAAGGGGATGTGTGCTTGAATTTGGATTCATCAACTGAACTGCATTACTTCAAACAAGAGCTATTTAGCAGCAGATCATCATCAGATGGTTTCTGTTGTGGTGGGACATCTGCCTCGTGTTAAATGACACCGAACTAAATGAGTTACTGAAAGCACTCAAACACACGTGCATCACATATTAACTATATGGAATTCAAACCATCATATAATCACCTGACCTTACTTATTATGAGGTCAAGGATTGTGACTGTGAAGGACAGGATTCAAATCAGAAACTCAATGTTGAATAGCGTTTGTTTGTTTGTTAAAACAAATTAAATCTGTTATGTACAAACCCAAGAAAAGAAAATCAGTAATCCAACTAAGATCATCAGTAGCTAAAAGAAAACAATGGGATAAAGGAGAATATACTGTACAATGTGGAGACAGATACACACAACATTATACACTGTATCTCAACGGTAAAAAAATGTTCATTATATAAAAGACACTCAGACAATGTGAGTGACACATTTTAAAAAAAGGCAGTTAAAGTTGCCCTGTGGAGTTTTTGTGCAAACAAACAGGACTTGTTATTCACCAAAATGTATACATAGTGTGTCCCCCTGAGGTCTAAAAGTGAAGCGCATTGTTTACCTCCACGTCTACTAGCTTGCAGTCTTCTTTTTCTCTGCCATTGCTGTGTTTGTTGGTACATTAAAGCCCAACCCCAACCATAAGCCACGTCACGTCACCTGTTGCACGTGCATGTGTATCCTTGTCTGTGTGTACAGGACAAAATTAACTCTACAGCACTACTAGAGGTCACAATCTCCACAGGGTACTTTTAAAAGACGATGAAGACGAGAAGCAGCAGTGATTCGCACATGCACATTATAAGCATCTAACCACTAATACACCGCCCTCCATTAAAAATCCAGCAGTAAGAGGGCAGTGAAAGCTGTCAAAGCTACTCACCAGAGGAGACGGGGACAGAGCTATGTTGCCAATGGAGGCTTTGAGCTCGTCAAACGAGGGAACCGCCACCACACGATCAGCCGGCAGCGGCTTGATCTTGATTTTGAATTTTTTCCTGTGGTCCTCCTCTTCTTCCGACTCATCAGAGGAGAAGAAGTGTGGCTTCTTTTCGCAAGGTGGAAGCGCAGAGTCAAGAAAAGCAACGTTCAGCTCCTTAAACAAGTATTGTTTGATCAATGCAATTGATATTATAAAGGTTATTATTGTTGTCAAGTCTGCCAAACATCATTTACCCTTGTCTGTTTTTAATTAACATGATCCGTTGTTGTGGTTCAAATACTGGCTTACTGCTTTAGAAACAAAAATCAAATCCTGACATCAGACTAAACACTATTATTAAGAACTCTGGTGAAGAACTAGTACAAATAGAGACCTTGCAAGAATTACTGGTGAATTCTTTGGCAGGTGAAGTCATTCATTAAATGATATCAAAATTTCAACCTGCTGAGTAGAGTTACTGCAAACACATGAACACAATATCACCTTCATAACACACTGTCACAGAGAAGAAAATAGAGCATCACCTCTGCTTAATACAAGCTGACAGCCAATCAGCGTATTGATTAGAGTGATATTTCCACGCTGCACAAAGAGGTTACAGGACCATTCCCACACCTCAATACAGCATCCTGTTAACGTCTGCTGCGTCAATGACCCATTCTTCTGTGGCACTGTTTTGTGCTGCGCCTTATTAACTTCATTTATATCTTTGTTAATCGGATGTTTTGTACACAGCTGACGCATTTTTATTATTATTGTATCGTCAAGTGGTCTTTTTTTGTGTAGATTTCTCTCAAACACCAGGAAGCATTTTTGCCACATAAAAAGTGCTTTATGTAGAGCTTGACGCAACTGTGTTAAAATGTGCTTTATCATTTCATTATACAGATTTGTTTCGGTTAATTTGGCAGCCGCAGCAGAATTTGAGAGGGGAGGAGGCCCATCCCCTGTGAATGATTGTTACCTCACAAACTGATCAATCAACATGCACAAATATAACAAATCCTCTACTGAACATCATGAAAGCAAAACGATTTTAGTAAATTAACACAGATAATAATTAATTCTATCAAAAGACAAATCAATCAAGCAGTGTTCTGGATATCTCCCTCTTCTGACTCCTCATCGGGTCTGATGCTGTAGCCTTCATCATCCACCTCAGGACTGTTCTGAAACACACAGAGTGAGTCATATTTTTAAATGTTTGTATGATGTTATTAGCAACGTTTTGTGATGCTAGTTGTATGATGATCTACTGCTGACAGTGAACCAACAGTTGGTAAAAAGAGTACCATAGGTTCATGAAGCTCCAGCTAAAGTTCCCATTGACATACAGTATTCAGAGAAATAACACTCCAGTCATAACAAATTCTTCCTGCTTAATGAGACATAACCAAAAGCATAGCGACAAAGTCATAATCTGGATCTAAAACGTAAGCAATGCAACGTCACAGATGATAATAGTTAAACCCACAGCCTGTCCTCACAAGATAAACGACAGTAAATTCAATCTGGCAGAAATGACCTATAGTTACCTCAACATTTAAAAAAAACGTAATGTTATGGTGTTTACTGTTGCCATGATGACAAACGTTGCGTAACTTTAAGGAAGTATAAACCATGTTTCAAGTGATCATTTTAACCCAAACCATGATCTTTCCCTAACCCTAACCAAGTGGTTTTTGTTCCTAGCCTTAATCAGACCTAAACCACAGCGTTGTCACATCATAAAACATTATTATTTTTTAACCGCGATTTGTAACCGTTTTAGAAAGCAGCATATATGCAGTCTGGTCCCCATCTGTCTCATAGAGGTCGCTGAAAACAGTCATATGTTGCTTTGGAAGTCATTGGAAATAGACCTATTCTGTCATTTCGGTATGAGTAGATTTACTATGTATAGTCTCCTTTCATATACTATATGTACAAACTTGTCAATGGCACATTGATTTTACAATAATATAGATCAATACTACACTGGAGGCTCAGTCCATGCAGATAAAAACAGAGCAACAAAATTGGTTGCTGTTGAATGACCAGATCAAAACAGTTAAAAAAAAATAAAAAATAAGGGTTTTAATCAGGGTTTTTACTTACATATCTGTCCCAGTCAATATCTCCATAGAAGCCATTGGGGGCCCCATTGGTCTTCTTCTGAGACTGAGAAGAGAAAAATCGTTCAACAAAAACCCCACCAGATGCTGAAGATACAGTAGTACATACATTCTGCATGTGTACGTGCACTCTGGATGCCATATCACATTCCCCTAATTTTAGCTACTCTAACAGGCACTGCTTTGCTTTCTTTTTGGTTGGCGGCTCCTAATGTGGTCAAATTAAATACCATTTTAGAAACATTTAGTTTGTTTTCTGCAAACATAAATTAAACTCCACGTGGTAACTAATGGTCTATAATGATGATTATTTTTATGCTGCAAATATTCCAAACAGCGCTGTAAAATATTTCAAGCTTTAGTTCTTTTTAAGCTACCCCAGGGAAATATCCTATTTCCCTTGTTGTTGTTTTTTTTTTTTCCAAAAACCTTCTCAGAGAGCCTGCTAATAAAAAGACAGTGGACAGCTAACCAGTCTAAGCTCTACATACTATACTATTCTAGAGATAAATCTACTCCAAGGACTACAGCTGAGTTCAGTACCGATTCAACCTCTTGCGGTTCCTGGCAAGTAAAAAGAACACAGAAAATAAAGTGTGATGATTATTTAACTCATTGTTGTCGTTGAAATTCATTGAAGTGGTTCATATACAGCACAGTATCAGTCTAAAGTTTGGACATACTTTCTCAAGGGAATGGGAAAATGTTTCCAAACTTTTGGTACTGTAGACTCAAAATTAAAGGGAAATTCTAGTATTTTTCAACCTAGACCCTATTTTCCCATCATTTTGGTCATTTGGTCTAAATGACTAATGGGGACAAACATTTTTGTAATTGGTCCAGTATATCCCATGAAACAGGCTGCAATGTAATCTTTGGGATCAATGACGCCAGTCAAAGTACATCCACTAAAAGTTCTTGTTTTTGCCACTGACAGGCTCAGATTGTTATTATGAGTGTCTGACAAGAAAAGCAAATACAGGAACTATCCGCCTGTAGCTTCATATATATACCCGGGACAGTTTGCTAGCTAACCGCACAACCACCACATATTCATCCGCACGGTGTGTTTACATGTATGAGGCTGACTTTCACCACAGTTGACGGATTATCCCACGGACCATTATGAGGACGATTGTGATTCATTTTCCTGTGACTGGCCAACTGTATTGATTTGAGCCGGTGTACACAGAGAGAAGCTAAACGCCTGAAAGAACAGGAAAGACAACGTGTAGTAACGGTTATCTCAGACAAACTGCTACTGTTCCTGCAGTCACTGCTCTCCTGACGAGCGAAGAAGAAAACTTTTTTCTGCAGAGTGGTACCTGTTGTTGCCAGACTCGGAAAATCTACAAGTGTCCACGGATGAAAGTATAATCCCAGCTGTCTAACTAATACAAATGGATTTACAGTGTTTATCAACATTGTCGTCCTGGAGACTGTTTCACCTCCACAGAATCAACTGGATGAAAATAGTGAGTGAGGCTGGGTTGGAACAAAAGTTCAGCTCCACACGGTAAGAAAAATGTGATTTCAACACGTAACTCTGTGAGGAATCACAGTATATAAGTCAATCACATATTCATCCACACACGTCGGTTTGTTTACATGTATGAGGCTGACTTTCACCGCGGTTGGAGTGTAAGGAAACTAAAAAGTTAGCCTTAATGCTGCTACAGGTGGCTAGTTCCTGTGTTTACTTTCATTGTTAGACACATGTCATAACAACCTGAGCCTGTTAGTGGAAAAAAACAGCACTTTTAGTGGAAATACTTTTACAGGTAAAATTACCCCCAAGGATTACATTGCAGCCCGTTTTGCGCTCAAAACTGGACCAATTCTAAAAAATGTTTTCCTCATTAGTCACTTAGGCCCAAAATGATGGTAAAATAGAGTTCAGGTTAAAAATACTGGAATTTAGTCCCTCACAGATGAATGAATGAATTGGATATATATTAAATATTTTCTGTTACTTACACCCCCATCTCTGTCTGGAGACCCCCTGTGGGATATGAAAGTAGAGGAGAGAAGAAAAAAGAATTTGAAAGTCACTTGTAAGATCTTCATTTTGAAATCAAGTGCTTTGCTAATTAGTCAAGCCGAAATATTTAAAAGAGGCATTCAATGAAAACCTTTTCACACAACCATACTTGCACACTTATTCGCACACAAATCACACTCCCACAGACATCACAGCACTGCAAAACATTTAGAGTAAATCTACAGTGTCTCACGCACAGTTACAAATTGGCTAAACCCTTCTGGAAAATTATCACACAAACAAAGATTCAGCAGGCTGATCAAGTCCTTCATAATTGAGTCAATTTTTGATCGTGCTGTAATTGTATAATTTCAGAACATTACTGTCAAGTATGACTTCACATCAGCTGTATGCAAACAAGCAATGGCATGGACTGGATATTCTAAGTATGCCCATTATTTTATAGATCCATAATATCATGTCATATAGGCAGTTTAGTACAATACAGAAAATATAATATACCTTCTTGGCTTATACAGTAGCTGCTGGCCTCTAAGACTGTGCAAATTAATGGAAGCAGCAGTGTAACCTCTTTTAACAAGAATTGTACTTAATACTAATCCTGTAATTGTTCTTACTTACTCTAATCCTTTTATTCTGCTGTAATGTATATGCACGACCTGCTGGCATTTACCAATTTTTCTTCATAAAATAACTAAAACCAATTCAGAGGTTTCAGCAGCTCTCCGCTTCGATTTCTGAACACCATTGTGAATATTCTCAGCAGTGGAACGACTAATACTCTCTGTGTTGGATCATACAGTACAGCTGGAAGGAGGAACAGGACTTACGTGGAGTCATTGTCCTTCTCTTTCTTCCGTATCCCAAAGGCCTTCCTGGTACGTTTTTTCAATCCTGAGGAGAAAGAAGAGGTAAAGCGTGAGTTATTGCATGAAAAGACACCAAAGACTAAAATGTGGCGTTTGTGGGTGTGTTAAAGGGTACGTGGGGTCAACTGTCCAGCATCCATCAAACACAGGACATTAAAGGAAAGGTTTTTTATGTATTATTGAGTGACCTGTTGCAGTGATGTGAAGGGATACTCTTTCTCAGAGCTAACTGTGTTCATGGTCATGGTGCAGATGGACCAACAACTTCAAGGTATCTTTTTTAGATGAGAAAATCCATTAGCACCATCAAAATCAATGTGCCAAGCATTTAACAGGAATAATCAAGACAGGCATGGAACAGAGAAGACCCTCTACAGTACTATAGTCACACAAACTTCAATCTATTATGCTACCAACAGCAAGTGAGTGCACTGATGTATCAAGTAGCCATATGATTGCCAGTTTGGATCTCACTTTGAAAAAAATGTAGTTGAAAATTCGACAAGTCCCACTCTCCCTGTTCCCCGAATCTACATGTCACTGTGTAGCTTTGAACAATCCATTAGATTTCCAGCTGCTCTAACAGAGCTGTTCACTAACCAGCAATGATTGTGTCTTTAAAGTAACTACTGTAAGAGTATGTGCACAAACATTACTTCTATTCCCATGGTTAAACAAAGTCAATTATTGGCCTTAAGTAAACAAGCAGATTCCAAATACAAACTCTGGACCGAGAGACAGACACAACATTTTCTCCTGTCAACAAAGTGAAAATTCAGTTCCACCACAGATTTGCAGATATGGCTCAGTTGTTCTAGTTTTTCTAGCTTCGCCTTTGTCAACAACAACAACTCGGGGTCAGGTTTCACGAAAACATAACTCTGGACTGCATTAACAAACAGCAATTTCCAGCAAACTGTTTGCACAAAATCAGCTCAAACAGCAGGTTCAGTAAGTTCATTACACTATAGTGTTATATTTTACACTATAACATATTTTACACATGGCAGCTATACCCAGGCTACACAATATACACTACACTACACAATATTAAAATCTGCATTATGACAAAATTCTTTGCCTTTCCACTTGTTTTTGTCTGTTTTTCTTTTTTGGTTTTTCATTTTATTGGGTTGTTCTTTGTGGATTTTTTTTTTTTTGCAAAATTAAACAATATGCACTGAATAACTCTATTGCTTAATTTTAACTAGTTTTCCCCCTTTAATTTCTATTTTCATTCCATTCAGAAATTGAGTAGAATAACAATATTAAATCAAATCTTGCCCTATTCTCTCAGAGGAAGTTCAACCACAATATATCTTGAATTTCTTCCAGCTCTCCAATAGATTTTTTATTTTTAACTATTTCCATGTACAACTATGCTGAACAACCTAATCACAAATGCTCCTGGCTCTCTCTTACCCAAGATGAAAGTCCAGTTGTCCCCCTCCATTTCCTCTCTGATAATTCCTTGACTCTCATTCTTCCTCGTCCTTGTCTGGTTGCGGACTCATCACATAATCTGACCAACTTATCTCTTCCTCATACCACATGCAGACACACACCGAGCCCCAGAGCAGGAACCTGATGCTACCTTTCTCTAACACACATACGCACGCACGCACATACAAGGTATCGCGTTCTTGATCTGTGCCATGGACTCAAATTCAACACCAGTGACTCTACTCATGAATTAAAGAAAAATGTCATCATTGTAGCAAAGTAATAAAATACACAGCCATGTGTGTGCACTCTGTGTGTACGTCTAAAAATAAAGATACTATGATTGTCACTTTGATTACCTAAAAAGGTTCACATGAGGGTGCTGGGCAAGAGGACACTGCCACTTACCTATACCTGTTTACGTGCATGGAAAGTGTGTATGATCTGTTTTCTTTTTCTTTTTTCTTGGTTTGATATTCCTTTACTACACTAACATTTACAACAGCATGTCTGAGACCTAAATGGGAAATTGATCCAGAAAGTTCTGCTGGCCATGAGGAGTCTTATCCAGAAATACCCTCTCATTGATCCAGCTAACTGTATTTTGGCCTTGTATCCTATGAATGGCCACCGTCACTGCTCACATAAATGGAGGAAAAGGCACATTCACAAGCACATACAGTATGCACATGGGCTTGTCTTTGCACAGTCCACAAAAGCATGCACTCACGTCTACACACACATTTGTTGCAGCATATGCAAAGACATGCACACACATTAAGACACAGGGGTTGGTGAATATTCATGGACACTAGGTGATCAGGTGTTAGGCAGCAGCATCTGCTTCTTTAAAAGCTACCAAAGCCATGACTCAGAGGGAGAGGGATGAAAATATAGCCAAAGTGTAAAGTGTACAAAAACATAATGTGTGATAGTTTTGGTGAGGATATTTTGTGATGAAAGATGAAAGGCTAAAACTCTGGTGTATATTTTTCCAACATTTCAGCTTGCAAATTATCCAGCTTCAGTGTTCATGATGAATCAAGAATAAGCAATTCAGAGTTTGGAATAGAATGGAAAATTAATAACTGGTAGCCCTGAGAAAGGAAGTGAACCATTAACAATACACCCTTTTTTAAGAAAGAAAAAAAAAAAAAAGGATACTGTTGTAAGGAGTCTGAAAGTATCATCAGCTTGTGTGGATGCCTGTGAGTGTATGTGTTGTTTGCTGTTTGCTCATTCTGAAAATTTGCAGTCTTGTGCACACACACTGTGCACAGACACCTCCTCTCAATAACTATGATTAAGTTTTATTTTTTCCCCCCCAAAATACTGGAAGTTCCATTTCTGCCATGCCAGACTGAAGATTTCTTCTTTCATTCTTTGGCTTGACAGTTTCCCTCCTACTGATCTTGGTGAGGCGTCTGTCGGAGAGCGTCTCAGTATGGGGACGCAGTGTGCTCTCTCAGCGCGTAGCTTAATGGAAGGAGGGAGCTTTGATTGTTCCTTCTACAAAGTCATCGACTGACAGAGCGTTCTCTTCCGCCACTCCTTTTACTCTATGGAGTCCGATTTAGTCTCGTCTGGATCAACTCTGAAAGTGTTTTAATTTGGCGTCTAGCTGAAACTCAACACTTCAGTCACAGCTTTTGCAGTTTCATTTGGGGTCTCTGAGTCAATTCTCTCTATTGCTGCTTCAAATCTTATGTTTATTTATTGATTTCATCCCTGATGCCATTAAGAAGAAAACTCTTGCCGCTGTTGTGGCCCAGTTACAGTAAGTGCTACCTAGCTTCTTCTTTTTCCCTTTAGGCACCATCAAGTCAAACCAACTTGCACTATTTTTTTTTATTCTGAGTTTTTGCTGTTCTTAAACTGCACTTTTATTTCATAAGGTTGTATTTAATCCAATTTGTCAGACTCACATTTGTTTACATGGCCATCTCGTTTCAGACTAAAGTTCATGTCATCAATACCTTACATTTCTGTCCCCTCTCTTGGCCTCTTCTCTTTTTCTTCCTTTGAAGTTGTTTCCCTCTCTTGTAAATCCAGTATTGCCCCCAAGTAAGATCTGACAGATTTACAGCTGTGCTAATGAAAGACTGGTTTGTGTTCACATGGCAGCTGTACCCAGGCTAGAGAAAGATAGTGTATTCAGCACTACATTACATCCAAATCTGCATGATTACTACGCTAAATCTTAGTTTTGATGTCATTTCCTCTTGTCTTTATTATCTTTGTTTAATTTATTTTATTCAGTTTCATCGGGTTGTTCTTTGTGAATAAATATTTTGGAAAATGAAAATACAAAAACAACCAGTTGCAGAGAAAAGAAGGCAAAACAGGGACAGGTTTACAGTGGAGAGAACATATATAGAGCCTGCCCTGCCTTTTTGCCTGATGGTATATATGCTCTTAAGATACACTTTATGTGTAGAGGGTAGGGCTACAGTTTTTTAAATCACGTGAAAAGGGTGGAAATACATCAACACAAAGGATTATAATTATAATTAACCAGAGTAACACCGCTGAAATACTCAGATCAAAGATTTAAAATGATGATCTCTCTTGATACAAACAAACCAACAAAGAGACACTGACAGCAGAACAGATACTTGATGCAATAAATGACAATTCCATATGTGGACTACAGACAAGACCTAAATCTGATTGGATGACGTTGATGTGACAGAATACATGAACGCATGTGGCAGGGGTTAATTAACGGAGCGGGAAATAACAGGGCGTGCGGTACACACTGTTTAATGACTTAATGGCTTCCGTTCAGAGGGATGCTAGTACAAGTGCAAACGTAATTAGTGGTCTCTTCTCAAGACACAGTAATGTAATTCTAAGAGAAGCCAAAGGACAGGATGTTGCCAATCCAAAAAATTTACAGGACAACTGAAGGGTAGCAGTGCACTGACCAGCGCCATTCTTAAGTTTTTCTCTGGGAGACACTTCCTGAAACAACACGCACATTTATATCTAGTGTGTCAGTGGGACTCAAGAGTAATTTCTAAAAAAAAAAAAAAAAAAATGTTTTCCAAAAATAATATTTCTCTGGTCTCTGAAAAGACTTTCTAGTGTTCAGGCTAATCTTGGACAAGTGGGATGCTAACTTTAGAAAAGGTCCCAAGAAGAAAAACACTCAGGCGGAGGAACGCCACCCAGAACAGCAGAGAGTGTGTTATTATTATAACAGCTCTGAGAGGTCCACCCTTCAACCTACAGGAAGTGGTTGGCACTGACGCTGGCTTCAATAAAAAAAGAGCCACCTTAAAACACTGCAATTATACCTTTCTCCCGTTATTAAATTGAGTGCAGGTGCAGAAGAGCTCTTTCAAGGCTTCACCATCAGCATTTAGATTTACACCCGGGAGTTGTCTAGTAAAAACACACGTCAAACACTACACGTCACTAGCTTATAACAGATGGAGATTCAGGGCACAACAATACAATACAATAAAAATCATTCAATTTCTGTAAATTTCCAGAGAGCAAGATGGAGCAAATTCACCTAGAAAACATGCCTTTAAGCCAAAAGCCATCTAGAAAATAGATAAACTATTATGACATTTGGAGATCTAAGCCAAGTGATGTTGAACTTTAGTGTTCTTCTTTGAGAGCACAGGGTTCATCCGTGTTTGTTGGCCAACTCTATCTTTAAACATGTTCACCAGATGCAGCAATTTGTTATTTTAGTGAAATCTGGGAGAATGAAGATTAAGTCTTATCTACGGGCAAACAAAATTAACACTAGACGGTGTTGATCAACACAGCTTTGGAAAATCCAATTCACAGATTTGATTTTGACGGAGAACTGTTCAGCTCTCATAAAGTGAAATGTCTTTCCTACACAGCATCTTTTCTCTTTTCAAGGAATTTATGTTGTTTCTGCTTTGATGAACTAAAATAAACATTTCATCTAAATAATGGTTCCATCTAAAGCAGCCAATGAACTGAAGAAAAAAAACAACTCTTAAACCGAGAGTTGTAATTGTGTATGTGCACCGCACTTATTGTGTGATTTCCTGTGGGCTTATGCATGTCTGTTTCTGCCAGGGGTTTCTGGTGCATTAGCCTCAGCTATAATCGCAACACAGTGAAAGAACTTAAACTGGAAGGAACTCCAAGCTCTGGACACACACACAAACGTATGCATAGAAATGCGAAACACAAACAGTTGCAAAATGTATGCTACTGCACATCCACCAAAACCACACTCCTTCAGTGTAGGTCCTCACTTCTGTGCAGAGGCTGTTAAAGGGGGAAGAGATGAAGAGGCTCTATCAGCCAACCAACCACACAAGCACACAGCTTGTGCTGCCAGCCACAGCAGAGCAGAGCAGTCCAGGCCACTCCAAACTCTGAATGGGTGACCTGTGCTGCTGCGCATAGTAAGTAGAGGGGACGATAATACACCATTGAGATTTAGAAGCAGAAGTGTTGGATGTTTATGGTAAAACCTTTGGGCTGCGTCCGAAATCACTCCCTCGTTCACCTATTCACTACTCCGTATATAATAATAGGCACTCAACACTTCACTCTATTGTGAGCAGTAAATTGAGGTCATATTTTGTGTCACTGCTCATAAATATAGAGTCACACAATGGTATTTTTTACATCAATAAAATACAAGGGACACTATTTTTTCTGTCCATTGTGGTGATTTTTGAGAATCATAATATTTCATCAATATCTTTAATTATAATTTGTTGACTCCTTATGATAACTAAGCAAAAAAGAAAGCTGTTACACTAGTAAAGACCCACCAAAAGACAGACTTTAAGTCTTGTGTTTTCTTTATCTAATGTGGTACCTGTACTGTTTATATTTCTCTCTAGAAGTGGTTGGGGGGGGGGGGAACCTGTTCCTGTTTATAAGCCTGTGCGGTATGCATGTCAGAGCATGCTCAGATGGGAGCAAGCGATGAGACAATTAAAGTGTGAAGACACAGCGTCAGGTTGTTGTGGGTATTGAGTCAAGCTGTTGACTGAGCACGAGGAGAAGAATGTGGTTCCACTGACAAGCAGGCAGACAGGTTAGCAGGCAAGGAGACAAGTAATTGGTGGAACAGGACGAAGGCTGGCAGGCACATAAACAAGCAGACAGAAAAACCTTGCAGGCAGACAAGCTGTAAGAAACAGTAAGTAAGACGAGGAGACAGTGAGCAGTAAGACAGGAAAGGCAGGCGGACTGATACATACAGTGGACAAACAGAAAGACAGACAGGCATATTACAAAAAAGGAGGTTTAAAAGGCTCTTTTGTTGCAGTGACTCATCCATTCTCCCAGCCCCTGAGAGGCAGCAGAGGGATGAGGCAGGTGAGGAAAGATATGCTCTGCTCTAGACTGGAAGACATATGACCTCACAATCCTGCAATGATGCTGAGGTTAAAAAAAAAAAGAAGTTCTAATATCAAGGGGAGACACGTAATGTGTCGTAATGTGAATGTGCAGATTAAAGAATACACAAATGCAGCTTTCATTTCATGTTTTGTTTTTGCAGATGTGCTTAGAGCTGAAAATTGGATCAGGGGGCCCAACACTGAGGTGTGTCGTTAAAAAAGGCAGAACAGAGGAGATTTAAGAAAGATGTAATTATTTAGTTGCGATGTGCTGACGAAAACCATATGTTTCTCTTGCCATTCTCTGCAGCTACGTACTATGCTGCACATTCAGAATCAGCCTTTAAATATGAAGCTGCGTGTTGAGGATCTAATTTATGCAGAGAGATGTCGACTAATTTCAGAGACTCAAACATTCGCACAGACACAGTTCCGTGGACTACGCTGAGCTCCATGTATAACACAAACAAGGCAGTGCACATTCACTGTTGGTCAATACATATCTCCACTTGCACAGGAGAGAGGAAAGCTTTTCTACAATCTTCCCAACCCATATTTTCCCTGCTAGTCTCAGGATTTAAGCCAACACTCCTGCCTGGAGGAAGATGGAGGAAGAAAATCTAAAAGAAGAAGCCGAGAGGAGAGATGCTGTCTGTGGAAATGCCCCTGTCTCATTAACTGGCAGCACAAACAGAAAGATAACGGGGCATGGCATAAGAGAACCTCCAGATATGCCCCATTGACAGCCATCACCTGCAGCCCTACTGTGTGTTTCCATGCAAGTGTGAGTTCTCAATGAGAGAGTGTGTGTCAGTGTGGCAGAGAAAAGACAAAGAGACGTGTCAGTTTGCGTTTGTTCCTGTAGATGCTAAAATTAGGCCTCGACTGTACTGTCCAGGTGGCTGCACTGTGAGCTATCAACTGTAACACTTGCGTTTTACACAGTGCGTACACAAACACACACACACACCAACACACACCATCTGATATGGAATGTGCATGTCAGCTTTATTGCACAGATGCACCCTTTGTAAAAAAAAAAAAAAAAAAAAAAGAAAAAAAAAAAAGAGATGTTTCATTGAGTGACGTCACCCGCTTCTAAAGAAAGTGGGTCAGGGCCAGAAATCATATAGCAATGTGCCGGCAGTTGGTGCGGAGATGAACAAAAGATGTTTGAGAACGCCAGGATGGTCGTGATGCATCCATCTGTGCACATGTATCACACATGTGTGTCTTTAACTTTAATTCTATAGGAACAGATAAACAGGCAGGTTATTTTTTTAATTTAAGAACAGACTAAGGCTGCAACTAAGAATTCACTGTCCATTAAACTGTAGACATTTTTCTATTAATCTAATTATAATTTAGTCTATAAACTGTCTGAAAATTGTGAAATATTTCCATCACAATTTCTAAAAGACCAAGGAGAGTTATTCAGATTACTTGTTTTTTCTGAGAGACAGTCCAAATCTCCAAATCTTAAATTGACTATGAAAGAAAAGCAGAAAATTCTCACATTTGAAAATCTGGAACCAATCAACATTTGGCATTTTTGCTTGATAAATGATTAGTTCATTGAAAAATTGTTTCAGCAATGTAGCAGACTATTGCTACATATCATAGCATTTGCTCTAAGTAATTTGCAACAATTATCCTGACGGGCTTTGATAAGAATAAATTATAATTGCATATGTTGTACAATTATTGTATTGTTATATATTCAGTATGGAAGCTATGTAGCAAATGTAACACATTTAATATCTTTGAAACACGGCACTAGGAGACATCTCACTGATGTAATGTGATTTAGTATCTTAGTTTTGTTTATTGTAGGATGTTTGAGTTGTGCAATAACTTGTCATTGGTCCACAACCTAGGAGTATAACAAAGCCAAGGACTACTACTACCCATTGCAATCTCTATCCATCTCTTCTTCTGTCTCCATTATCGATCTTCATCTATTCCCATCACCCCTCCTCACTCTTGTCCCTATAAACAGCTAGCACTCATGGTTCCCATCCTCAGGCTCCAAATAGCATCCACCAAGGACTGTGTGGCAAATGACCCTGCTGAAGAGCCAACAAAGTGGCTTTTAAAATGGATTTTCAGCACAAAGACACAGGGAGAAGATGTATTTTCCATGGGTCTGTCCATTTATTGACACAAGATGTCCATAGATCAGAGGCAGATATAGGAACCAAGTGCCCTCTACACCTCCAGCTGATGCTCTAAGCGCTCCTGCCCATGTCACTGTCACACATGTCTATGTTTTTCTACAATGTGCTTGTTCAATTAACAGTAAATTAACTGTCTTTTCTTACCAGATAATGAGATTTATAATGAAGCTGAATGTTCTGCCTACACGATTCAATTAAAAATACATGCTGTTAAAGTTTAAGCATATCTCTCAAAGCTTTAGCTGGTCACAAATGGGATTTTGAGCTCATGTGAATTTTAGTACTGCCTTTTCTACAGTTGCAGATACTGAAAGTAGTTTGAAGCTTCTAAACTGAAGTCCTGAAACTTGTGTATAACTTGAAGGTGATCTAGAGCTGGCGGGCAACTCCCCCCCCCCCCTCCCATATAAGCCCCTTCAAGTGTCTCTAGAAAACAGTGTGTGTGTATGGGTGTTGCCAGTCTACAGTTTTCAAAACCCCTGCTAGGCCCCAGACTCTCCCCTGGAGACGAGTCCTCAGCTATTTCAGTCATGTCCTCCTATCAAAACAGATCACCACAGCTGCCACTGAGGGAAAAAACAAAAAGTACAAATCCTTCCTTCTTCTTTCATCCACATTAATCTGACAGTACCCAGAAATGTCATCTGCAGACACCCAGCAGAACCCCATTACCATAGGAGGATGAAATAGCAAGGAGAAAAAAGCATCCTCTTTCCCCCTTTTCATGCATACTGTTTTTCATAGCCACAGCTACCAGGCACACTGACTTAGCTGAGGTGAGAGAGGTTCAACAATTAGTTCAGGTAGAGCAGCAGCCATTCCACATATGGTGGTTAAGTTAAATCATCAGTCTTATTTGGCTGTCTTTTCCCAAATTTATGTTCCCTAATACATACCAACCAAGTGCTTTGTTCAGGCACAGGCAAACCCTTAACTCTCCAAGAATTATCAACCCCAACATACATGTCCAGGAGCACCCATCAGAAACCCATGCAAACACGAGGAGAACCTGCAAACTCCACAGAGAAAGGACCTGGGACAGCCAAGGTTTGAACCCTTTTTGCTGTGAGGCAACAGCGCCAACCACAAACTATGCTGCCTATGACAACAACCTAAAATCAGCCTCCAGAAGATAATTAGACAGAAATGCTTTTTAGCCTCATGTCAGGCCAGCTATTGGCCACACGTGATGTCAGCTTGTGAGATTGTCTGGTTTTCAAGGCTAAAGCTGCTCGAGTGTTTCAGCTGTTGACTAGACAACAAAAAACTAATGTAAGACACCTCTATAACTGAGCAGATGCGTCGTCGATAAGTTCACCTCACATTTCTGTTCCTTTATACTAATTATCACAGTGGATACTGCATTACAATACAGCAGTTCAGTATCAGGAAAAGTTATCAAATGGTTATGGTTTGGACATGAACAGACATTGTGTAATTCTGTATGATAACAAACCTACAAATATATTATACAAGACATTATAAAAGTACTTCATCTTACTTCTATTCTGTTAAATGTCTTTGTAGGCCACTGTGGCCTTGGGATTCAATAGTAAAATGTTTTGAAGCATCAGTACCAAAGCCAAATTTTTTCTAACAACGGCCTGACAAAATTACTGTAGACCTCTTGTCTCCGACTGCAAAAAAATGTGTTTGCTAAATTAAATGTCTTTAGAAATTAGTTTTAGAAATGATGGGTGCAAAAGCACACTCCTGCTGTACAAAAAGTGAAGCTGCTGTAACTTATTCAATGTATAGGGAAAGTGGACTGTAACTCTGACTGCACTTCCTGATAGGTCTGTTGACCTTCAAATACATAGCAAATTCATCTTTCAATCTATCCTCTTTCTGCTGGACTCCGCTCTTCTTCTAGCTGGCTCAAGACTAAAACAGTAAGGACCTCCACTATCGCTCCATTCATTTAGATACGATGAGGAGTTCTGAGTGCTCTGGCTCAGTTATAGTCACGTACTGATAAAGTCTCTTGAATGTAGTTTTCTAAGGAGAAGTGCACAATATAATTTACACTGAAGTGAGGGGAGAGGTATATATGAAAAAGAACGGTAGATCACAACTACAGAAACTAAGATTACAATGAAAGAAATTACTTCTGGCAATGTACTCTGTGATTTGACCACTAGACCTAGAAAAGGTTGAAATATTGGCCACAGCAATTATTTCCTGGCACACTTCAGTTGTAGGTAACGTTTGACTATTTCATTTGTGTGTGTCCTATTTGAAAAAAAAAAAAAACCCTAGATCCTTCCCACTGATCAACATGATCCCCTGTGTGTTTATTGACATGTGATCTGTGTTTACTGACAAGTGATCAATGTTTTGATCCCATAAGCATGTTCATCGGGATTATCTGTCTGCTATGACATTGCAGCACAGCAGAACCAGCATCGTCTCAACAGGAATGAGATATTGAACATTTCAAGCCATGTTAATATTTTGTAAATAACAATTAAAATGACTGCAATGTTTGCTAGCACTGCTGATTTCACTGAAGCTCAACACAGAATGTTTTCAGCCACATTTAACCTAACATTTTGGTTTGCTGGTCTGACAACCTACAACATAACATCCTCAAAATAATGGTTAATATAAAGCTGTTAACAGCTGCTCTCTGCCAAGGAACTCACACAAGCCACTTGTATGCAAACCAACCCCTGAAGGAAATGCGTGGCAGGTGAACAAAGTCCAATATCCAGTAAGGCAAGGATATTTTTCTCAGGAACTAGCAGACCAAGCCAGAGCCATAATTTTCAGCACTTACTGGATTGTTGTCCTTGTCATCTGATCATTATAAGGACACTTTTGCAATCAAACATTGAGGGTTGTCTTAATTCTCTGAGCGTATTGTGAGACTGTGGAAAGCAAATATGCTAAAAGCAAAAACTGTTAATGACTCAACTGTCCAGAGATTTTTCAGATGCAATGATTCAAAGTAGCTAAGCCATGAGGCAAAGGACAGCCTGGGTGTACAATGAAGTATGATTCACAGATGAGAGGATGGATAATTTAAAAAAAAAAAAGAAAAAGAAAAACAGGAGATCTGTGTTTGGACTGAGCATGAACTCTCCATTATACTTAGAGAAGGAGATAGAGGAGGATAAGGAGGAGGAAAGATGGTGGGTGTGTGGTAAGAAAACATTAGACACACGCACACACTCACAATTGACAATGGAGTTATATAAGTCACTGAAAGATCAATTAGACAATTTTACATAAAAGGCAGGCCAACATAATTAAGAATAAACAATGAATCAATAACGTGAACAGGGCTCATAGCGGCAGTAGTATACAGTAGCACTATAGTAGTTCATTACACTTTACATTCCTGAGGATGGACGGTCTAAATGTGCAAGAGGAAAGGCCGTGAAATAAAAGAAAAAGTCTCCTTAGGATCATCATTCTTCTGCATATTTGTTGCAATCTGCAAAGTACTATGAGATTTTGTCCTGAAGAAAAAAAACACTACTCAACATCATTGTACAATGGCTTAAGAAACAGTATTGGCATGTTGTATAGGTTGAAATTTTGGCCTGGGTAAAATCTGCACTAGATGAAAAGGTCAGAGGAAAACCATTCAGAACCATCCTTTGCAGATGACGAATATTCATGCCAAAACTTAAGGTTATCTGGCCAGTAGTAGAAATATCTTGCTTTGTACCCAGGTACTGAATGTACAGACTGACCTTTCAAAAGGCCCTCACCACTTAAAAACAGACTAAGAGAAGGTAAATGCAAACAGCTTGTGTGAGTTCACAGAGAAGACAGTACAAACAGAGGGTGAGCAAATATCTAGCAGCCCTGTACAATGTATAGAAATCTCATACAATAGTCTTGCAAGAATTTGACACTTTGAAAAATGTATGAATGCAATACATTGCTATAGAAAAGGTATTTGCTGCCAGACGGTTGTTTCAGACTGGATCAGGTTGTACATGTTCACAATATTGTGTCCATTCTTATGTAGGCAGCATGCAACGATGTGGAGTCAGATGAAACTATAAGGATGGACAGAATTTAACTGCTGTATTTGTGCAAGTTTTTAGCATATAATAATGAGCTAAGCTTTGATCCAAGGTAATTGTCCAAGCTGCAATTAAATCTTGGAATCCTGGAACAGCGGTTTGAGTGTTATTTGCCCACCTTGATTGCTTTGATGGTAAAACAGAGTTTATGGGGTGACCTGAGATAATAAAATCAAGCACCTATTTTCCAACAGTGGAATGGCATATTCTGCTAGACACACTGTGATTTCACTCTGAATTACACCCAGTGAACCTTTCCTTTTACGATCCCCAGAGCAACTTTATATCAAGTTTCCATAAAGTTGGTGTGTGTGTGTGTGTGTGTGTGTATGTGTGTGTAGATCAAATCCTGAGACGCCCCATTTGTCTTGCCAATTTACTGTACAGTATGGGGCCTCTTCTCACTGCCAAACCCCCTTTCTGACGGCCACAACACCAAGTAACTAATCAGGTAAATTGCTCTGATTCGAATGAAAAACTCTTGTAAAAACTTTTTAAAAACACTACTGGGCATTGAGTGATGTGATCTGTAAATAATATAAATACATTTCATAAATACTGCTTCTAAATTACACAAATAGATGCAACTGATTTTGACGCTGATTTGACATATTCACATCTTCTTTTTCCTTTTACTCTTCCCTCTTCATCCTGATTCTCCTTTCCTTCATTCATGATCTTGTCAACCAGTGTGTGTTTATCTTCATGCATGCACATAAAACAGATGGTAAAGCAGAATATAATTAATAAACTGCCTCTCCTCCCACAAGTCATGTTAGTAAGATACGCCTATTCATCAGAGTGTCAGCTCCTCATAGGTCAGCACTACTAGTACTCTGCAAAGAGCAAATAGACCGGGAACTTAACTATGAGCACTTCAGAGTCTCTAGAGACACACTCCATATTGTGTAAACTCAACTCATCGAATTTCACTTCATGTTATGTCACTTTTTGTATCTAAAGTTTGTTCGGTTGTGGTGAGAATGATTAACCGATTAGCCAGTGAGTTGTATCATCAATTAATTTGCTTGCCCTTGATTACTACAAATGTGTTCCGCCTTCTGAGCGGCCAATCAGATGTCTTTTATCGACCATGTAAGGTTTATGTATGATTTGTTTACCAGTTAGAAAGACATGTGAGCATATGATGTGTAAGTAAGATGGAAGGATACACAGGCAGAGAGACATACTGTACACTAGATTGCCAGTCAGATTATGAGTCTGCCCAGAATGAAAGTTTCCACATGAGCAGTAAGCAGTGCTGTACATGACACATTACCAGGCTGTGTGTGTGTGTGTGTGTGTGTGTGTGGTCTTATCCAGATGAGGCTTGACAAAAAGTTGATATGTATCAGTAGCTCAGATGCAGTTTGGTCACGTCCTCCTTCCACAAGCCCCTCTTAACCCCCCTCTGCGGGAGTACATGAAATTACTTTGTTTGTAGAAAAAATAATTATGAAATTGAGGGCAGAAAAAAAAGGGGGAGGGAATGAGAGAAGGAGGAATACAATAGAGACAAGTTATGTCAAGCCCGCACACTCTGAAGAGACACAGAAGTGACAGGTTAAATGGATGAGATCAGCAACATGTGTTCCATCTTCTCTTCCTTCTCATGACCCTCTCATTGATCCTAAAAAGTTGGCCAGAATTCCTGTGGATTACATCTCCCTTATTCCCTCCCAACAATCTAATCTCAGTTCGCTTTGGTTAAGGCAGACCGCTGACTCCACTCCTCCCCTGTTCACATAGAGATTATAGGTTTGGTCAGCTTTTGGTTAGCAAAGGAATGTCCTGACTGTCTATGGTTCATTAAGACAAGGGCTTATTAAAAACCTCTGACTTCTTCCCACATTCATAGTCCTCAAATAAAGAACCACTGACATCATGAAAAGGTGGAGTGCTGTTTGTCTCTGAGGAGAAGAGGGGGATTTAAAAGGGAAAGTGACAGAAAGAGGGGAGAGGCAGAAAGAGAGAGGGGATGTGGAGAAACCACAATGAACCACAAGATCTGGAACCACTTTGAGGGAACACACCATCAGTTCCTGTGTCACTCTAACACCCAATTATGTGGTGTTAAGGAAAGGCTTGTATAAGCAGGTTGACACATACAGACTGTATATACCTACCGTCATGATGCATGTATAGACCTTAAGATATTATCTTTGACACAGTGAATTTCAGAACCCCCACCATCATACTGGCTCAGTCTGGTTACACATACACACCATGTGCAACCTTTGCAACGATACTGGTCTAAATTATGACTGATGAACAGATGTTTGATTGCCATCTTGACAGTATGAACTTGAGGTTGAAGAGTATGTTGAAGAGAAAAACTAATAAGGACAAAAATATTTTAATATTTAAATACATGTTTTCTTATTTTAGCGAAGCTTGCAGATTGTACACTCTATGTTCTGTCCATATCTTTGTGTATCAACAGGGATAACACATGTTATAATTCAACTCCTGTCAGCATGTACTACTAATATTGTGTACACATGTTGTGTAAGCTGTGTGAAGGTACACGAGGAAAAAAAAAAAAAAAGACATTGTTCTTAGTGACTGCATATTATGTAACACGCTGGTACTTCTAAGACAACAAAAGGGGCCATTGCAGGAGTACCCTGTTACAACTAGTAATACAAAATGGAGGACAGTGAGGGTCTATGTTAAAACAGCAGTTCCATGCATACATCAACACACAAATAACAGTACACATGGATGCACACAAGCTTGCACCATGTGGAACTACATTGCTGTGCTCTGATGAGACAGTGTAAGGGGCTCAAACAGTCTGAGGTCAGTCCTGGATTACATCCCGCTCCCCTCTTCTTCTCTCTCTCACTCTGTGATTAAAAAGACTACCAAACACCCAGTGCTATTGCCGCTATATTGTTGTAATTATAGGTTTAAAAACAAACAGAAGGTGTAAATTATGAATATTTTATTCAGGAATGAGATCTCAGAGATGATGATGATGAGATATTTTAGCTTTGGGGCACTTAAATGAGACACTTGAGCAAGTACATGAAGTAAAGACCCATTCAGTTAAGAGAGAATCTCATATAGAGTGAGGGGACTGGTGTATTAGCTTCGTGCACTGATCAGGATGCATACACAGTAAATTTTAATACGATAGGCAATGTAATAAACCACCTAATTTTCATCGAAAAAACATCAATTAGAAAGGTATCCAGTTTCAGTCTTCCTATTTACTAACACTGCCCTTGACATAATTTGTGAAAAAATGGTCCCATTAGTAGGAGGGCAAATATACAAGGCAACAGACAATGAAGAGATGTTTACATAATTACAAATGCTGCTGAACAGTACTGACAACTATCTCCATTTTAGTTCCAAAATCCTAGCAAATAAAACTATTTGCAGAGAGCCATATGATTTACCGGAGGGGAAAATAAAGAACAAACAAAACCTTGTGATACTGGGAAAAAAAGGCCCTCGGCACGGGTGGAGAAGAGCTTGTCAAACGTCCTGTATTTGTGTCTTCAATGCAAATCAACCTCAAACAGCACTCAAAGATGTGACACTCTGCTGCAGTTTAAAGTGCTAGTTAGGGGAAACTTATCTTATTTCAGAAGGAATGAGACAGGAAGGCATTTCTATTGCCGCATCCTCACCAGCTAAAGATAGTGGTTGAAATGGTGGTAAAGTGAGGGGAGTAACTTCCCTTTCCTCTATCCTCCCTTTTTAATTTGGACAAATTGCGCTGTGGCCATATGGGTTTGCCTTGACTGTTTATTTTTGACAGAATTCTTAAGACCAAATATGAATCTCAAGCAGCCACTGAATATCAATGTCAACGAGATACTGAAAATGAAAAGTTGGCAGGAATGACAAGTCTGTGGTGGTGGTGGTGGTGTAAATGCTGCAAAGTTCACATCGACTTCCTTTTTTTTTTGCCTTTCTTCCTCCTCAGTGTTCTTTTCTGCACTATCCTGAAACACACTAAAAGTTTGCATGCTATATGTTGGTTCCAGGTTATTTTGTCATTTCCTGCCACTGCATGAGCCAACCTAACTAAACTAACAGGGCTGTCTAAACTCATGTACATGGACGCACTTTAACACGTCGAGACCAGATGCGACATTTGCATGTATATATTATCAAATTATCTTTTCTTCTCTTTCATCTATTGCTGTTTCTGTCCTATGCGACCTTTATCAGTATGTCACTCTTTCAATGCTGCCTTTGTACCAACGCATGATCAAATGAGCTGTCTGATAAAATAAACATAAAGCCTGTAATCTCATATGGCATCAATGCGTCACACTAAAAGGACAAAAAACAAGAAGGCATCACTGAATTCATGCCACCCTGAATGACCCCCCTCTGTCTCTGACATGACTCATCATGGCCATGGGGAGTTGGGAGGCAGACTGTGTGTGCTGTGTTACAGATGACAGCTTGGTTCAAATTTTTATGTTCGGCTACCCTCAACTGGGGTGACTTTCAAAAACCTTTTGACATTACTGAATCACTGGCGGTTGTGCTTATTGGCATTTGGCGTTTTCTCATCACTTCTTCTTTCGATACTTCTTGGCAGACAGAATTAATTCTTTAACAAACAGCCTCAGAGCAGAAATTAAATTGTTTGAGTTAAGTAACTTCCTTTTTCTTTTTGACAGTGTGACTTTTTAACAACAAGAAAAAAGAAGAAGTAATAATTGAAATCATCACAGGAACAGTCTGGGGACGAATGTGGATGAACTCCTCCTATGAAGACACAAACCGTTATTGCTATGTCAAGCTGAAATACTGTAGGTCAAACCCATTTACCCAAAATACAGGAGATGATGTACAGTTGGAATGACAAAGTATAACAGTTTTCAGCAAAATGTCCAGAAGAAAAGTCTCCCTCTCCATCCTCCCCTGGTGAATTTGAACAATTTGCTGAATGATATTATATATAGAAATGACTCACAGACAGAATATCAAAAATCCTTTGCAACCATCTTTCATTATATACACAGATAGTGAACAGTGTACAGCAAACGCTTCTTTCAGCGCTCCTCAGCAGTGTCTTACAGTGGGACAACAGATGACAGGTGCTTTGTGCCATGTGGTTTAGTTTCACTGAGGTGCTTTTTTCTCTCAGTTGCGGTTCTCTCTTTACCTCTAACTCCCATGCCTCCCTTCCTCTCCTTTCTCTCCTCTTCTCTGTCTCTCTCCCTGCTGATATAGTGAAAATCAATGGCTCCTCTATTCAGTGGAAGGTCTGATGTCTGCTAATGAAATCCTATCTGCTATGAGTCATCCATCTGATAGCTACTGGGACAACGAGTGGCAGAGGGACCGTCTCTGCAGCACACCTCTATGGGCACATTAATTCATGCAAACATAACTATGCTGTGTGTAGTGGTAAACATTAATAATTGAGGTCACTCTCCAAGTTAAACTGCCCATATTAAATGCCAGACACACACAAATGCGTGCACACACACAAACATGCGTGTACACACTCTCACTCTCAAGCAGTGGTTGGGCTGTTTTGGTCTATGATCAAAGTATTCTCGGCCACTAGTTCTGGATTGAACACAGAGCATATGCTTTGAGTGTATGATGTATAATGTATGTTTAATGTTCATATCATATCCTCTAAAAACTGACAGCCCGGTTTTTGTAGCCATACTAAAAATGTCCATTTTTATCAATTAAAAATTTAATTGCCAAAAAAGATGATAACAAATAGCATTTATGTTTACATAAGTAAATGTTTATTTCCTGTGAAGTCAGTTTCCTGTTGTGCTAAAATAAGCCAGCCACGTTTAATCTCTAACCAAATTTACCGTGTCAGACATAAAACAATAAAAATCTATTCATCTGAAAACATACAGCTTTTCATCTAAATATCTGAAACAATGATATCTGTTAAATCTTCATTCAATTACTATTATTCTTAATCCCTTATTTCATTCATAACTTCTTTTTTTTATATGAACACATAACAATCTTTTTCATAGCCAGCCCATTCACAGTTTGTTTTAAATGACCTGTGACCAGATTATCACAGCTAGACCGATAAATTGACCAGGCTGATATTATTATATTATAAGTATTGGCCTCAAAAATCCAGTATTGGTCGGCTATACAAGAGGTGTACTGAGTGGGACACTTGACTACTATCTTCTGATATAGTTGAAAAATGTCTTGTCTCTGCACTCTAGAGGACAAACCATGTGATGGTGTTACTGGTTCTAAACAACCTCAGACATATCTTTGACATTTATGTAGTGCAATTTCTTCTTATTTATCAGCCAAAATACACTGATAGCAATATAATTGTGATAAGTAATACTGGATGATATATCGGCTTAGGACTCTAATGGACAAAAATATCCTATTTATCCACTTTACAGTTCATTCCTAAAATACAGTAAGTTATAGAGGTAGAGGACTTTTGGTTTTCTAATGTTGTCTTAAGGGCCATTAAAAACGACCTATTTTTAAGGAATGACATCAATTTGAGAATTTGCAAACACATTTACTTTTAGAGTCACACAAATCAGTGCATGCAAACATACGCAAGAATGAAAGAGTAGAGTGATAGAGTAGTAGAGCATTTATCTTCCACTCTTTTGCATATAGATGTAAACCAGGCCTATACACTATGTATGCAAAAAGTACAGACATTAACTCACACTAACTCAAACAGAAACTTTCCATGAGACAGTACATGCCTGAAAACACACACAGCTGGCCAGACACTTCCGTCCATGCTGTGTTACACTTTTAATCACATCCTCAAAACGCTCAGTTCATCCCTCTTTCATGAATTACATTTCTCTGACCCTCAATCCCTGCATCTCTCTCTCTTTCTCTTTCTCTCTCTCTGTGTTTCTCTCTCTCGGCACTCCAACCTTTCAATCCCTCCTGCTTCACTACATCTCTCAACCAGTATCAATCTAAACGCTGCTAATCTCTTCCTGTAGCTGTGTCTCTGCGTCACTGTGCTAGTGCATCCTCCACTGATTGAAACGGACATCTGTTTGCACTAGTCTGGCTCGCAGCCATACATGCTCGCCACCAGACACATCCACAGATAATAGCATAGAGGGGATTTTTCACACGTATATGGATGAATACTATGCCGCTTTTTCCTAATAAACATCGGGACAGAGTGTTGAAAGAGACACATATCTAGAAAATGGAAGGAAGAAACAGACATGAAAACTAAAACCTAAAAGGAAACATCAAAAACAGATGTCAGCAGTCTATCTTGTATTTCAGGGCTTACTCCCACAGATAGTTAGACGGACATACGATAATGTGAGGTCATGTTAAAATACTTCATCTAAAATATCAGTGATAAAACAGACACACAGATGTTCATGTGAGTTCCCAGAATCAAAGAGCAAATGGAGTCAGCAACAGTCAACAAACCACACAGGAAGAAACTAATTTTAACGAAGGCTGAGATGCTATTTTCTTCACTGACATTAGCCTGAGTTGGAATTCAATACGGACGATAAGTTATGACATGATTCTCAATGAGTGGAAAAAGTATATCATGCTTGCTTGTATTTCCCCCTGGCAGTATTCCTAAATATGTAACCCACTGGGAAACTAAGGAAATCACTAACTGAAGTAGATGACGCAAGCTGAAGGTAAGTGGTACCACAAAACATGTCTCATCAGTGCATCAACTAGCACCATGATCACGGGCACCGATAATTATCTCACTAATGAAAAAAAAAGGCCAAACAAATCCATTTAGTTGCAATGAGATTTGATGTTTATTAATTAAGTGGCGTCGAAGGACATCGAGCCAAGCACTAACAGTCAGCTTGGGAGCTACATACATTATACATAGAGACACATTAATATTCGATTGCCAAGTAAATTCAACTTCCCTGAGGGTTTCCCTGCCACCATGTCTATTCACTTCTTTTTCCATAATATAAAAAAAAAAAAAAAAAAAAAAAAAAAAAAAAAAATCAACATTTTCGAATCTGTAGAACAACGGGAAATAAAAGACGCTTGGAGGAAGAAATTAGCGAAAACAGACCAAAGGCTTCTCAGAAGGAGAAGGGGTGGTTTGAGGCAGAGGATGTGGAAGCAGCAGAGGTAAAGTGAAGACAGAGATGCCAATGAAGTCAGCGCCACCAAAATCATTACCAATCTGGGGCAATAAATTATGGTAAATGAGATGATGTAGGGATCTGGGTGGACCCACTGTTGTGAACAAGCTTCTGGAGGAAAAAACAAAACCTTTTTCTCTTTGTACATGCAGGAGTGGTAACGGAAATAATGATGTAACTGAAGCTGCCATTTTAAACCAAGATAGGAATCTAGATATAGACGGGTACAATAAAGTTATAACACAATAAAAGGAATAATAAAATGTGAAGATGCGAAGAGCGCAGGCGTAGTTTTGCTTCTCATTTCTAAAATCACCCCTACAACCGCATGAGCTGGTCCAATTCCAAAAAAGCAACTGATGTCACAAAAACAAGGAAGTGAATCAACAAAATACAGGCCTTTCATGATCACACTGTCCTCTCTCCCTCCCTTTGTATCTATTTGTCTTGCCCTCTCCCTCCGGGGTTCTGACACACATTGCTGCTCTCCATGCATCTCTTCTACTCTCACGCTATCCTACTCTGACATTTTAAAGTCACTTCATCTCCTTTTTCCAATTTCCACCACACCTCATTTTGTTTATCAGCCTCTTCCTGGCAATAGTTTTATAGTATACTCTTCTCTCTCTCTCTCCTTTTCTATGCCCTGCTTATGTCAGCTTCTTTCGCTGTGTCTCGTTCATTGTCTGTCTCTCCTCTAATTGGGTACTGTGGATTGCTCTCCTTGCTGCACTGCTATGGACTCTATAAAAGAAATTATTATGAAAGGATTGAGAGAGAGAGAGATACAGGGAGACCGTGTAATCCATGGTGTTAGGCTAACAAGCTGACCTAGGCTGTGACCTGTACACAGCCCTGCGGTGTGTGTTACAGTATGTGTGCATATACTGATACATAGATGGCAAGTCAAGATTTGTATCATTTCTCACATTGAAACAACAGCTTATTTAATTGCTTTTTGCCTGAATTCTGCTTGTTGACACATCTGCAGACTTTTCCTGTTCCTTTCTTGTCATAAACCCCGACACAGAGGCACCCAAGGCGCCATCACAGTGATGACATTAGCAGCAGCCATAACACTAGACTGTTCTCTTATGATAAAACTGCAACCACTGATTAAATTGGACCACACATCTTTGACAGCAAATCACCTACTGTTTTGACAGCAGGCTCCTCTAATCTCTGTGTGGACCCTGTCAAGCTGCAAACAGCATTCCTAGGTTGTTGGTTAATGCTATGTGCTAATTCCTGCTTGTTTTGAACGTGCTATGTGAAGTATTTCAATATGAATAAAATCAGCACGCCACTGATGAGGAGATAAGAAGCAACTATTGCATGGAAATTATTTTTATTATCATTTAGTCAAGGAAAATTACCTGCCACATTATGTACAATGTGCAGATTTAATGTTAATTTTTAACTTCTCTATATCAAACACACTGAATAATGATCCTGTCAAATGGAAAATTACCTCAAAAAGTCATGTTTATCCGATAACATTTTTGACAAAGACACTTCTCAAATTGAATCCGATATGACATTCAGAGGAAACTGTTTGATTACACTGGAGAAGCTGCCACTGGATTATACAAACATGTCTGTTTATCTGGCTCTGAATCTTAGGCATCATTGCATAAGTGTGTGAGTGTGAGTGGGTGTGTCAGCACAGTGAACAAGATGGAATTTGGGATGGTTGTTGTGAGGCTGTTCTACTGCTGCTGCTGTGTCTATGAATGAATGGATGAATACGGTGTTATGAAGAGTACAAACGAGAACAAGCCAATTCATTTTGACTGCTTTTCCCTTCGCCTCCTCCTCTCCTGAGTCTATGTCCCTGCGTGTCTTTGTTGTGGGAAAGTTCATTTGGGTCTCTGTCAAACTTATTGTCAAGACCAACTACAATGGACCCATTCTACTGTGACACATTCAACAATGAGCTTTCCTCTGTGTCTGCCACACTTTGTGAAGAAGACACACACACACACAAACAAGCACTTTGATGATTGAACAGACATCCACATGCATGCCTTTATCATGCCGGCATTGTCTAATGTCGTGTTCGCATCCATGCACACTTGTCACTTCTCCAGAATACACACTTATGTCACACGTAGCTTTGTCTATCAGCAACTCGTCCTTTTGGAGATGTTGCCATTAACACAAAATGTCTTCCAGTAAAAATGATTGGTAGATCTGAGCGTCTGTGTTTATTCAAGACTCTTGACCAGAGCCACCAGATTAGACTAATACCAGGAATAACAGGGACTCAATTTATGACTCAGGACTAAGAATCAGTGGCACCAGTTGTTAAGTTTATTCAACGTGACGGACGACAGGGAGATACAATTATGCATTCTGCATTTCATATTCACAGAAGGTATGCTGCTCTGTTTCATACCATCATAAAATCTCTCCCAGGCTACTGAGGGCTGTTTCCGATGCATCAGCCCACATGAGTTATTATGCATTTGGCCGATGGCAAGACATCAAATTACTCATTTGGGTATGCGACAGGGTCAGTTCAGCAATCGTTGCACAAAAGGATACGAGATGAAACATATAACATTAACAATTCCACAACAATTGAACAGGTCTGGTGCAACACTGGCCTCCATCGTTTTTTTTGGTGCCCACTCAAACACAACAAATACCTATTTATTCAGAAATCAATGAAAAATTGCACTTGGAAGCCTCTGCCTAGCTCATTACAAAAACAGACATGAGTCAGCCTTATGGTCGTTACCAGGGAAACCATATGACAGCAGAGTCCCTCTGAGCGAGAGTTAGAGGGTATTTGCTATGCGGGTAAATTGAGCAGAGTTGACCGCAGACATGCTGACTATTTGACATCACTGATCCTTCTCAATGGCATTGCCAAGTGATCATGGTGAAGTTTTTTTCATGGCAATGTTTTGTAATGTCACTGTGATTGTGTCTGTTAGATTAGTACAGTTTGTAATTATTGTATGATATGGTTGAACATATTATTCATGTAAGCTAATGCTGCCAATGTTGTTTAGGTAAGTCTGTGTAGCAGAAAACAAAACACTAATTTCCCGAATGGAACTAAGGGCTTTGAAAGACAAAAACTGGAATATGACTGTGACCACCAATTCCATTTTTTGGCAGCAGAAAACACAATAATATATATACTTCATGCATGAGGTTGCTGCCACATGAATAGCTGACTATCTTCAAACCGATGTCATTCAGTGTTTATAAGATATTTATCATCAACAGAATTATAAGCCTGTTTTGACAAAGCTTATAAAAGTGATGGGTTAATGTTAAGTTGTAGTCCAAACGCTGGCACAAGACACATTAACAACAGACTGGTTATTCCAATTCCACAGGACTCTCTGCAGTAATATCATGATGCTTTCATTAAAATTACATTGAAAGAGATGTTATTTTATGCTGCAATGCTTTTGACAAGCTGAGTCAGTGGACATGACCCTCCATGCTTGTATGCATGACATGAGCTGACATACAAAGACAAGGAATTCAGAGCTTAATTTGTTTTTAATTGTATCCTGGCAAAACCAGTATAATCATACTGATATAATTTAATTTATAGGGTAATGTAATGTAATATGTAGTGTAATTTGACAACCCCAACTCAGCTACGATGACACAAAAGCAAACAATTATTAAGTTATGGTTTAATATAATGTCAGGTAATAGACCATTAAAGGAATGAAGTGGAGTCTGCCATATGGCCTAATGTCCTCTCTGACCTCTGCTCTGCAGAATTCCAGTTAAGGGTTTATCCAAGTTTCAGCCCAGCAAGCTCTAAGTACTCGGCCTCCCTGTGACAGTCTGATTCCTAGTCCTAGTAACTAGGATTAACAAGACTATACATCTGAAGCCCTGCTAGTGGCCATGAGAGACTGTTCATTACACCCTACAAAACTGTGGGACAGAGTCAACAACATACTAACTATATATACTGAAAACATACTGACAACAACATACTTATTTTGCTATTCTTAGAGCCTTATCCGTGCTGTGACCACAATGTTAACTTTCTCCTGATTGTGGTGCTGCTGGAAATGCCATGGGGTCATTAAAATTAAACGGGTTTTCCCATTGGGAACATAAATGTGCTCAGTTATAACAGTCTACAGATATGATTATGAGATGTTTTGTGTACAAAGTTTACATTTTGGCCCAAGGGTGGAAACAGAGGAAGTGCCCAATATGCGAAATGTTTAGGCTCTAGAGAGCATGAGAAAATGTCGTGGTCGTCCGCCTATTAGATGCTGTGTGCAAGGGGACTGTTTTGGCTTGTTGGCTGTGCTAAAAGAAAAGTCAGAGGGTCACTTTATGCATTAGGATTCATCCTTTGGTGATCAGGAATATCCAAAGGAAACTGCATAGCAATCCATCCATTGGTTTTCAAGATACATTTTTAAATGATACACTGTCCTTATGCAGTTAGAAATTTAAGTGTTTCATTAAACTTCACTATCATCTTAATATCTCTGCCACCTCTTTTAGCTCCTACCCTCACAGTCCAACGGGATTATGAATCCCACGCTATGCTGGAATGATTACCTTCAGGGGAGCTGAGTAAACTTCCAGTGAAACAACCACCACACAAGTTCAGACTCTAGTGATTACAAGAAATCACACAACAGCTTAATAGTAGAATTTAATACAGTGACTATTAAATCTGTCTAGCAATTAAATATACACACTATGCACCACAAGCAGAGATCCCAGTATATTAATTCAGAAAATTATCATGATACATGATAAGTATGATTCGTAATAAGTACTTTTAGATTGAACTAAAATATAGGTGGAGAGGCTCTTTTAAGGAAAAAATAGCTCATAGATTTTTTTTTTCTGAAAGTATGGTGGGTTTTTGGTTTTGCTGGAAGTAATTTGGAGGTCACAATTTACCAACTGTTTTATTTAGCACAACATCCCTGTCTCTATCCCCTATATTGTGTCTAGAGGGAAGGGGATTGTCATTCCTGAGACTAGCACAAACTATCAAATTCGTGCTTTTGTCCTTTTTGAACTAAAATTAAGTAATCACCCCATGTCTTCTACCCCATGTGTTACCCAGGGACAACCATGCTGTCCATTGCATGGGACTTTAAAAAGCAGAGCTAACAAGGATTAGCTTCCAATTTTAACACCTGACTGTAATCCTGCCCTCACACAGTCCATGCTAAGCCTGTGCTAGCCATGTAAATGGAAGGGAAGCTGTTTGCGGACTGTTTTTTTTCCCCTTGCAACTGTTACCTAATAACCTGGCACCTGGCTCGTGACAAATGCAGTCAATGACAGGACAGCACACTTGTAGGAGAAGAGGTGGGGGTTGGTGGGGCAGGCAATCTCAGGCTTGAAGTAAAGCTGCAGAATTTTATATTAAAAAGACTCACCCGTGTCATCCAATGGTTTCTGTCAGTGTAATATTCTTGTGTTTCTGATTTTGTATCAGGAGACAATACTGTACATAAAACTGAATCAAGGATCTGTGAAATGCAACATGGAATGCAGAGCACATACTATCCCATCTTACTGATCAACACTGTGCACGATTTAGGGTTTACCTTCAATACCCATACTGGTTAATAAACACTTTACACTAAAGGGGAAAAGACAGAATGAGTGGTGAGAAAGATGGGTGTGTGCTGCAAACACAACTCCATCCAAACTGGACAAAAAGAATGTGGCCTTCTGTACCACATGATTTCTGTATTGGCCACCTCAACTAATTAAAATGTGATTCACTCAATTAAAATTTACGTCTTCTCCAAATAAATAGAGCAGACCAGTAAACATAGATCTTTATTTACCATGCATTACTGTTTAACAGAAGGATTGGACACGAATAAATAAGAAAGTCAACAGATCACCAAAAACGTGGTTACATGTTTTTATTTGGAGACTGTCCATTGGTCCAAATGCCCATTATTCCGAAAACCCAATAGTTTGAAAAATGTCCCATTGGACTGACAACCCATTACCCCAAAAAATGAAATGCCCACTGCTCCGAAAGCCCGTTGCTCCATTTGGATAATGGGCTGACGGACTAAGGGGCTTTTGGTCAAACGGGAAGTATTTCAAACTATTGGGGTTCAGAATAGTGGCCCATCAGACCAATGGCATGGTACCCTTTATTTTTATGTGTCTTACTGTCCAGTTCACTGCTTTACTATTCTACTCTGTCTGCAAACTCAATTTCTCTTATAGCACGGTGATAATTGATTTACTGACTTAATTTGTTTTCATGAAATTTCACAACTTAACTGCCACTTCTGCAAAATGTAGAAATGTTGGCTAAGCAAACATAACAACATCCTCCATGGCATCTTAACAGAAATGTGCATCACACTTCCAGCCAGTAGGCTCAGCATTCCAAATGAGAAAAAAATGTGGTTTGGGACTATGAATTAAATATGACCGAGAAGTCCAAACTACTGGAGACTGCAAACTATCAGAAAAGCTGTCACTAAAATTTACTGTACAAAATCAATGTGCAAGTAGCACCCTTTATTCCTGAATTAAATAACCTGGCCACTGGTACGGTAAAACATGTTTTATTCTCTTGTGTAAAAGAGAGCCAACAGCACATGAACAGGGAGCAATTGCATCGTTCCTGCCTAAACACTGATAGACAGACAACCACAGACACACAAAAACAACCAGACAACCAGTTAATGAGATTCTTCCTAAGCAGCAGACTGGGATGGAATCACTAAATACATCAGAATAAACATGCTTGAGGAACACTATCATCCTTCTTTTTGGAACATAGACAAAAAAATAATCATCTTAAGGAAAGATGGCTAATATTGATTTTTTATTATATGTACACTGCCTCAAAATGTTGCCGAAGCATCATGGGCCGAAAGCTTACATAACTCAAGGTTGATTCAGTGAAGAGCAGCATTTCTAGGTTGTTCTGCTCAAATACATGGCCATGACATGTCAAATATGGGATGCCTAAACAATATGAAAGATGAGATAAAAGATATCATATGAAATGGATAGAGAGTTTCGTGTGCCAGCTGCAGAGCTGTAGGGATTCATGCCTACATCACTGGCCTTCCCCCTGATGATGCCATCAATTAAAGGGACATGAAACTAAAACAGTCATCAACTCTCTTTTTCCTCACTATGCTCAACCTAACAGTGATGGATCAGTCTAACTATGGGTGGGCACAAATGCACGCATGCACCCACCCATACAGATATGCAATCCACATGCAAATACTGGGTAAAATGGCAATGTGATGAGATACACAGTAAAGGCATACGGCACTATGCGTATGTGGTGTGTGTGTGTGTGTGTGCATGTGTTTCAGAGTACACCATACAAAGAGAATTTATACAAGTGAGCCAGCTGGGCACATAAGCCCTCCTGCACAATAAATCCAAATAATCCTTTACGATGGGAAGTGGGAAAGGGGGGGGGGACAACATATACACACACAGACACAAACTCACAAAAGGTACACACGGTTCAATTAGCCTCGCCATTGTGCATCTGTGGTAGACATTCAGTGTCTGTGCCCTTTTCCCAAGAATAACATGCAAGTCACCGGAATGTATGCACTCAAAATAGCAGGGCGGCTTATGACATTTGAACCTCCCAAACACACACACACACTCTTGCCAGCAGATGAAGCGGTGTAGGACAAGGACATAAAGGGGGATTACCCTGAATTACAACAGAAAGGGGGACAGCATATTAATCAAAAATGTCATCGTACCTTCCATCATGGTTGCAGATTTGCATTCCTCTATCTCCAAGGAGCCTGGAATGAAAGCAGGAGGTGTGGGGGGAGAAGAGAAGAAGCCCCCAGTTACCAGAAAGATACAGTAAAATTGATGGGCAGCAGAGCAGCCGTGTGCGTGTGGCTAACGCCCTGGCTAACTGTGAGCCTCCGACACCCCCAGACGTCGCCTGTCAACTAGCCAAAGAGGGAGAGAGATACAGAGAGAGATAGAAAGAGAGAGAGAGAGAAGAGAGAGGAGGGGTAGGGGCCTGGCCGGGCTAGCTGCCGATCAGAGCTGGGGCTTAAGCCATGGATGCTGCTACTGCTGCTCCTGCTGCTCCTGCTGCTGCTGCTACTGCGGCTCTAACCTACACATTCAGCCGAGGATGCTGAGAGGTGGGGGAAAAGCTAACTGGAGGAAAATAAATAAATAAATCAGGCAGGGTAGAGAGAGGGAGGGAGGCAGAGAGACTGAGAGGGTGGGAGGGAGTTTGTGTGTGTGTATGTGTGTGTTTGGTAGGGGGGGTGGTAGTGTTGAGGAGGGGCGGAGGCAGTTTGCTGAGGTCATAGATGGGCTCAGCCAATCCCTGCGGCTCTTTGTGGAGTCACATGGCTTACAGCTTGAATCTCCTGACACCATAGCCCAAGAGAACACTACATTAGTAACCTCTCTTGCTTAACAAATAACTGTTCGGATACACTAAATACACACACACATTTACACATCCAACTAGAGACACAGACAAAGCCAACAGACATGTACAGAGTAAATACAGATACACAAAATACACACACACACACACACACACACACAAACAACATACACCCCTCCCCTTCACCCTACCTTATGTCAGTGCAGTGTGCCGAGCCTGCCCAGTGGTGAATGACAATTATTTGCTCACGGAGAGAATAACGTGCAGGTGTGAGCCAAGTGACAGCCCATGTTTAGCACACACACAGGCTCTATTGTAACACACAACTGCACAAAATATTTGCCCTGCACCTTCTCTCACAGTGACTATTCCTGTAGTAGCTGCTTGTGTGTGCCTGCCTCTGTGTCCCGCCCTCCTTAGAATATCGGTGTGGTTTCACTCTGCCCTTTCTTTCTCTCCTCCTCTCACCGTTCCCTCCCACCTTCCTTTCACTCTGCCAGTCTGTTTCACTCCGCTGTCTATCTTTGCCTCTGTGCTTTCCCACTGCATCGGGACGAGGATCGATCAGTGTGACGTCATGGCAACGCAGGCTACAAATGCAACCCACAAGAAGGAAGGGCTGATGACAGACTGGCCCCCGGAGAGGGGTGTGTGCTTGTGTGTGTGTGCTGATTAATTTTCTATTACAGGGTGAAGAGAGAGAGAGAAGGAGGGGGGGGGGGGGGGGTGTTAATGTGGACAAGTCAAAGAGCAGAGGAGACTTACAATTAGGCAAACCTGGAAAACAACAACAACAACAAAAGAAACAGTAAAGTGACATTTGGTCATGAATGAATGCAGCAACAACTGGAATCTATTATTATCATCATCATTAGCTGTATTAATGGCAGTGTTCTGTATTGTGTATCTGTAATATTATACAGTTACCAGTATGTATATATATATAATATATATAGAAAGCAATATGACATACATACATACATACATACATACATATATGACAACAAACATTTGTTTCCTAATATTTAAATCTAATTTATTTATTCTGTTTTGAATATACAAGATCCAAAAAAAACACAATGCAGCCAGAAAGAAAAAAAAATAAACATAAAAATTTAAAAAGCAAAAACATCAAAATGTGTAAAAATGAAATTAATAAAAGGAAACCAACAAAGAGAATGATGATAATCAGTTTGTCCCTACACTACTTAAGTATGCTCTGTACATCAAACACAGATACAGTTCTTGTGTAAGGGAATCCTACATGGGTTTTCAGGAGGTTCATAGAGGAACCCCATATGTACTCAATGTCTTTGGGTTTTCCCTGAATTGGAAATCTAACATTTGCCAAAGAAAAAAACTTTATACTTTGGTCCTGAGAGTTGTTTGTTCTGTATTCTTTCCTAATATTATTCAGTAAATCTGATTAAAATGGGGAGAAATCTGTAAGAAAACTTTACAAGCAAACTAAACTTCAGTATTGTTTCATAATTTTCTGTTTTAAAAACCGAAACCGCTCTTTTTGCAGTGCATTTCTCCCAATTTATTTCCAGATTGTGTACGACTTACTAGGAAATCCATGTAATCATTTATAGCTGTGGCAGTTCACAAAAAAGAACTAGTAAGCCATATCTAATTGGAAAATATGTGTAAACAAAATATTTGGTCTTAGAGGCCAACGGAGAAAGAGGTGGAAGGGTATTGTTCACTTATACTATACAGTTGTATGTATTTATGGATGTATACTGTCTACGTTATGTGTTTGTGTTTTTTCATTTTCTCAAGAGTAACAGAGTATCTCTCTCCCCCTCTTCTTTCTTCTGTCATGCTTTAACCAGAGCCAGACATGTGCCTCTACATGCCTGATGCATCCTCCTAAGTCATGCTTAAGCCCATGTGGTGGTACCCCCAACCTGCCCCAAATGTCTTTCTCTTGATCAGCTATCACTCCTTCTTCCTTTTTCATTTGCTGATTTTCCCCTTTTACTTGTTTTCACCCTGTTATTTTTGTGAAGCTGCCTCCATGTGGCCCACTCTGTCACTTGCCTCCTCCCTCCTTTCATCCCACTGTCTCTCTCTGCCCAGCTCCTCTGTCTCAACACCCAGCAGATGCTCCCAAGGAGGGGGTCCCCACCCCCCAACCCTGCCCCCAGCTTTAACTCCCTTCCCCCTCATATTTCATTCTCTCACTCACTCCAAAGCTGTATTTACTGACTTCCTTGGCCTCTCCCCTTTTTGATTTAGTTCTGCGCCCCCCCCCCCCCTTCTTTTCTACCTCATCATTTATGCTCTCTCTCCATATCTATTTCCCATCACTTTCTCTCTCTCTCTTTCTCCCATTTTCTTCTAAATCATTCCTCTTGTCTCATACCTGCTCACTTCCCTCGGCTGCTAGACAACCAGCTAATTCTCCTGTACTGCCATCTAGTGTTCACTTAGACTCAAGCAGAATGTTTACAATTGCACTGGTGTTATGGCTTCAATGCTGAGGAGTAGTAGATGTTTGCTCGTATAGTGTACTGTAATACCATCTACATATTGTACTGGGCATGTCTGTGACAACAAAGCTGATATGTGGAGGTATGTACAGTGATTATGCAGCTGACTCATGCTACCAGGACAGCTAGTGGAGGAGTGTAGAATAAGGGAAGAGGAAGGGAGGGGGATTTTCTAAATAAAGCCTAATGCCCTGTAAGCTATGTTTTGGAGCTGCAGCAGTGGAGCAGCATGAATAAAGACACACACTTCTGCCTATTACTATGGAGAAGAACAGACCATCACACCCACCGAAATGGGCATTTGCAAAATATATCAGAGAGAGGTGCTATTTATGACAGTTTCAGTGTGTGGTTTTGCCAACACTATTTAATTCCCCACTCATATGCACACCAATGTTGCCAAAATCCAGTCACACCTAAAAAATATTGCACAATAACTGTCAAAATGGTCACAATGTTTTGTCTGTGTACTGTATATGGGAAAGCACCTGAACAAGTTGACATAAAGTTGGACTTATAGCCATATGGATGTCACCATGAGACTTTAATTTGACATGAATTTGTTAAAGATTTTGTTTGTAAAGAAGAAAAAATCTGAATAATGTAAAATCCTTTCTAATTTTGTTGACTGAAGTAAAATGTTTTAAAATTTTCACCACAGAGTTGAGATGCGGAGGACAAGTTGTTTTATTGAAAGAAGAAAAAAAGAAAATAAATTAGCAGAAGCCCTTTGACATTTGTAGAGTATGTGTTGAAAGTCTTGAAAGGGGTAGAGAAAAGCAAAATGTACAAAATAATTGAAATCTGTCTTATATATTTAGACCTGATTTTTTCTTGCAGTATTTAAAGAGGTTATATTAAGAGTTCTCGGTATAATAAAAGCATGTAAGCCAAGACAGAAAAGGCAGTTAAGTCATAGCCATAAGTGAAACATCTGTAGACTGTATAAAATCTCTTAAGATATCACGTACATGTTCCAAATCACAGTTAACATTTTTCAAGCCCTCCATTTAGATTGTCCATGATATTCTCCAGAGTTCATTAGTAGTCAATCGGCCAGTCAGTCATTCCAAAAATGCAAAACACCTTCAGTATGTCACTTTGCTTTTGACTGCTACATTGCTATAGATGGCTTTAAAACAGTGCAGCTACAGCAAAAAATATTGTTGTTGTTGTTAATGCTGTCCTTGTGCACTTTAGTACATCATGTGATAGACATGCCTGTGACACTATTAACCTCTGAACTAGAAACAGAAGCTTAAAAATACAAACTGAGGGCAACATATTTGTCTTTTGTCACTTTGTGAAAATTAACATCATTGTAACTTTGTTATAATGTGTGTTAAAGGTAGAGTCAGTCATTCTGGAGAAAGACTGTTAATATTTGAACTAAACACCCACACAAATACACACCTCTCTTTGTGTTCCCGAGCTGAGAAGACAGCAGCTGGCCAAACTGCCTTCACCAGGCAGCAGAAATTTACTGAACCAAAATGTTTTGCATGTAGGCTCCATGTGAAGAAATAGAAAATGTTTATATTTACTGATTCATTGATACAGTTAATAAAGTAAGTTCAACACATATATAGCAGGATATTTGTGTGATTTAAACAGCTGCCTGCTGACAGAAACAGACTTGTAATTGTTTCGTGAGAAAACACCTTCAATGTGAATTGGCCACAATCTCTCTCTCTCTCTCCAGCTCACCAGCCCTCCCCCACCATCCAACAGATGCTGGAGACAGGGACAAGAACAGGAGTCATGTCTTCACACAGACAGTGGTTCTGATGACTTCCACCTGTCCTGTGCACAAGCACCAACACCCCCTGCTGATTGACTGGAATAGATTTGTGTGGCTCGGTCTGAGCTACTTTGTTTCCCATTTACAGAGCCAGTGCTGTGTATGAACTCTGTTGTTGCTCTTTTTCAGTACACAAACAGCTAGCAGACTGTGAGGAGATAATTATTGAATTTGACAAAAAGTATATTGAACAATCTTTCTCCAGAATCACTGACTCTACCTTTAACTCAACATAGTGACCTGGGCTATGATCCAGTTGACTACATTACATAGCAGGCCAGTGGATCTGACATACACTCTCATAGACATAATATGATTGATAACATGAACATCATTGTCTTTGATCACTTAGCTTTGATATCAAAGATCTAAGAGATCAGAGGTCAACTGAAACAAACACAACACAGTAGACAGCAGAGAAGAGCAAGAGAAAGTAGTAGAGCATGCAGCTTTAGGAAAATGAATTGTGTGTGGTAATAAATGGTTATTCTTCTCTTTATCTTTCTAGCTTTCTGGCTCTCCTTCCTCCCTCACTACTTCTATCTGTCTTTCTCTCTTTCAATGACAGTACCAGACTGTTTTCTGTTGCTGATGCACCCTCTGAAAGGACACACTGCACAGTGCAGAGACACACAAACACACCTAAGCATGCAAACACACACATCCACATATTATGGCAACAAAATAAAAGTAAGGTCAATGAAAAGGTGAAGGTGAATGACCACAAGCACACACACTTACTACTACAGTAATGATTCATACACTCACAACCCATTAAACCACATATCTAGAGTAAAAAAGTGACTTATATGCCTTGTTTTCAGCTATGTTAACAATCTACGTTCTCACTGGAGGAGGAGGCACTGTACTGTCGCACAAGAAAGGTGTACTTACTGTACCTGCAACGATGCGAAACCAGCCGGTACACAGCTCCTCAGCCATTTAGAAATCTCTCCATGGACCTCTTACCCCAGCCAGAGGGATGAGAAGGGAAAACAATGAACGGAGGACAAAGACAGTCTGCTGCAAAAGAGAAGGAGGACACAGGGATGAGGACTAATCAAGGACTCTGTCTGCCTGAGCTACTGAGAGGACACACACACCGATGCGGACACCAGCACATAAATTAAGAACTGCAACTGCACTGGCAAAGGAATACACCGCTATACACCAACATAAACCTGTGGAGAATACTAATGTGGCACAGTAGGCAATGAGTCCAGATTAGTCGGGCACTGAAAGACAACATGTTTATAGTGCAGACACACACAAATATTGTGAATAGCTTTCCCTAATCATATACATATTCTTGAGTACTAACAGAAGACAAATATTTTAGACTGTATGTATGCAATTAACAGATTTTATAGTTTGGTTATTCTGCAAGTCTACTACTTTGTTATGGTATTTCAAAAATCCCCAACTTTTCAACAGTCTGAATGTGCTTTTGAATGAGCAAGGTTATATATGATGTGTGTATTACTTTACTGACTTCCTATACTTTTAAGCTCAGGTTCTTGGTGCTGTCAACTCTTCCTGCATATGAAAAAGTTGCAAGTTTCACAGATTAAAACATAATTCCAGTTTCCAGTAGTGAAATATTAATGAAGAAGCAACATTCACCAGTCAATCTTTTTTGTTTTCATTTGTCTCTGCTGAGGACACAGCAGTGTCAAAATATTCATCACTATTGAAGGTAAATCACTGTGTTCCAATTTTTCTATCCTGGACATCACTGGCAGAAAACTTAAAATATTTGTGTATTAGAATAAGTTGGTACAAAGAGTCAAACTAGGACTAGGCCTGATTGTTCGACTAAATCTTAATCTAATCTAATCAAATGAAAATCTAGAAATTAGATTAATAAACCAAGAGCTAAAAATGACATTTGGCAAATGCAGTTACTGTTGATTTATTTCCCAATGAAAGTCCAAAAATGACACATGCTGTTGGCGCCATCTGCTGTTCACTTTAACACAGTGCTCTATTCACTCATAAATACCTACCCTTTGATACACCTCTACATCTGCTATTAGCTTCTTCCTTCACAGAACAGAACAAGGAGAGTAAAACATGCAGTTTGACATAACACACATTCACACAGTAAAAAAAAGGAATCCAGGTAAAAAAAAATGTGATCTTTTCATGACAGATGCAATATCTGCAGAATCACATTAAGACTGGTTCACTGCAATACTAACCCCAGTATTAGCAATGACAGTCCCTGGTGACACTAATACGCTATAATAATTTAGAGTTAAATATATAAGCTTGATACCTGCACTAACAATGACATTTCACTTTACTGTCACATTGAACAAAGTGCTACACAGTCCTGGGTCCTTATCTCAGTAAAACACTCTCTCCTGAGAGTGGCGCCTCTCCTCTGCATTTAGACAGACATCAGTTATTATTCAGAAATAGACTATGGGCAACGATGCTCTTTCATATACCTCCCAAATGACAGAAACCTGTGTAAAGTAAGGTTGTTTATTTCAAAAGCAGTAGACGCAACAGGAAAGCAAATGCTCCATTTCCATCCCAAACTCATCTATTGCTCTCATTCTCCTCTCTTTCATCCTTTACTTTGCATTTGTCTCCAACTACCCCCCACCCTTACATCCACCTACCCACATACACCCTCCACCAGCCTCTCTCTGACCTATTTTCTCTTCGCATTTGCTTATGCCTTTCACCTGTGGGAGGCAGTATTGCACTCATCTGGTTATTTTTCGGTGACGTCTCTTGGCATCCGTTTGCAGGTCCAAAATGTTTTTTACCATCAGCAAAAAATCACAAGACAAATTCAAATGGGTAATCACTCTGTTATTGTATAAATACAGTTAAGAAGGGAAAGCTGCATTTAGCAGCAAACTGCAGTTATCATCTGGCAAGTAAAAAACCACTGGGAGAGGAGGATGAGGCATGGTGATGCCAGTTCAGGTCCCTGAAATGCTTATCATTTATCAAATGTGTTCTAGTTCCATCTTCAATTTCCCTAAAATAGCAACCTTGCACAAACTGTGCTCTCTGCTTTGCACTAGCAACAGCTAGTGCTAAAGCATTGTGACAATCAAGAAAAAAAAAATAAATAAAAATTGTAATATCCAATTAATTATAAGATAAATGGAAAGACCAAACATTTGCAGATACAAATTTACAAATGTGAAGATTTGTTGCTTTTCTTTGTTGTATTTCATGGTTAACAGTAACTATCTTTGGGGTTTTTGACTGTTGGTCAGACAAAATAAGAAATCTGGAGACATCGATCTAGGCTCTATGGCCTTAAGATGTATTTAAAGATAAACAATTAACACTAAACAATTTAACAAAAAATACTGAAGGATTACTGAATAGTCAAAAACACATTTGAAGCCGCAGTCATAACATCGCCCAATCCTTTTTGGTGATTAGCAAACGGCTCATCAGACAGACAGGCAGGCTAGACAAGACAAAGTTAAACAAAAGGGTGAGTGACACTGCTTAGTATCACAATATCAAAAGTTCTGCTGGGACGCAGGGTGTGGATCACCGTTTTAAATTTCAAAAAGCCCCATGATTCACAGTTATATAAAAGAATCTGAATCCAATCCAATGAAGTCTTATCTTTTGCCACATTTACCGAGCTAAGCAGGATGATGACCCTTATTCATTGCTACAGGAATAGGGAAAGCCCAGTGGCACATGACCATACACTGATGTGAACCAAGCCAAGTGATAAGGCCGGCATTTCTCCTACTATCAAATCATTAAGTTCAACGACAGCAGACACTAGCATTACTCAATTAGCAGCAATATGTATTCATTCATTTTATATTCTGTTACCTTTCACTAAAATAATGGTTTGGATTCAACAAGAACACCTTGTATTTCTGACGAATCAACATTACGTTTTCACCTGGTTTCCGAGGTGGATGTCTAATCACAATAGATGAATTTCATGAGAAAGGCTTTCTTGATGATGTGTTGTTTTAAATGTGAACCACAGGTTACGTGTGACACACCTCTCACGTACTACCTTTGTGGAGGTCTCTATACTTAGCTTGAGGTATGTCAACACAGGACAAGATTTTTTTTTTTTTCTCTAAAATACGATGCTTCTCAGTGAACGTCATCTCTATACTGGGACTTCCCTGGGCTCATGTTGCAACTGTCACGTCTCATGTCCCAAGGCCTTGTGCCATTTCCTGCACACTGCTGAAGCAACATCACAGCAATCCTCCACCCCGCTCCATCTTCCTCCACCCCCAAAGTGCCCTGATGAGGGATGATGATTAGGCAGCAGTCATTAAAACGTACACAGACAAACACCCACCCACCGATTAGGCAGCAGTGAGTGCAGTCAAACCAAAACAACATTCCACTCTGCGGCAGGGGAAGGCATGCAGGGCGATAAGGCGTGGTGATGGCAGGGTGCCATGTCGAGTGCCTACGTGCCATCCAGCCACTCATGATGCTCTCTGTCTGTTAGTGTTGCCAGCCAGACATACTGTTCTCTGTCATTACCCCACTTGCTGCCCTGCCCAGGGGGGGGCACACACATACACACACACACATACGCACATACACATTACATCAAGCAGCAAGGTTTTCTGTGTAATTAGCACCCACTTTCTAATTACTTGATGATGTTGAGGAGTCTGTCAGCTCATAGGTGGATTTGATTTGTTTAGTCTGATGCCATTGAGGGGGTATTATTTTGATTCTTAGCTTGATTTTCTTATAGGAAACATGGGAGTAAGTTTGGAATGACACTGTTCTCACAGACAAATAGGCCAGGTTTTCTTTCAGATGAGGGGACGAACCAGTCAGAGCTCTGTTAATTAGCTAGTTAGCATGTTTTGTGCTTGTCTCAACTTGAGATTTGTAATGACTACATTTCCCACTGCCTTGCTACATTGTAGCACCAGTTTAATAAACACCGACAGCCAGGATGATTTTCTGACCCTAAACTTCACCCAGAGTTAACCCATTATAACAAGCCCCCTCTGAAACCCCAGTCCTCCCCTGTAGCCTCAGAACATGGGTGGAAAAGATGAGCTCATCCCTCTGATACCGTGCCGGTCTGGTTTGTGGTCTCCCCAATGGTCTCCAGGATGTCAACACCGGTCCAATATGTCCCTCTTACTCACACCAATTACCATTTCCACACAGGACCCAAGCCTAAATAAACAAAGCCCAAACTTGCTATACAATCAGCTTATATCTATAAACAGTGGAGCAGCTTAAATTAGGCCACTCCCAAGAGTACCGGTCTTTGCTTGGACAGCCCGGCTGAGATGACAGAATGGAGCCAGATGAACTCACTGCAGGGCTTTTCAAATGAGTATTTTAAAGACAACAGGAACAGCAAAGGCATGAGTTTTATACCCTGTAACAGCTTCTAGATATCAATTCCACTTAGGAGTTGTGTTTAATGAGAAAATAACCCTCCAAAAGAAAATATTGCCAACTGAAAGGCCCCTCAACATAAAGCTAAAGTGGGAACAGGAAATCTCGCAGTTGTGTCTGACAACTCACAAAGAAAAATCCCATTTCCCATAGCTGAATTAGATTTGGAAAAAAGGAAGAACTTGCCTACGCTTGCTCATTGCTCACTCCAGTTTGGCTGGACACCCACGAGAATGTTGCTAATATAGGTTATGTGTGTGTGTGTGTGTGTGTGTGTGTGTGTGTATGTGTGTGTGTGTGCTATGACGTGCTGGTAGGAGCCTGGACAGGCCTCCCAATGACGCATTTAATACTGTACCCATAATTCATGATGCCTCTTAAAATAGGAGTGTAGATTCTTAAGATCTGCTGTATCTGACAGCACTTCAAAGAAGTGATTACAATGAGCCTGCCTCTGACATAGTACAGAAGGTCATGAAACAGACTCAAAGTCTTCATGGAAAAAGGTAAATGTGTCATGACAGAAATGTAACATGGGACTATTCTCACACTTTATAGGCCTCATAGCTCAACTAGGATATGTACAACCCACAGATTCACCACACTTCCTGAGTCAGGATGGTAGAGGATCAGTAAAGCAGTAGAAATTTACTATAGTGCAAAATATGTGCGTATAAGTGTGTTTTTGCATGTGCCTAATGGGTTGGAGTGAACGGGCAACACAGGCAGTAGTCGGCCATTCTTTTAGTAGATTTCAGCTCCATTTTTACTGTAATTGTATTACATGGATAAGACAGAGTACCTCCCTAAAGCTGAACTCTTATAATTTGTCTCTGTTAGAGAAGACATGCAAGTACTCAAGGGATCAGCCCTGATAGTATCAGCCCAACGCTGTGGCATTGTAGATACCAGATCCCCAATCAGAGCTGCAACTAATGATTATTTTCATTATTCATGTTTTTTATTTTTATATTTAATTGATTAATACTGTGATCTAAAAATAAGTTCAATTAATGACCATCAAAAATTCTCAGAGCCCAAGGTGACCTCTACAAAGTATTTCATTTGACGAGACAATAGACTGAGAACTCAGAGGCTTCCTGTGGCATCAATTCTTCCTACTTCTGTCCCAAAAAAAACATGAAGGAACTGTTGCTGCGCCTTTGGCACTCAGCTGATGCTACAAGTCTTTTTGAATTACATATTTATTCTTCAGCTTTCTTTTTCTCCTGTTGAGCGGCTCATATCGGCCGCTGTATCTGTGGGCCAGATTCCACTGTGAACTTCCCTTTGTTAGACTGCACAGTGCCATTCTGGTCTATGTTGAGGTACACCAAGGTGTCCTGTGGACCCTCTTGGGAGTGTGTATGTAGGACACTCTCTCTCTCACACACACACACACACACACACACACACACACACACACAATATTGAAGCTGACACATCAAAGGCCTTTCCACGATGCCGGAGACCTCTTTGCCAGAATGCAGCATTATATGGACACATCAAAACACACACTCTTCAATATATATATTTATATATGTACAAAATTCCATGGACATGTGCATACACATACATTCAAGAGCATGTCTACCCAGAAAGCACAGCATGCCTTGCTCTCTCTTATTCATCACTGACATGTTTCATACCAACTCCTAAGTGTCAAAGAATAAAGAATATGTTCTTCTCTTTTCTTCACAGAAAGCCTTGATTCACTCCAACACACACACACATACATACACACACTTCACATTAATCCCTCACACACACTTCCAGTGAACTCTGCGTTAAAATGAGCACAGGGCAAACATTGCATCCATAATGCTCACAGATGGACAAATGAACTACTATCTGACATGAGGCAATATAATCAAGCACCCCATAAAAACAATAAGTAAACAGGACAAAGGTTCACTGCTTGTAAATACTGACTAACAAAGCAGATTACTGGCAGACCGGTTTCCATCCAGTTATAATCTTAAATACAATTAGAACATTCCACATGCATGTTTTTATCTTTTATGGTACTACAGAAATCGAAAGATGATTTCAAGGACAACTTATGGGTTGCTTGGCCGTACATTTGGGGTTTTCCCGAACATGCAGACAGCCCTGAATGACTATTACTCTGAGGAAATCGTTGGCTCCTCCACACAAGTACATAAGGCTTCCCCCAAGAACAATCTGTGACAAACACAGCATGAATGACTCACCCCTTCTCCAACAGCAAGCAACACTTTCTGTATTTTACCACACTTGCTGTCTGAGGTTAGATTCTTATTTCTATATTTATTTCTATGTTATCAAATATTCAGAGAGATTTAGGGCACAGGGGAGACAATACACAAAACTATCAAACTCAATGCCTTCTTGCTGACAAATGATTTGATTTATGTCAGAGATGCTCATTTTCTAGACCTGCACACCCCTTTTTCTTTTTAAGGATGTTAATAATCCATTTGTGAATAACAAAATTTAATGAATTTCCTTTGTAAGACTTTCACTTATTTAACTTTTAATCAATTCAATTTTAATAAATTTCACATCAGGATTGTTTTTACAGAGTAAATGTGGGAAAGAAGAACCAAAGTGTCACATTCTGCTATTTAAGGTCTAAACAAGACTGTGCTACCTCCAACTAAGGTCCATGCCTCTCCCCCACCACAATAACAGCTGAATATGTTTTACAATATTCATAGAAATAAATGATAAATGTATTTCAAATACAGAAGGGAAGAGTGGACTACTTTCTTGGTATTGCATTAAAACTTTTTGAGCACCTGAGGCTCTGCTACTTTATTTGGAAAAAAATTTAATCCTTTCCCCCCCTCAAAGTGTCTGCTGGGCTGTAATGTAAAATAGGGACATAGTACTGTTTTCATGGGCAGAGCCAAGAGAATCCATTGCCTGATAATACTACATTTGAGGGTTTTCACAGCTCAACACGGGAAACGAGGTCAGAAACTGTTCAAGGTAAAATTCCAAGGCTAAGTCCACCCAACACTGAAACCTCATTCCTCACTCATCGCGCTCACGTTTTGGCAACTCCTTCTCTCCCCCACAGCCTTTCCCACATATCACTAATCTCTTCTTCAACTCACTCCACCTAAACTCTCACATTAGGCCTCTGGAATGTCATAACAACCAACATGATTCCCCCAAGCACAGAGCTACACCTAATATATGCACTGAGACACAGAAATCTGCTAAATGTGCTCTGCCGCTATCTTCATTTCTAATGGCTGATTTGGATTTGGTTGAATAACTATGAAGTTGTATCAGTTATTCTTACTGTCAATATATGACTTTATAATTGCTATCAACACATAAAGATGGGTGATTATTAATTTAAGGAAAAACTAAATATAAAGTGTCTTAGTAAGGTGTCGGGCACCCATGTGCTGCCAGAACAGCTTCAGTGCACTTTGGCATTGATTCTACAGTCTCTGAACTCTTCTGAAACATATTCCCTCATTTTGTGTTTTGACGATGGTGTTGGAGAGTGCTGTCACACTGTCACACAACACTTTGGTCCAAAATTTCCCATAGGTGTTCAACTGGGTTGAGGTCCAGTAACTGCAAAGGCTACATCATTTCCATAATCATCAAACCATTCAGTGACCCCTTGTGCTCTATGGATGGGGTGATTGTCATCCTGGAAGAGAACCACTCCCATCAGGATAGAAAGGTTTCATCACAGGATAAAGTTGATGACTCAGAACAACTTTGTATTGATTTGCAGTGACTCTTACCTCTAAGGAGACAAGTGGACCTCAACCTTGCCACCAAAAACCCCCCACAGCACAATAGAGCCACTGGATCTCCTCATTGCAGGGGTCAAGCATTCAGACCTTTCCCAATTTTCCTTTAATTTGTCACCCATCAGTATATGTTCTGAAGCAACCCAAAATGTGCTACCAAAGAGCAGAGTTGGGACCAAAAACCACTTCCAAATTGGAACCAAATCCAAAATGCCAAGAACCCAACACATCCTCAAAATTTAACAACCACATTGGTCAATTTTACTTGCAGTCCAGAACGACCCATTGGAGCGAAATAAGCTGTTTTCCAAAACCATCACAAAAAATTATTATGTTTTATGGTGTGACAATGCTGTGGTTAAAGTCTGGTTGAGTTTAGGCACAAAAACAACTTGGTTAGGATTTGGCCATTAGATGGATCACTATACTGTCGCTTTTTTCTTGTGAGGATGGGCTGCAATAACTCATTACCACTTGAAAAAAGTGAATTTCAGTTCTGCTCATCAGCTCCTAAACACAATAACCCTTTATTATTGCAAAAAAGGCTACATATCTGCAAGGACGTCACTATCTGCCAGGACCGGTCTCCATCAAGTATAAATGCAACATCGTGTCGCTCAAACGTGCAGCTTCACTTTGTTACAGAAAATGACAAAACATGTGCAACACATGTGAGAAGCTAATTAGCTGTAAGTCAGGTTGCACATCAAATATGACCAAACATTTACGGCAGCATGGCGTCGATGGCAACGCTTTATAGAACGACAAAACTTGAGGTGGTTGAGCATCCGAATATGTCCTACTGCTACCTTTTTCAGTTGTTTTTGTACAGAAGTTTGCAAATACCAGAGCATCCACAAGAAAATGCATGTACTAACTGTGGATTATATGTTATTATTGTATTCATTTACTTTGTGAGTGTTAAAAGACTTTGAATTTACTTATTTTAATGAAACAATAAAAGTCAAAGTAAACACTTAAACAAATAAAGATATTTTCGTTATCTAAACATCTGACCTCTATTTTTTTTTTTTTTTTTAACCATTTTGGAATTGACACTAGGAATCGATAAGCAGAATTGGAATCAATTATTGATAAAATTTAAAGGATACCCAACCCTACCAAAGAGTGTACATGACTCATCTTCAATAAATGTACTATCGTTCAACATACTTTTGTGTCAATAAACAATAGTATGCATCTTTTTGGACACACTGAGCTGTAATTATCACATCACTTCCTGAGAGCCTCCTCGCCGGTTGGAGACATGTTACCCTGGTAACCCATGCCAACCATTAAGTCTGAACTAAATTAAAAAATATATTATGCCTTGCAAGGTGAAACCTTATATTAACACTTAAACTGAAGTGTTGCATCAGAGCTGCCATGGTCACTGTCTGCCATTGTCTGTTATGTTTTGTTGTTGTCGTCACTATTGTATTGCATTTTGGGATATTTATACTGGCTTAGTGCCCAGTGCTGCCTTACTGCAATATTTTCCCATAAACAGAATGCAGCTCACATGCTACTGGTTTTACACTAAGGTTTCAGGAATACCAAAACACACATCCTGTTTTAGTGTACTAAACAGCGTGTAAGAATGGAATTTTGGATGCAGCCTCAGACTGCAGTAATCAGGCTAGTCGTAGCCAAGACCTCCACAGGTACAGGATGGAAGTGATGGAGTGAGAGACAGACCCAGAACTCAGGCGTGGGTGCATGTGAGTCATCACATGCAACAACACCTGCTCAATTTAACTGAAAAAATTAACAAACCAAAATATCTAGCAAACTGACTGGAGGCAAATACTGTCACATGCTCAGTGCGTACAGACTGGCCTCTGATATTTTGAATCAACCCTCCCTAGGCATCAAGGCCACAGCTCTTATGAAACATACTCAACATAATTAATCAAACTGATTATTAATGTCCCAAACAAGCTGTAATTATTTTTCAGTTGTGCCAGACCCTTTGATGCAGTGAGTTTGGCCAATCATCTTGAATGAATCGACTTGACGCAAAAACATAATTAGTCAACCGCTGCAGAGGACAAAAGCTGATCACTCTTGTCCCCCCTTCTCCTCTCTCTATGGTGTACGCCACCTTCAAATGTTCTAGTCTTCTTGTGTTCGATCGCTACACTTTGATAAATTTGACTAGCTGCCAGAATGTTTCCAGTGTGTTTTTAATATAGTCAGGGATTACATAATTTCAAGGCCTCCAGGTGACTAATGTTAAGATCCAACTGTAAACATTACAGTGGCTTCCATCTCCATAGACATTCTCTTAACTGATCAGAAACCAATGTTGTACATTTGAAATTGATGATTAGAAAGATTTTAAATAATAACCTGTGTTCACACTGCAAGCGACATCCACAACAACTAGTAACCCTGTATTTTATCCTCGTGTAAATCTGAGCATGTATGGATTATCAAAAAGCCGCAGCCATATTTTAGCCAGTCAGTGTCCATTAATCAGCAAACACATTACTGGTCTTGATCATTTCTTGAGCAACAGTACAGTTAGTAAGAGAATGCCAGTTTCCTGTTACATTTCCAGGATGTAAGTAAGCTTTTCAGCTCAGGGTCTCCATGGTTACGGGAACATCACAAAACTCAAAGAATAAACAGGCCAGCTCTGGGGGAAGTACAACATTTACTGTAAGTGAATTTCTGGAAAATGATTTCATTCACCATCATAAATTTCTAGCTATGACATCATTTAGCACAAAAGACTGGACTCACTTACAATTTCAATTTCAATGTTCAGATGTGCTCAAATGATAAAAGCTGGCAAATAGTGACTGAACCACAATTTAGCCCTAAACTCAACCCATGAAATATTTTCTGCTTGTCCCTCAGATCACACTTGTGACTCATACTGTGTTATGTTAAGGTGTTGACAGTAACAGTTAACAAATGCCTGGACTGGACTGAGTGAATGCCGTGTATGTATCCATGGTCCTGGTGATATGATTTCCTACAACTAGCCAAACAATCTGCTTACAGCCACCTTTAATTCTAACTTCATGCCAAACTATTGTGAATTACAAGTTTGTAGCTGGAAAAAACATGTACTTAAGCCAAGTTACACGTGTTCAATATTATAATTTCACCATTAGATGAATCTGAGGCAAAGCATGGTACAACACTAAAAATACAATGAATGTTTTTTCAATTTCCATTTTTTATTTAGTGTTTATCACCAGTCTGCCACCAGTTGCACTGATGTTTACACCTGTATATTGTGTTCACAATACAAGCAACATCCACATCAACGAGTAACCCTGTATTTTATCCTCATGTAAATCTGAGGGGGACATGTTGCACATGTATGGATTATCAAAAAGCCACAGCCATATTTTCGCCAGTCAGTGTCCATTAATCAGCAAACACATTACTAGTCTTAATCATTCCTTGAGCACCATTGCAGTTAGTAAGAGAATACCAGTTTCCTGTTGCATTTCCAGGATGCAAGTAAGCTTTTTAGCACAGGGTCTTCATGGTTACGGGAACATCACAAAACTCAAAGAATAAACAGGCCAGCTCTGGGAGAAGTACACCATTTACTGTAAGTGAACTTCTGGTAAATGATTTCATGCACGTCACAACTTTCTAGCTATGACATCGTTTAGCACGAAAGACTGGACTCACTTTCAATTTCAATTTCAACGTTCAGGTGTGCTTAAATTATAAAAGCTGGCAGATGAGCCAAAACGTAGCCCTACACTTGCGCACAAGACTTTAAAAAAACAAAAAAACAAACAAACAAAAAAAAACCCACACAAGCAATGAATGCCACCATGTTTCTAACATACTTATTATATATTAACCTGTTCCCACAAGATAACCATCTTGTACGCAGAAGACAATAACTTGTTCCCACGAGATAATTATCTTGTAAGCACATGATAATTATCTTGTACGCACAAGATAACATATAGTGCGCACAAGATAAAAACTTGAGATTAAAAACAAAACAAAACAAAACAAAAAAACACCTTTTGGGACTGTAGGGGGCTCCACACTATTTACTTCAATTTACAATTTTTATTTACTGTTTAGCACCTGTCTGCCCCTCCTTTTAACAATGCAACAATACAACAGTTAAAACTCTTGCACTGATGTTTACATTTGTGGCAGACAGCTGGCTAGCAATTAACTGTTAGCCTGTTTTAGAAGATAAACACAACTAAAAAAAACACTTACTTCTATTTGGCAAACTTAAGTAGATTCTTCAAACGTTCTTCTGTCCAGGTAGAAGAAATAATATTCTCTCTGTCGCACAATAAAGAAATATTTATCCCGTTTCCCTAATTGCTTCTCAGTCAGACAAAGATGGTCGCAGGAAGTGACATCTGTCTTCACGCGCTTGTATGACGCAACGACTAAATTTAACATTTTATTATCGGGACAACTTGTTCATACTGATCTTATTCAATACCCTTTTTAACTATGATAAATCATTATTTTTACTCATATTTTGTATTTATTTTTTTAGCCTCCCCTTTGCCAAACTGAACAACTTCCGGACTCCATGACCATTTGGCCATTAACACTTTTGTATGATTTGGGAGGCTTGTTAAAACTGTCGCTACCGCACGGCGGCGTTGTATGCGATATTTTTGCTCCAGTTGGATATAAAATCTTAGGTGGCGAAGCTGGAAATATCTTTTGAAAGCAAGTGAGTAAGTAAGTAAGTGTTGTCAAATTACCTTAATGTTATCTGTGAAGGCTACATTTCTGATGCAAAAACAACGCTGAAGCAAAATATTTAAGTTTCAAAGTCTCAAATGTAAAACTGATTATAATGCTAACGGCACAAACCACGGACGTATTATTATTTGATTTTGGAGTATTTTATTATTATTCAAACTGGTGCTGAACAATGTCAACAAATTTGACACCAAGCCACATCTCAGCCTAGCTCAGCTCCTCTTTGATGTTATTGTTTTTTTGTTTGTTTGTTTGTTTGTTTGTTTGTTTTTTTGTTTTTTCAATTTTATTCACACCCCTGGTGAAGCAAAGTAACGAAATTAGTATCTAAATACCACGTGTAAATGTCTTTAAATCCTACTACTGATTGGGCTGATTCATGCACCTGCCCCTCCACGTAACCAGCCCCTTTTATTAATAATTTATCCAAACCGATCCTGCAAAATATCCTGCGGCTAACCACAATATTTTGACGTGCAGACCATTGGCGTTGCATAACAAGGAAGTCTCTCCCTGCATGCTGCTCACTCACATTTGTTTTTCCGATTGTTTGTAACAGAGCATGAGACCAAAACTTGGCCCGAGAACATGTAAACTGTACCTGATCCGCGTGATGATCCTCTTCTGTCACCAGTATGCAAAACTTGCTGTTTTTTTAGAGTATATATCGGTGTATATCTACTGTATGTTATTAATGGTACTGAAGGCTACTGTTTTGGTCCTTGCATCGCATGTATCTTTGACTAACCGAGAGGCTGTGTGTGTGTGTGTGTGTGTGTGTGTGTGTGTGTGTGTGAGGGGACCTGCTGGGACTGTTGGCACACCCTGTTCTCTTTTTTTCCCCTATCAATAAAGCCTCTAGAAAACCCACAAATGATTCAAAAACAGTATTTTTCTATTTAGATTTTATTATTTTACTCACTTAGAAATGAACATGAGATCTGAACATCATCTGTAACATCGAAAGTTGATTTTTTCCCCCCTTATTAATCATTTGGTCTACAGAATGCTAGAAAAGTATAACAAATGGCACCACATTTTCATTAAACTCCAAATGATGTCTTTGAATTTTTGAGTTTTGTTCAACCAGTTGTTCCACACCCAAAGCTATTCAAAGGTATTTGCTATCGTTAGAAGACTAAGAAAGGCAGTAAATATTCACGTTAGAGAAGTTTTTTTTTTCTTCAAAAAATGATCAACTACTTAATCAATTACTTGACTCATTTCAGCTCTAATATCAAATGGTATTGGAGAGACAGTTTGAGTGTGTCAGAGTTTATCTGTGTTGGTTCCTGCTGTACAAGACGTCGCCTACACTGTGGAGATCTTATCCCACAGAGAAATGTCTAGAGAATGTGTCTCAGTATTCAACTCTGGCACTGTTGCCACGGCAACCTGATCGACAGAGAGGACTTGGTCGTCCCTGTGATACGATGTGAGAGAAAAACCCTGTCAAAATCCCAATACGCGTCTCTTGTCTGGCTCTCTCTCTGTCTCTGTCTCTCTCTCTCTCTCTCTCTCTCTCTCTCTCTCTCGCTATCTTGCTATCTATCTATCTATCTCTCTCTCTGAGTGTGTACTCATTGACTCACACACTTGGACTCACACACTTGGACACACACTGTAATCAATTTGTTGAGGGAACACTGCCTATCTACAAGATCAGCTGAATTGCAAAGATGTGGCTAAACAATCCTATGTGTAAATCCAAAAGATCCTAATTTGTTTGAATTTTTTTTTATTTTGATGAAATCATTGGTTCCAAGCAGTTATGACTGTTTCTACCCCATGTTTACCACTTACAACTTATTACTTTCTCTATTTCGCTCAGAACTCTGACGCTGATGCCGTTGGATTTGTGAAGCTCATCATTTCCTCAGCTCCAGAGGCTCCTTTCCTGTGAAGACTGACTCAACATGAGGTGTTCAGGACAGAGTCCAACATGTCTTTAACCACAACATTCACTCAGGTTTGTTAAAAACATAAGAGCTCCTCTCCTCAATGAGGCTAAACCAGACCACTGCACATGCTCAGTTAGCCTTTTAGAACAGATCAGAGCTCCTGCACTGAAAATTGTGGCAGAGGAAGGGGAACAGGAACAGCACATAATGGGAGTGAAGACAGAGTTAAAGCAATATTGAGCTGGCATTGAGAAAATAAGTAGAAAAGAAAGAAAATGAATGAAGGAAGTATCTAAAAGAGAGAGAATCAGGTCCAGGTCTACAGGCAGTCGAACTGAGGACTTTTGGAAAAAGTACAACTTAAGACTTTAATTCTTTCTCATCAAATATTGTTGATAGCTTGTGTAAATATGTGAAAATTACAAGAAACTTAACAGATACTACAAATAGTCTATCACACATCTACAGTGAGAACACGGTAGTGTGTGTTTGTGTGTATACTCTGTGTTCTGTACTGTTGGCCAACTGGTGAACAATACAGACAATTTTAGTACAGCATATTATTTGCTGTTCTTTGCTGCTATCGCATTATGTGACATTATGCTGATAAATGAACTTGAATACAACAAAAAAATGTCACAGTACAACTGATACAACCAATGTTATTTTGAGGAACTATTGCAGGTCAGCAACCATGTATTGAGTGTACAGTCTAATCTTAGCCCATTATTACACATTATAAATAAAATTGTCACTTTCACCAATTTCCCATAATCCTGTATTGTATATTGTTTCACATACTTACCGTTTAATTACAGCTGCTAAATTTTCTCTATCCATGTTTTTGCAAACATGCTACATTTCATCCTTGCATGCAATCCTCAGTTGACTTTTGTAATGTTACAGTATTTTCTAATATTTCTGCTAGAGCTAGACCTATAAATCAGGCTGCTATTAGCTTATTGCAGATATATCAGTATCTCTGTCTATGTTGGCAGATAAATAACAAGGAATTGCATTACAGAAATGCAAACTAGGTTTGAGGTAGTTTAGAAACAGTGGGCCTCATGTAAGAAGCACTTGTAGGAACAGATTTGTTCTCAAAATGCATGTACAAGTGATTTAAGAACATTTGTGGTATTCATTAGTTTTCTCGTATCTAGAATTTTCTCTTAGATATGAATGAAATTTACGACTGGTCCAGAGCCATCGTATGTGTCATGAATAGAAAATGTCTGCCTTTCTTCACCGGGAAGAAACACTTGTTTGACTTAAAATGACAATGTCCTAATCTAAATTTGGAGTTTAAATATGATACCATATAAGTATGACAAACTTAATGCAAAATTTATATCCGGATTACCATATTTTTATTATCATGGCTTCCAATTTATTTAAAAGATTTGCAGAAACTTCTACATTTCACTAGTTGCTAGAAAACTTCTTTCACTCTGACAGCTGCCTCATGTCTCTCTGTCTCTGTCCACTATCATCTTGTGTTGCAGCTGACAGTATAACATCACCTGTGGAGTATAATACTCTCCTCTAATATCTATGTGACCGTCACATCCCATTGTCTCCCATCAGGGAGTGCTTTTCTTTAGAAAGTTGTTTTTTAGCATCTAACATCATGTCAAAGCATTTCCTCTTTATTTCAGTCACAGTGCAGAGCTGCTCTGATGACATGTTAGCTGGATTCATATTTGTTGTGTCGTGTTGCAGGGCTTTAAGTTGCGTGGAGTTTTTACTCTTTGGTAACTTGCTGTGATTGAAACTCGCTCACGAACGGAGCAGAACATGGAGGTTTATGCAGCAATTTTAGGGGCAAAGATTATGCTAATGATCACGTCTCACAAATGCGTACCTCCTCATGAACAGCTGGAATTCATCAGGCTGAAATGAGCAGTTTACGACAAGTTCAGGCAGTTAAGATAATTTGTTGAATCCCATGTAGGATTTTGTTATTTTTCTGATTTTCCTCTTACTGCTTTGTGCACGAACAAAAGGCCCACTATGTCCATTACATTGTCTGTTACCGTTAACTGTAAAATGTCCCACTCAGTATGTATCGATCATAATAATAAAAAAATCTATATCCAGATTGTTTGTCTATGATATGTGTTTATGAACCATCCACCAATATATCATTCACATTTTCTAAAACTCCCAAACATCAATATTGGCATCGGCCTCAAAAATCCACCACTGGTTGAGCTCTAATTTTTACTACTTTTTTATTCAGGTATTCAGTTTATCTGATGCTTTTAGTTCTTACTTAGTATTGGTATATTTAGCATTTCTAGTTCTGCATCCTGTGTACTTCGTCTCACTTATTTTCCCTGGTAAAGGGATTTGGTTGTTTTGTTTTTTTTTAAGTTTCCCTTGTCCAAGTCAAGGATCTAAGGACAATAAGTATTGAATGCTGTACAGATGGTAAAGTCCTCTGGGACAAACTTATGACCTATATGAATACATTCGACTCGACTAACAGGAGCCTCCAGGATGATGTTGTAGGAAACACCAGCCTTTTTCTGTGATGCAATACTTTTGAGAACAATCAGAAATATTATTTGTGATAACAGGGTTGCCTAGTCAGAGAGTGACTCCTTAAACAAAATGACCCAGGTTCAAGCCCTATAGCTGACCTAGGCAAGCCTGTCATTAACTATAAATGCTGTGTACAGGAGATTACTGGAAGGAATGGCATTACGGGAGAACAATGAAGTGAAAGACACATGTGTGTCATCACACAAGCTCTCATGCAAGCCAACGAATTGTTCCCATGTGCTGCAGACCTCTATGATTTGGGAGGGCTGCGTGAGAGCAACAGATGATTTATAAAGTTTAGAGTAATGTAACCAAAGGGCTCAGTGACACAGCTGTGGAAGAACCAGAGAAAAGGGAAACAGAAATGACTGTGAAATTGGTCACGCTACGGAAAAACACACATTCCTAATTCCAGCTCTCAGTTAGGATTTTTTTTCTCCTCTTGTTTTCCTATGGAGTAAGCAATTGAGACGATAACTCACTGTTGTTTTTTTGTCTGTTCATGTAAGTGATTCAGAAGAAGGATTTTAACAGACAGACATTTCTATTCAGTGTTCTTATCTAGGACAGGAAGGCCACACCAGGGCCTTTCACTTCTCTAGACGATTTGGTAAGATGTTGGATTATAGCCAGTGTTTTTATTTAGCTCATGAATTGGTGGAAGTGTAAAGAGGTGTTGGTGTCACCTATGCTGCTTGTGTTTCTTTTACCGTATAATTAGGTAGTCTGTGACGATGATGAAGAGTACAGCCCAAGCAAAAATTGGCTTTAGTCTACAATTCTTGGAAGCAATACGAAAGTAGCTAATGTTACTGGTCACTATGTCCTCGTAGGATTTGTGGCTGATGTCAAAACATTCAACCAACTGAACAAACATCTTGTCAATCATCAATCTTTACTCCACCTGTTCTTGGGAGTTTAGTTGATTGAAACAAACCTGTTTTGATATTTTCTGATATTAAACTTTATAAATGATACCCATGTGCTGCAACAAACCATAGTAAGCATAGTGAACTGGCAACACTTTCTGGACATCATCATCATGCTGTGTGCAAATTTTAATTGTTGAATGGTCATGGTAACCACCCAAGCCCTGGCAGCCAATACTCACCATCAGGGTGCAAAAATAACACCCGCCAAGCACCAAATGTGGGTAGATTTTCCGTTTGACGAGTAAATCTCGGAAGGCTATCAGCCACACTGGTGGGTAAATACTTGTACCAAAATAGTCATGTAATAAAATATCTGGCATGATGGGTCGGAGTTAATTACTCATGTTTGTCCCTATATGGTGTAGACTCACTGACACGTTTTTTTCACACGTGTCTAAACAGTGCTACGAAACTGTAGGAGTACTTGAGATGGTCTGAGGCAAAGGAGCACCAGCCACAGACTGTCTCAAGTGCTCCTAATTTGGCAGAACTGCTTACCGTTACGAGACATCAGTTATTCTACACCGCAGCTCTTCGCTGAACTGTCACATGCCAGCAACCGTCGATTAAATAGCTATTAATACCTTATTATCTCAATGAAATGTACTGAAACTAATGTATATGTCACACAAAAAGGCAATTCATTATTTCGGCTGATAAAGATATGTTTGGCCAGTGGATTCCTTTCATCTACCAGTCCCCTCGGCATGTGCATCAAAAGTTTAATTTCAGGCACTGCTCATCATTTATGTCAAACATCTCCCTGGGAGGGAGATCATGGTGCTCTCAGGAACCAGGTGGTGGTTTTGGAGCCCTGACCTCCACATCACCACTGCTCTTCCTAGACTGGGGCTTATTAAGGTTTAACTTGTTTCCTCTTTCCTTCTAGATACTATCTTCCTGAATATACTGTGGCATATTTGAGACATGTGGTTTACATGACTGTGTCTGTGAACACCGAGTGTTTTAGAAGACGTTGCCAGTTCTGTGGTTCCAACGTACACCAGCCATAAGTGGTGGCATTCATCTCCAAAATATTGCCAGATGTGTCCACTTGTGCTCTTACCAGCTTAGCAAGTACAGTGAAGACTGGCCGAGGTTCTGCACACAGGCTGTCCATGGTGTTTCTCTGCACTCTCAGCCACTTCATCATCTCTCCTCTAATTGGCTCTGGGGATATTAATAGCCACATCCATCACGAGAATGATTTACTTGTTTCAGTTACAAGGTTAATGCAGCCTCAGGGGACCTGGGGTGGGTATCATGTTGCCTTTTCCCTGGAAGCCACTATAGTTACTGTACAAACAGACAAGTGTAACTGCTGATTTTTGTTTTGCACTGATATATTTTATGAATTTATTTGTTTGTTTTTGCTGTTTTTACCCCTCAACTTTGCTTGATTAAGGAAAATACAACACACCTGGCTTGATGAATCATGAGGCTAAAACAAGAAAATTTAAGAATTATTTCATTTAGAAAATGCATTTATTCAAGTCAAAAAGTAAGTCTCAGTGTAAAAAGATATACTTTTTTTTATTTACAAAATTATCTGCCAGTGCTATAAGATGGCTTGCTAAATCTTAATGCAAATTAAAATCAATTGCCAAGCTTGTCATTTTCAACAGTGTTCCTTTCCTCTGAGAGCAGCAGCAGCAGCAGTATTTGACCCAGCTGGCCCTGCAGTCAGCTATAAAACCACAATGACGCAAAAGCAGGGGCCACATAATTTGCATTAAAAGAGAAGATATTTAACCCTATGTGGTCATAATGATTGTAAGCTGTTACATTAAGCCCACACTGAACAGACCAGGCCCTAAATCTGCCCTATGAACAATCAGAGAATTAGATTGTGTATCTTAATTTAGTCTGTCTGTGCATGTTATAGGTGCTATATATACCTACAGTAACAGTAACTGTATCCCCATCACTCCTCTCTGTCACATGCTGTATTTAAAGCTATTTATGTCATATGAGCTGTCACTCTACAGACAGCTGTGAAACGCTAATGATCAACATCTGGGGAAAAAATAAAACCAGATAATTTGACTCTCATGTAACTACAGTTTTAACAGAGTTTGAATCTGATTTCATTATTTGTATCGAAGGGCAGAAAACAGTTGACACGCAAAATATGTTGTTTTGTCTGAGACAACTGCAAAAAAAGTTACATATTTGTTCAAGCAAAGATGTTTTTCAGGCTGCTGTGAATAACCCAGCACAGTTCTACGTAGGTTAATAGAATAAAGACTCTAACAAGAATCCACATTTGTCAGTGCACCATTGTGAAATAACAATGCGTGGGCTTGGGAACCTTAAATTTAATTACCCGACATCTCAATAAGGCCTTCGTCTATTCAGCTTAAAGGAGTTACATCAGCTTCTTTCTCCCTCTCTCTGTCTCCCTGTGTGTCTGTCTCTCTCTCTTTCTTTCTCTCGCTTTCTCCTCCTATTCAAATTCAAATTTGACTTTAACTTTATAATCCAAAAGGGGAAATTCATTTGGTCAGAGGTGTATAAAACAGGACAAAATGAGACATTAACAAACAGTGCAGCAGTGCCGGTAGCCATCGTTAGCATTTGCACAGATGACTGTGGCTGTGAAATGCTGTGATAGCAGCAGGAGCAAAAGAATTTTTAAACGTTGTAGTTTGATTTTTCATTGAAATATTCTACCTGTGGTGAATTTCTTGGGCAGGGGATGAGTTTGATTTATGAAACTATAACTTAGTCTGTATCTTTAGTGTGACACAACAACATAGATGAAAATAACCATGATAAACATCTCATTGCCCTTGGTTGAACTTTTAAAATCAAATTATTCAAAATTGAGTAAACTGCGAATTAAACAGTTGGATACACTTACATTTACAAATTCATCTGAACATTCAGTTATCTTCCTATTTTGGACTTTGAGACTTATTTGTCTTTTAAACGACAAGGAAGAATTGGCTGCGATGAAGTATTGTTACAGTTTTCCCTGTTGTACTACTATTAAAACTATTATTAAAATAATAATAACTGATTCTATAAAATTCTGGAAGCAGGTTTGTATTTGAGAGAGGACAGATATTCTCTCTCTCTACATTCCCCATATTCTTTTAAAAGAAAGAGGTTTGAGATATCACTTAAGAGAGATATTCTTCCATGTGTACACACCTATACTCTCTTCTCTTTCTTTGTTCTCTGAATGTCTTTTTCTCTCTCATTCATTCACATGATGAGGATGCAACGGGGAATTTCTGAGCCTTAAGCTAATTCCTTATTATCTCTCCAGATAACCATTTCCTTTTCTTGGCTGAAAATATCCATGATCTAACCCTCTGTGCAACACAGGGGACAAGTTAAGTGGTGTCATTTACCTCGACTGGTGGGAAATGCTTTGCTCTGTTTTTAGCTTTATTGGATAATGCTGCCTTCCCTGCGAACCTCTATGCCTTCATAAAGGAGTGACAGGGGAGGTCTTACTGTCCCATATGTCTCTCTGTCTCCTCCTTCTATAAATCTCTCTTTCGTCATATGCACGCAAGTAATTTCATCAAATAAAATGTCTTGCTTTTTTTAGGTTATGTCAGAGGCAAGATGAGTAGAGAGTAGGACAGCGAGGTGGAGGAAATAACAGGAGGCATATGACTATTCAAGGATAAGAGCTAAGCAATAGACGAGCACAACAAGGGAGAATAACATGACAGACCCTGGTGATATAATTCACTCGTGATTCTCTTTTTAAAGTAAAGTTGGAGTGGATACAAGGGCAGACGGCTTCAGAGCTCTTATCGTGGGTCACTGTTAAATTAGATTTGAAGGGTCATGGATGGAAATTACACCAGCCTCTTACCCATTTCATGTAGTGTTTTTTAGATCAGTTTTTGAATAATTCTTCCTCACTCACAATAGCCATGATTTTGGAGAAGGAACCTACCATAACAGGCCAGCATCCAAATTTTTTAAAATTTTTTTATCCTGTTCAGAAAATATTTTGGAATGATAATAAGAGGGAAATATGTTTGAAATTATATTATTTGTTTTTAGTAATTCGATTTGGTTTTGAACATGTGGAACTGAACTAATTTGCTCTAACGCCCCCAAGAAAAATGTAACACTTCCAACACCTGTGATCACTTTGCAAAACTGCCCTGTGTTTTTAAAGACGGAAGTTGTTGCAGTAAATACAGTAAAAAAGACTGATTGCACAATTGTTTGTTCCGTGGGATTGTATAAAAGTCTATAAACCCTAAAGTCAAACCAGTCACTGGTGGGAAGTAACGGACCAACAGAATATTCCTGGAAACATTGCTTCATTGCCTTCTCACTGTGGCCACGTACAAGGTCCCACATGTTAAATAAACCAGCTTAATAATGTAGCAATAAAACAGCTTAACAACTCAGCATCCACATCCTCCCTAGTTAATGTTAGTGGGGAGTCGCTACAGGAGGTACTGAGCAACAGAGCAAGAGTCAGGTTGATTGTCGAAGTTGAAAACAGAGAGCATTCAGACAGTTCAAACCTCTGCTGAGATTGTTCAATCCCCTGAATTTGTTTCTTCAATTTAAGAGGTTTCAATTTTTTAAAAAACTGGTCATTCACTTTGTTTTTTGTTTTTTTCATAGGACACCGAAAATTCTGTATGTTAGGGTCTTGTACAAATTACATGTTAAATTTTAGTTGAGACTCATGAGCCCACTGAGTGATTTTCCATTTAAATTTATCATGTTGCTGTATCACTGCTTATTGTAAAAATGTAGTTAAAATTTTCAAGATTGCTCAGAGTTGATGTGCACCTGTCATTCAAATTTGATTGCAGTTGCTTTTTTGAAGAGTTTTCTTTTTCTGGCAATTTGCAAAGCTTGAAAATGGCAGGCAGTCAGTTCAGGCCAAAGAAATGCAGGGAAAAAAACTCATGGTTCAGGATTTATGAGCCAAAATGTGAAGTGCAACATTGATGTCCACATGTTGGGGCTATCCGCACCACTTGTAAACAGTTCCTCTTTGACCCATGGCCAAAGATACTGCCAAGTATATTTTAAAATTTTATGCTAACTAACACACAAACATACAGGACTGAAAGCACAATGACAGGGTTATGCTAGAAAGGAACTAGTTAATGTGTCCGACCACATCAGAGCGCAGGTGTTTCTTTTCCAAGATGCCACACTCGGGGTGAGAAGTCATGAAGAGGGGTGAAGCATGGTAATCGTTTGAATATCGGGATAACATTGCATGCTTTTAGACAGTCTTGCCTGGAAGACATTTTATGTGTTTTACTCAATTGTACACATGAAAAGTGCCAGAAGTAGTTGTGAGAAGAATTCCCAATTCCAACTGTTTGACCACCCAACAAGTTGCTCAGATGGAGTGACACGTTAACCCCCTCGACTGAGATCATACACTTTTTTCCAGTTTCTCTGTCGTGATTGGCCATTGCCATTCAGGTCAAAGCTATCATTTGTGTCCTTCAAAAACTGAGGCAAAAATCATAACATATATATAAAAAAAAACCATTTCCAGTTTTTCTCTTGAGCCTGTAGAAGAGTTAACATTAGACATTAGAAACATAAATGGTTGTCATCCATGAAGAGAAAACAAGATAATCTACCATTTATGCTGGGAAGAGGCCTTGGAAAGTATCTGCGGTGTTTGAGTGTGTACATTTGAATGCATGCAAACATGAGCGCCATGTTTGTTTTTGCGTGTGTGTATGTGTTTGTGTGTCAGAGGGCCTTATAGCACATCAGGACAGTTCTGTCAGATTGTGTGTGGGCTGCGGTGCTGAGTCTGTGTCACACTGTGTTCCCGTCTTAGTACATTAGAGCCAAACCTCTGTGATGATGCAGCAAATGCAATGACATAAAAGAGAATGAAGAGTAACATAGTGCAGATGTACTAATACACACTTCTTATTCTTCTTTCAATTTGAATTCACTTTCCAAAACTGTCTTGGGGTTTGAAGTGGTATGTTTTTTTTCTCACAGAATGGAAGGCCAGGCCACTGACCTTTTAGGGGCTTTTTTTTTCAAAAGAAATTAGATTGTGGTTGACTTATCTGTGGGAATTTTCAAAATAGAACCACAATTGAATAAATACGCCCTCTTTTTGTACTCATGTCTTTGTCATATAGGGTTCAACTAAGCCATATGTCATTCTTACAGAGCTGAAATGATTAGTTGATCATCACGCAAATAATCTACATGAGTACATGACTCATTTTTGATGAGTCATTAATGATTTAAGTCATTTGCTGGTACCAGCTTCTCTGATGTAAAGTTTAGCTAATTTTTACTGTTTATAAATGTATAAATGTAGATTTAATATCTTTAGGATTTTGACTGTTTTGACTTATTTGACAAAATAAGCATTTCAAAGATCTTGGGCTCTGGGAATGTTTTTGGCATGTTTCACACTTTTCTCACATTTAATAAAAAAAATAGGCATATTAATTCATACTGAAAATAGTTATTACATGCAGACTCACATCTATAACTGTTAAATATTTATTTGCATTGCACCTTTGCAGTCTTATATTGTGTTGAGGTTCGATATTTGCATGTACTTTTGGGATGACAGTGTTGCTTGTATGTTCAGTCTGTAAATTGGTTCACAGCTCTTTGGTCAGGTCAGGTGTCAGGAGCAGCACAGGCCTCTAGGGGCCTGTTAGCACAGATTTTAGACTCTATTGTTGACATTGTTTCAAATATTAAAGGTTCTTTTTTCAGCACAGGACCCAGGTGCTCAGTTAATACAGTTTTGTATTGGGACGCAGCCTAATGAAACATGACAAACAAGTGGGAAACCACCAGAAGCATGACTGTGACCCAATTTGTCGTTCACACCCATAGATGAGAAAACTAGGCTATGAGGGGGAAAAAAGAGAACAAGCAGATGGAATATATTCATGCTTTGCTTTTAATCACTTCATAGAAAAAGTATTTCAGATTTATTTTTGAACACAATATACAATTTAATACCATACATTGTGTGAAACATTTAATAACCCACCTGCAACAACTGGCGGACTTGAACATATTATTGACAATAAAAAAAAGACCCATCTCTCATGCAGATAGTGCTAAATCTGGCTAACCATTTGGACACAACTAGGACCAAAAAAAGCTTGAACATAGATAAACAATGTTAATACTGACAAATTTGAATTTCAAAACTGCTAACAAGTTTGGTCAGAAAGAGTTCACACATTAGCACAATCAGTTACATAAGATCATGTTTTGTTGTTAATTCAGAACGATTCACGTCAGTGCCGGGCGTATTGTAGCATGCTACCAATACCGTCCCCGTGTTATCTACTTTTACATGAAGTGCGATAAGTGTAAAAGGAGACGATTGCTTTGTGTTTGTCAGTCGAACCTGTATCTGGCCTCGTATATCAGCAATCTGCATTCAAATGCTGGATGTAGAAGCTTAGGTTGTGACAAGCCGCTGAGAGAAAATAAGCTATTTGTGTATTTTGATACCAAGCATTGACTAAGCTTCTGTGTTCCTTAGCTAGCTTGTATGTATCCTATATCCAAGCCTATGCAGTTTAACATGTCCTCTATGTCACCTCTAGGTTACCAAATTGCTGCTATCAGATGAAAACATTGTACCTCCAAAAACTAAATTGGTCCAGGTTTGTTTGACTTAAAATAAAAGAAGAAATAAAGATGTTTGTAGACCTATGAGAAAATTGGGCTATTATTTAATAAATGTAAATGCTGAAATTTAACAAGAGAAGCTTTTCAGCAATACCAAAAGCATCCATGATATTAATTTATATTTCAAATGTATTCCATAAACACAAAAAAAGTGTTTAATAAATTATAACGTTTTTTAATTTCTTGACAATTTCAACTTTTAAGTAAAAGTAAAAAGGCTATTTTGGAGTTGCAAGGTTCTCATGTGACAACAACAACATATCTCTTTAGCTGCTGCTCTGCTGGGCACTCAAAACATTGTGCGAATATATACTTAGATATATTTATATATATTTATATATATATAAAACAATATATAATACATATATAAAAAGACTCTAATCCAGAGTCTTCTACACATTAGACACCACCACTTCCAGGTAATGCAAGTGCATATAAATTAAAATAGATTTTACACTGAACCAGTATTTCTTATTTACAAGCTTAAAGTATAGAATAAATACACACTGTTATAAACAGCAAAAAGGACCAACTTGAGCTCCTAGCGACAAACGGTAGAGACAAAGATGTGGAGTGATGGGGGTAAGGCTTGATGACAAAGTCAACACATCCAAACATACAGAAACACACACACACATACAAAACCTTCCATACATACATACATACATACATACATACTGCACACAAACGATTGCCACTTAAGCATGCTGGAGTGAAATTAGATGAAGTACCTTTTGACTATATCAGTAAACCGATATGAAAATGGAGAGACATGATAATAGATGTAAGTAGAACATCCAGTTTTGGAAAAAATCTGTTTTAGAAGCCACAGAAGCAGAAATGTGAGGTCTGCATACCATTTCAAACCATTTTCCCCTACATATCACTGAAAAAAAATGTTTTCTGGTTTTCTATAAAACTAGAGTGCCTAATTATTCCTCTTTTTTTTGAGAAGGGTACAGTCTGCCATGCTGAATCCAGCATTTCCATCTGTGCCAAATCCTAATAACCCGACTGTCCTGGAAACCTGATACAGTGGGTGGGGGAGGGGCAAAAATTCAATTGACGTCAATGAGCAGAAGCAGCACTTGAGGGATTTTTTATCGTGAGGAAGAAATAGCCGGCCTGATTGTTTTGGGGTCGTGTCCGTGGAGCCTAGAGGGGTTTGTAAACCATGTGAATAATGGCACTGATGAGGGTCTGAGAGCGCCTTTCAAACAGGCAGCTGTAAGAGCACCTTTAATCATCTGGTCTGGGCCTGATTGCAGAGGGGCAGGGGGGCGTTACATCAGACTGGTCTGGGGTCAGGACCTGTTCCAACTAACAGGATTATTAAGACTGCAGCATACCTGTAGGCTAAAAATAGATTCACCACTGTTGTGTATTCTGTCCTTGTCTGAGTTCATTTCTTTTATCATAGATCTAAGCAGCTTGTTGTCCTGAACTGTTTGTTTTCAGACCTGCTTGTATTTCTGCTGATTTCATCTGATAGTAGGTTGTAAGTTATGAGGGTTTGAAGAGGGCTAACTTCCATTTCACATCACATGGACACATAATGCAAAAGTAAAAAGAACAAAATGTTATCATAAATCAAATCATAGTTTTCCAATGAATTTAGCTGGAATATGTACGGTTCTATAGTTATAACATTGAGCATTTTGCATTAAAGTTCAGTTTTGGTGTGAAAAGGTAGGAAGCCCAAATGGTCTGCAGACTGTTGAAAGAAAAGGAGAAGAACAGATATGCTGAAGAAATTGAGTATGAAAATAGGAGAAATGTATTTCAGTGTGATTGTGACATTCATTAACTGGCATAGAAAGTAACAAAGTGAACATGTAACATGAACCATGAATGAACATAGGTGTTTAAGTTTCCATGTTGTAAGAAAAAAAACTTTGTGCTCAGATCGAGGGAAAAAAAATGTGACAAAATGTGCGTATAACATGAGTTTTCATGTTTCCCTATTAAGATGAGTTTGTCAAAGAGTTGTTTGTCGACGTTTGTTTGGATTTCTCTATTGCCCAATACATGGAAGACTGTTCTCCTTTTAACATACAAAAAAGATTTTGCTCTCTCAGATATGAAAAAAAAACATTTCACAGACATACTAGAGTGTTCAATAAATAAAAAACTATATAAAGACATTAGTAAAAAAGGCACACAAAAGTCCTTTGACAAATGGTACAGGAAAAAAGTAAACACTTTCTCTTGCTATACAAACGTGTCTCCATCAGTAGATCTTACTCTATGCTACTTCTAGATCATATCATATCTGTAAAAAAGTCTTAAGGTACAAAACTTCTCTCAGTAGTGTCAATGTCCATTTAATGCCAGTCCAGAAAAGAAAAGTAACCATTTCCCAAACTGGCCAAAATCCTTCAAGTTCCACTCTCAGTCTCGCCTGTCCATCAAGACTAAAATGTCCGCAGTAATTATTTCCTGAGAACTCTGAAGCCGCTTCACTGAAACTGTCCGTCCGTGTCAGGCTTCAAACACCCAAGTGCAAGACGCCCCTGTGCGGGCCAAAACTAAGCCCTTGCTTCTGTGGGCTTATTAAAAAGCACAGCTGCAAGAGGATCTCCCCTCTTTTTCCAAAAACTTTCAAATCACCATGTGAGCCTGATGATGGAAGCCCTATGTGTCTGTGGGTGACGCCTCGTGTGTCACGATCTCTATTGCCGTCGTGGGCTCCTCCTCGTGCCCCTGATCGTCCAAATAATCCAGAGGAGGAGAGCGAGAATCTCCTAGACTATCCTCCTCCTCCTCTAACTCTTCCTCTTCTTCCTCCTCCTCCCCTTCGCCATCTTTCTCTATTCCATCCAAGTCCTCCTCCTCCAAGGTCAGCTCAAACTGAAATTTCTCCCCGCCTCCTTGCCCTCCAGTGCCTCCGCAGTGTCCGTGGGTGCCCTGGTCATAGAAGGGCGGGGAAGGGCTCTGGGGGATCATGCTCTGGTACCAGTTCCTGTTGTCCTCCAGCGTGTCCAGAATGTCCTGGGCGTCAGGGTGGACCAGATCGGCCCAAGTCTCCCACAGAGGGTGCACAATGTAGTCAATGAAACCCACCTGAAAGAGAATGAGACAAGCGACAGTTAGAAATTAGTTTCTTTTAAAGTTGTGATGGACGGATGTAAATTTGTACAGCCATCCTTGCATGTGCGTAATGCGGTTTCTACTGTATGTGCAGTATTGCCTACCTGGCTCTTCTCCACGGAGGCTGTGTGTTTATCACACATAGGGCTGATCTCCATCCCCCTCTCCCTCTCTCTGTCTCCCTGGTGGAAGAACTCCTCCATTATCCGATCAGTCCACTGACGATACAGCTCCAGGGACTTAGTGGGGTTACTCAGGTCAGCACAGTGCACCATGTTTCGCAGCACCTAGAAATGATTCAGAATTGCAATTAACTGAAATGTATCACAAGGTAGGTATCCTGTTTTGTATGTTGTTGGCTAGAAATCTCAAATATTTTAAAAATACAAAAATCTTGGTGAAAATTTAAGGGAGGGTTTGTAAAAACTAGAAACAATGAGCCTCTCCAATGTATAATCCAATATCCAACATGTATGTGGTAGATCACTTTACAACAACTAGATTTAGGAGAAATTAGATTCTTGCAGAACAGACATGAGGCTAATTCTATCATGCTCTTTGTTATGAGAGGAGGCTGGTCTGCACAACAGTCTAATAAAGAAGAAAACCTAGAAAGGCCATTAGGGGAAAGGTGGAGTGGGGGAGCACTTACAGGTAAAAACAAGATGGATGGAGTAGGAAAAAGAGTGACAGTAGGAGCAGAGGTCAGCTATGTAGGAGGCTGACTAATGACCATTGGCTGAGTGATCTCCAACAACAATGGCTATTGATTAGAGCTATTAAAAGCAGGTAAAAAGAGGTAGAGGGCTTACAGTATGTCTATACCTAAACTCACTCAGACTCTGATTTTTTTTTGTATAATTATTACCTCTTTGTTTATAAGATAATAAGTTGCTTTGCAAAAACACCTACCTGTATTCTGTCTGTGTAATTGTCCAGCAGCAGCACTCCAGAGCTCGTCACCTTCTTGGTCTCCACCATAGTCTTCAGATCAGCCAACAGACTCATGTGTTTGGACATGTCAGTGGCCAAAACCTAAAGAAAGAAAGAGAGGAAAAAATCCCATCCTAAGCATCAGCATTGGGACAATTTGGACTGATTATCATGTATATCAAGATGGTTGTGGAAGAAAAAAGAATATGAATCTCAGTATTTTACCATGTCAATGACCATCTTGCGTAGGGACTGTCGCTGCTTCTTTGTGAGGTTCTGGAAAATATCACAGTTGTCTTCCTGAAGTAGCTTGAATCCCACAGCCAAGTGATGGTTCTCCAGCACAGATTCATCATTGTACATCAGCGCCAGCTCAGAGTCTGGAGAGAGGCGAACAAAAGTCGTTATTACAACTGCTGCTATTAGGTTGTTGAATTCATGCCCTTATTCATGTATAGTGTGACATTTTTGACTTACTGGTATTGATTAGGAATTGGTTTGATACTCCAGGGTGGTCAACATCATGGATAGCTGCAGCAAAGATGGCTGCAAGAATCTCAAGATCTGTGAAAACCGCCTGTAAAAGGAAAGAAGAGGAAAGAAAGAGAATTTAACAATTTCTGAAGATAAAAAATAGAATCAGAAAGAACACAGCCATTAATCCATGTCCACTAACTATTGATTCCCAGAGAATTGTGCAAAGGGAGAGACAACAGACCCTGGGTTAAACATGAAAACCTGATTTTTAACCTTAATGTGACAAGAAATGGAAATTGTTTCTGTCTGTTCTGCCTTTAAGGAAAAGAGCTGACAAAATCTTACAAAAAAGGGATGGAGGGCCTAAAGTTGGAGGGAAGAAAGGAAGTTCTGTCACTAAACTGTAATGTGTCGGCGCAGGCGGAGGAGGGGAAAAGATGATTCAATGGAAGGATGTTGCTCTTCAAAAATGGTGTGGTGATCCAGGAAAGAGGCACATGGGGTGATGTAAGCATATTTCTCTAATTTAGTTTTCCCTTATTTCTGTGGATGTGCACTGGTGCCCAAGTCAAAGCTGGGGACATTTTAGAACCACCGGAGTTGATAGACAAATGTGGATAAGATATTATAACAAGAACTTGACCTGAGGCACTAAAAAACAGAGCACAACCACCCTTTCTGTCTCAAATAATTATTATGACTTACATCGAGGGCTGGGGTTGAGAGAAGAATGTGTGTGGACTGGGCTACGTCAGCAGCATGCAGGCTGTTATGGTAGGCCACATCTGAATGGTAGTGATCTTCCAGTGTCATCATGTAGGCCACAAACGTATCCGTCGGGATCTTGAATGTCTTTAACAAGTCTCGTTCCTTGAAAAAACATCATATCATAGTCAGGAATTAGTGTAGATAGATTTAAGGTCACAATTATGTAACAGACATGACGGCATGGAGAGTACTAATAATAGCAGAACACTTCATACCTGGAAGATGGCGTACATGATACAGGTAAGAGGTCGGTTGTTGGAGTACTCCGACACGGTGAAGATGTTCAGGCCCCATTTGTTGAGGTCCTCAAGCTCCTTGGACAGTAGCTCCTCTTTATCTGTCTTGACCCCGAAGCGTGAGATGCTGCTGCTGGAGAGCGAGGGCCCGTGGGATACCTTCTTGACCCCGCTGATCTGTGTCATCAGCTGCTGCTTCTGCTGCTTCTTCTTCTCTCGCGTCTTGGATGTCGGTGATGGGATCTCCACCTCATTCTGTTTGTCTGAGGGAAGGGAAGGTTTCATGTATTTAGAAATAAGTCTAAGAAAAATAATGCAAGACAGACAAGACATGTTTGAGAGAGAGGTGGTTAAGATTCTCATTTAACCTAATAGAGCGTGACGCTGTGTTTGAAGGCTGCCTGAGAACCCAGGTGCACTAAGAAACACCTGCGGTACATTGGTTCCTGAGGGATTTAGTGATTCACCTATTCATTCATCATCTGTCCGTCCATTCATTTGTTCATTCATGCTCCCCGTCTTCCACCTGCAGTCTCTCTCTGAGCTCCGACTGTTCATTCGTCTCCATCCCTATCCCTCCCTCTCCTGTAGCACTTTTTTCCCTGCTCTCTCAGCAGGTGGCTCACATCTCATCTCTTGTTCTTTTCACTCTAATAGGTCAGTCCATTGACAGACTAAGAGCTGGGGCTTCTGCACAGTTAAGTCGGTCATTGAATAAGCTGCCACATGTTTTGCAGCTTTATCAAATCACTCGCTAAACAGGGGGATTTTAACGTTTGGTCATCTATTCATCTACATTTAGTCTAGCCACAAATAAATGGAGTGAGAAATCCAAAAATAAACACAGAAAACATGCTAGGCTTTCATGTTATATTCCTTTGAAACAAGATGAATTAGGGAAGATACGTCAGTCTTCACACTTGGCATGTTTTCTATGCTTATTTTTTGGCTAAGTTTCCTGTAATATTTTTGAAAAAGTCCAACCAGCCACTTGTGTTTCCTGCAATCAGAAGAATTGAATGAAATCCTGCAGGGACTGGCTATCGGCAGGTATGTGAGCTGTGCACTCATCTATCAAGCCTCGACTCAGCTCATCGCTGGCCTATCAGCCTTCCCCTGTGGAGGGTTATTCAATTACCAGCTGTAATTCAAATAATCACTTTCACTCTCATGCTCTCCCTCTCGCACTGTTTCCTGTGCCTTTCTGTCTGTCTCTGTCTCTCTCTCTCCTCAGTCCTCCAGTGGTAATTGAGAATGGGCAATTAAGCACTCTCAGACATGTGCTGCGTGGGAAACAAGGGGAAGAGCAATATATTGTACTCTAATTTATTACAAGCCATCAGTATCACCACTGCTGTGTGGTGTTTTGCGTGTGGCCTCTATATGTGTATGTGAGAGAGACAAGTTCATAGTGTCATTCTTATCAAACATTTCTACATATTTAAGTAGCAGTATATAGTGAACGCTAACAAACTGATAGCACAGTTTTCATGATTCTAGTCTGCTTAAATCTCTCTGTCGCAGTCTGGCCTGCACTATGTCATCCAGTCACATGGGTAGGCCTTCTAACATGTTTTTTCCCTCCTTTGAAACAAACAAATTAAGCAGATAAAGTAAACATCTTTGCTATCCTGCTCTATCCTGTCTCGTCTTCTCTTTCCTCTTCTTCGCTGTCCTCTTTCACCTCCCACGTTTATTTCGATTTCATCTGATTCCTTTTCATCCTCCCCCGTATGCTTTCCTGTGAGAAACGCAGATACAGTGGGGAAAGGGGGGGACTTTTTTCCCCTCACAGTAAATTCCCTAAACTAGGTGTGTTCTGCTGCTGGCCGATCAAAGGGAATTATGACAGAATTATGTTGGGAGGACAGCTGTGGCGGGGGAAAGGCACACGTGAATGAATGGCCAACAGGCGGTCAGCCAACAGTCCTCATCGGAAAGTGAGAAATCACAGTCTGCATGAGTTCTCCATGAGAAACTCTGTGATCTTATTTATCCAGGAAATTATCCAGATTCCATGAGCACAGTTGTTCTGTTTTACCAACAGTGTGCCTCAACATCAGCCGTAAATTAAGAAAAAAAACAAAAAAAAACATAGTTCACGATAAACTGATGGGGAATTGAAAAGATTGACCTCTGCAGAACCAGACATATGGCAGGAAAATGTAATTTCTCAGATGCCCTGAATGAATGCTTCCATAAAACTAATATAAAGCAGAAATACGTGGATTACTGATGTGATACTAATCTTAATGGATGGAAGGATTAAACAGTCCTACTGGTCATCTGAGGCCAAACCAGACCAGATGTGCTGCTGGCTGCAGCCATTTTTTCCCCTTTTTTTCATTAATGTTCTTTCTTTCTTCCTACTACTAACAGGGTAATCCTGATTTCTTTATCGAAGCGATAGTCATCTCTGTCTGGATTCTCAGAGCAGGGAAGGGAGGGAGGGAGAGCCGGAGGGACAACAAGGTGTCCCTGCTGACAAAGATACATTAAGATGGGGATGAGTCACCAGAGCTCATCTCTCTGCCAGCAAAGGGGGTTCCTCTGTACCTCGACTTCCTCTTTCTCTTCAGTCAGCTCCCTCCCTCATTTGCTTCTCCTCTGTCTCTCCTCACCCCTCCTCTCACTCTCTATGATCCAGCGGTGAGGGATCTGCCAACAACACTACACCGGATCAGGATGCCAATTGATCGGAAGCACAATGTCTATAAATAGTCTTAACTACCTCTACATGCATTCTTGTCTGGCTTCTGTTATCTTTTTTGTTCGTCAATCTATATTATCTTTAACTCGTTCACTTGTCTATCCCTGAGCTCTGTGCTTCTTTCTTCTTGCTATCATCATGCATCTGTGGAAATCTCAAATTTACCAAAATCCAACTTTTAATCCATCAAGTAAAAAGCGGTTGTTGCACTTCTGCCGCGTTGACATGTTTTTCTACATTGGCTTAATAATGTGGTTTGGAACATTTTCTTCATGTGGGTGACAAACCACAGATGCGTTGCCTGTAAAGATGATACAAATTCATATATATTTACGTATCACTATCTATTCTCAGATCTCGAAAATGCAACCCACACTGACAGCATCAAGTTCCAATACACTTTCTCAGATTCTGGCTAACAAGCTCTTTTGTCATTCAAACAGCACCTTTCATAAAGGAGCCGACCACTTTAATACCTTTATTTCTCTTAATACTTGCAAAACCAAAATATAAATTTTTCACTTAAATTTTAATGGCCATTTCGAGCCTAGTGTCATAAACCTCTAGACGAAGTCTAATGGCGCAGTGTTTTATGGTACGCCCCCACAGAAAAGCCTGCCAGAACAATTTGCACAGCTTAGCATCATGCAAAAGACCGAACCTCCACACAAACAATGCGGCAAAGAATCAGAGAAGTGGGTATTTGTGTGAACAACCAAATATGTGTGGAAATTTGTATTTTTGGTGAAAAGCACAGGTCGTGATCACAGTCTGTAATGGTGGATTATTAAAAAAAAAAAAAAACTATTTTGTGAATTTGTGAATGTGATTTTGAGTGCATGTACACAAGACTTTCATTTACCTAGGAAGGTGTTGGAGATGAATTCGGAAACCTGATTCCCCGACCGACTCATCTCAGATAGGTGCGTCAACTCCCGATTCAACATTCTCTTAAACTGCAAGGGAGAAAGAGGAGGGGGGAGAGAGAAAAAAAAAATGTTGTCAGTTTCCACTGAGGGAAAGCCTGGGAGAAATTATGGTACAAGATTCCATGGAAAATACAGCAGTACACAGTTTCATTCCAGCAGCTCAACTATATTATTTAATTAGTGTACAAACAATGGGGGACACACATCTTATTCCCCCCATTTTCCTTTAAATTCATTAGCGTGCAGATCATCATTTGTATTACCATTGGGGAGGATATCACCTTTTAATTCCCCTCAATTCACCCTCTGCAACCAATTTACAATTTTATTACACTGAATCACATTTTTGGGGCCTATTTGCCTGCTATACTTGCGTCAGTGTGCAAGAATTTCAATGATGTCAAGAGGAAAATCTGCACACTGTTCTGGACATTCGTTCTCGTTCCAACATTTTAGCAATTTTCATGTAGTTTTTATATTCTGAAGAGTTTTAAATAGATGAAACAGTTAAAGGAGACAGATGCATTTGACAGTACACAGAGACCCAGGCACTGCAGTAGCAGCTGTTTATGACAGACTGATGCATGCGCGTGCACCCACATACACACCAATACACATACAAACACACAGCTCTGCAGAGGGCTCAAGATGGAGCCTCAGCCACAAAACACCATTCTGTCAGACCCCCCCTCACCACGATAGAAATATCTTTTGGTGCAATTAGGAGCATGTTGTCCTGAAAAGCTCCACAAAAACAACTGCTACTATGAAAATGCTGAATTAGTTTAGATTTAGGCCTTAATGCAACAGTAACACAGCACAGTGAGGTACAATGAATTGAGTGTGGTATCCCGGCAAGCTACGTAGATAAGCGCCACACACCTTAATGTAACCCCAAGACACTGACAGCAGGTAATTGGCTTCAGGCATTTTGGACCCCGTTTTCTCGTTCCTACACAAAGCCAGAACTGTAATCCAATGGAAAAAAATAGAGGCAGTCGAACAGGATTCTTTCAGCACCAAAAAGGACAAAAAAATCCTCTCGCGTTTCTCTTCTCAGCAGCTAAGAGAGCAGCTCGATGATGGGCTCACTCTCCCTCTTAGCAGCAGAAAAGGGCCAGGTCTGAGTTTCCATGCCGAGGGGAGAGAGATGGTTGGATGGATGTGGAAGAAAAGCAAGAGCTGTAGCTAGGTTAGGCGGAGGAGGAGATCCAGCAGGCTCGGTGGATTGGCTGGAGAAGCAGCAGCAGCAGCTGGAGCTTTTGAGCTGGGGACTCTCAGTGTACTGATGAATAATGGAGAAGAAGGGAGGAGGGGAAAAAAACAGCGATGGAGACAGGAGGAGGAGGAGGAGGAGGGATTGAGGCAGCGATGTTCATCTGACTGGAGGGGGGGTTCCTCCGCTGGATTTGTCTTGCTTCGCTGCTCTCACTGCTGTAGCGCTCACTCCCCCTCCTACCCTGCCCCTCTCTCTCTCTCTCTTTCTGTCTCTCTCTCTCTCTGTTTCTCCCTTTTTCGCTCTCTCCCTCCCTCTTCTGTCTCTTTTTTCCCCTGCTGTAGTCTGCCAGCCCCAGCAACACACTCTATTCAGAACACATGATTTGACAGAAAATGGGGAGAAGGGGGGAGCCCTAATTACGGCTTGGTATTGGTGTATATATGAGTTTCTGAAGGGGTGTTTGAGTAACTGACATATAATGTTCAGACTTTGATTCCAGATGTAACTTTTCCTCTTCTTTTCTTTTTTTCTTTCCAGCTGTGCGACCACTGCAGATAATTCCCATCCACTTAAATTCCGAGCCCCTGTAATTCCCTCTTTAAGCCATTTTTATGAAGTCAGCCATTGTGAAGGAATGTCATCGAGCCACACGGCAATGCCTCTCCTCTACAGTAAAACAATGAGCGATGAGAGAGGGGATGGGGCACGTTTTGAGAAATGTGAATGCACTGCTCTGTATTTTTATCGCCATTATCTCTATTATCATCCACTCCTCTCCCTCTCCCTCTTTTGTGTCTTCTGTTGTCTCCTGACATCCCTGAGTATGGCAGCCATTGTGGAGAACTCATAAGCCTGTTCATTATCTGCATCCCATAATAATATTAGATGCTGTCAGGGTGTCTGTGGAAGGCTATTTTTAACAGCCTGCACCGAAAGACAACCAGAGAGTGGGGAAGACGGTCAGAGGAGGAGAAAAAAAAAAGAGAGGAAGAAGGAGAGATGGGAGATAATTGCATCCTTCCCCAATTTAGGTGACATCAGCCCACGGTTTTCTCTCTGCCTGTGAGTAAGTGTCTGTACGCCAATTACCAGAACACACCAACGCCATGGCAACAGCATCAGGCAACTAGTGCAAGATTGTTTTCAGAGAACAGGAGAGTAAAGGAGGAGAAAAAGAAAGGAGAGGCTTCCCCTTTTCCTTCCCAGGCAGACATGTGGTGTAGCTGCTGAGCTGTCACGAGGACACACCACACACATCGCCTCTGCTCACATCCACCGATGCACAGACTGAAAATCCCTCCCCTCGTCCTCCTCCTCCTCCCGCCCTCCACTCCGTTTCTCCCTCACTCTCCACCACTTACATGTCAATTTCTCTCCCGGCTGCCACTTGCCAACACAGTCATCAATCTCTTGGTCTGTCTGCCTCACTGGCAGAATCAATGGGCTGTCCTTGGAGCAGGTGTTGATACTGCTGCAGTGTACAAGGCTAGGGCCACCTGACTGGAATATACTGTTACATCAGTACCACTGGCCAATTTTGAAGCGCATTTGTGCTTTTGTCAATTTTGTCTCGACTCGTGTTTGTGAAACCCTCCAGGATGGCGGGAAACCTCTCCGCTAATGAGAAAATATCCATAGTTCTAGTCACTTCAGAGCCAATCCACAGGAAACTGTAAACAGAAGTTCCCAGAGAACCTCTCAGTCCGATACGCGTGTGTTTGCGTGTGTACGAGTTCGGAAAGATGAGGGGGAGATCAAAGCTTCCCCGAGAGGATTCCGGATTATCCTCCCACTGAGGGAAAGAACCAGAAGCAAGGGAGGTAGGACGCAAGAGAAGAGGAGAAAAAAAAATAAAAAGAAAGAGAGGAGGCAGCTCTTTATATAATAGCTCACTGCATAATATATAAAGAAACCAGAAATAACAGCAGGGGATGTCTCTCTGCAATGTGCTGAAGAGCGATGCTTCCCCAGAGGCTGAAAGAAATGCCTCAGCACACATACACAGCGGCAGCCTACAAATGCAATTATCTGCAGTTAAGCACAGTTGATGCTGACATGTCACATGCATGTTTTACACACTCATACCCACATGTTTCTGTATGAGTGTGTTATTGCCCGTGTGTGTTCATTTTATTGTTCATTCAGGGGCAGAAGGGAAGCCTCTTTACTTCCCACTGACACCATGACACTGAAGGAAGATTAGCTTCTTAGGTCCGTGGGTATCTCTTTCTCACATACCCACATGCTGTATATTCCATTATTCTATCCATCCGCTTCTTACCATGCTCAGGCGCCTTTCTTTCTCTGTCATTTCTTGTCACTCTTTTTCATTCATTTCTGCTTCTCTCTCCCATTTGCTTTTCCACATCCATTCTCTCTTGCTCAATTTTCCATTTTTTGTGTTTCTATTGTGTCATTTTCTCTGTTTTAGCTCTGTGTCTCCTATATTCCCCATCCCTCTCCCACTGTCTCCCATTCTCTCTCTCTCTCGCTCTCTCTCTCTCTGCTTGCAGGGGGTTGGGTTGATTCAGCAGAGAGCTGCTGTTACAGAGTCAGAGAAGGTGAATGGAGCTTGTGGCATTTCATTGTAAGGGGGGTAGGGGGGGTAAATAACACAGTGCTCCTCCATTCAGATGTGATCCCATCGGACAGCTCACTGTTGAGGGCAGTCAGGCGGACAGGTAGGCAGGAAGGCAGATACGGAGTCTCCCTTTGACACAAGACTCTGAGCTCATGCACTCTCAACAACATGCTTCCAGTATCTGACCAGGCACTACACATCAGACTGTTTTTTCCCATGAAGATGTTGCTGGCAACGTATGGTCAGATCATAATAACAACTCAGATTTTTTTTCATGAATATATATATATATATATATATATATATATATATATATATTACAAAAAAAACTTTTTTTTACAAACTTTCTGGGGTAGATTCTTTTGCTTTTTTTGCTACTGGTGGAAATTCTTGTTTCCTTAAAATGAAAAAAACTGTACTGGTCCTCTGTTCAAAATGTCTTATTTAAAATCATCACCAATATTCATATGATGTGATTCAGATTGAAGTTTGGCCTTTGAGCCACTAGTGGGTGCACTGTGCTCAGTCTACTGTAGAGCAGGCTGCTCAGCGTTCATTGACCCCTTAACCTTACAGTGACAGATCTTCCAACTTTACTAACTTCTGTACAAAATATAAAAATCAAGAAAACTACATTAGTAAATCCTTTAACCCTTTTACTCATGTTTCATATACAGCCATTTACACAGGTGTCACAGCTATTGCACTGTAAAATAATGTAATCAAACTTTTTAACCTGAACATTTTTTTTATCATCTAGATTATTCAATTAAAGTGAATCATACTTTCCATTAAACTCAATGTGTTTTTAATCAGAATGTTCTTATCAGTTTATTGATGTGGTCTCATATTTACAGTGTTCAACATTAATGGAAATGGCTTACACATCTTTTTTACCAGTAAATCTTGAGTAGAGCCAAAGCAAGGGGGAGATAAACTACAAGCTTGACGCAATACTGTAGCAAAGACTGGTCATGACATAACTCTGTAAAGATCAGGGAACCTTCCCACATATGAACTGTGCGTATGTTGGGTGAAGGTACAGACAACAGAGACAGCCTGACTACCTCTCACTTCCTCTGACTCACTCACGCATGCTAGTGTGTGTGTCTGTATGAGAAAGAGAGAATTGATCTGTCTCTCAACCTATATGTTGAGATGTATTGAAAAAGAGCAGTCAGCTATAAACCAGGAGTTTAAAAAAAAGAGGGGAGGGATAAAAGTAAGTAATTTCTCAGCTGAGTGAATCATCCCCATCACTCCCAACTGTTCAAGGTCTCAGTAGAGTAAGATGTGGTCTACAAAACCATTTTTGGCTGGAGTAGAACAGTTAACAGGCTGCAAGACTGCGTACTTGAGCTCTAGTTGTTTTGAAAGCAGGAAGCCCCCACTGCCCCCCCTCTTGTAAAATACACACTGGAAAAATTACACCAAGAAGTAATTTTCAAAAACAAAGAAAAAAAGAATGCCTGAATCACCAAAACTTCAAATGATTGCTTAAATCATCCTCAACAGCAATGTTTTATCATATTGGCAAAAGTAATGCAATATTGCTCTAATTTTTATGGATGAGAAATCAGAAAGTTTTACTTTACTCCCATCAGCCCCTGCTAGAATAAAGCAAGCACTGAATAGCACATAACCACATGGCAGGTATTTTCTCCCCAGATGACCTGAGTGTTCAGTTTCAGTTAGAAAAAGACTGTCTCCAGGCTTTGGTATTATGCTTAGAAACACCACTTATCACCTGCTCGGCCCCCGGGTCACTTTAATTCACAAGTGACCTCATTTTCTTATTAACTCAACACCACCAGACTCTTGTAGAGACCACAGAAAGAGAAGCACACAAGCTAATTATTACTAAGATGCTTTTTTACTCCACTCACTCATTTTCAAGCAGTAGCTACACAGTTCCACTGAGTACCTTCTGTCACCTTTACATTACAATAAGTCATGTAATAACTTGGGAGGGAATCAGTTGTTCCCGGTAGAACATAGCATCTACAATTAATAATCTCCAGACACCCCACATCTTTTTCTTGATCTTGAACACCCAATACATGATGAGAAGTTTAAGTAGCTGTGATCAGCACTGAATTTAACAGATCTTTGGGTCAGTGCTTAATGAGAAGTTTCTCAGTGTCTAATATAGCCACAAATCTGTGAATTTGTATTTTAGGCATCACATGAAAGGATGCATGCACCACTGCCTCCTTCTGCATGAACCCCTGAGAATATGCCTAAGTTTTAAGAAATAGGCAAATAATTAAAAGCAACTCACTTCAACATTAAAATATACACCTCAGTAATATGCAATATACAGCGACACTATTTACATAAAACATACTTTTAAATTGAAGGCAACCTCAAAGCACAAAGTCAGCATCCACGGCTGCAAGATATTCGAAGCCCTCATAAGATGACCGTTTTAAATAACACCAAAGATCAAAAGACAAAAATGATCTACTGAAACTTTGTGTTTTAAAAAGATTATAACCACAGTTTATGAAACTTACATCACGTCAAGCAAGCCACGAAAGTTCAGCAGACGAGTCCACACGAGACAGAAACGTATACTCCAATAAAATACCCCTCCAAAAACAGCAAAAAAGATTAAAAACTCATGTAATAGCAAAGAAGTAAATAATGAAAACTCACCTTTCTCCAACCATTTAGTTTCCCTAATTTCCTCTCTTTCTTGTCAAAGCAGCAGGCTCCCATGTTGCTGTGTGTAGAGTGCAGAGCAGAGCGGGTGCTGCCGTCCGTTAAAGTGTCTGTCTCAGTCTGACTACAGCTTGAGTAAAAGGACCAAGCCTGTGCTCTCTGACGCTGGGAAACGCCACAGCTCTAGTGACTCACTTTGAACTGCGAGGTCTGACTAGGCTTTACCTCACACCCTGTGTATGTGGAACAGTGACTGAGTATGTGTGTGTATGTGTGTGTGTGTGAGAGAGAGAGAGAGAGGGAGAGAGACCTCTGCTTCATCCACACTCCCTCATGGGGGTAGTCCCGCCTCTAACCTCTTGCTCTTCTATCTTGCTGTTTGCTACTCCTGCAGCCGGCACTCACAGCTATGAGGTTTACACTGTCAATATCTCACCGATCACTCAGATGACGATGCAACACTTCCTGTTTTGAGGAACAGAGTGGATTTCCATGAGCCTAGTCTATGAATATTGGCCGGGTGTTCTTTTTTTTTTTCTTTCCCTGACAGTTAAAATCTGTTCAGGTGAAAGTTTGATGGCTAGACACCGGCTTTCAGTCAGTCTTCCAGTTTACAAAACTTTGGGAAATGGATATACATAAGACTCCAGAATCCAGAGAAAACTTGCAAGAACCAGAAATGCAAGAACCAGGCAAACAAAATGTGCATTTGACAGCCTTATATGTTTTGTAATCGTATTTTAATGTATGTTTTTAGTGCAGATTTGGATCTAAATAAAAATACAGGAGGACATGAAGTTAGTGGGAGGGTTTTAGATCTCACTTAGGGCAATACAGATTGCAGCTGACTGAAATGTTACAAAACAGGAAAGAGAGAAAAAAAAAAGTCATGTTTGATAAGCTGGTAGCAGTGAATGACGATAATTTTTATCTAATAAAATGATCAAAATTGAATACTCCTCTGTTTCAAAGATGCAGACCTCTAACTGGAACCGAAACAATAAGTTGAGCAATAGATTAGTAATTTGACCGAGAGCTCACTGTCAAACTCATAACAAGCCTTGACCCATCTAAGTCAGCCATACATAACTGTAGGTCCTCAGCAGTAACAGCCCCCTGCACTTCACCTTGGAGGTAAAGTACAGCTGCAGCTACTTGCATTTCACCTGCCTTGTACTCGGGTTTCATACAGCTTGAGTAACAGTTTTTCCATCCTAAATACAGCAGGTAGTTACAGTAAGGGTCACATTAGCTGACTGGCATGTTCTTGTTAATAAAACCAGGTCAGGTGTAACGTCCCACATGACAAAAGGAGAAGCAGTTGTGTAATGTTTTAGTTTATAGTAAAAACAAGGCAAGGAGTAAAACTGCTTGGATTTCAACAGGATTATACTATTAATATGGGTACACAGCTAAATACAGTACACACTCAAACACAAACACACACACATAGGAAGTGCAAGCATGCAAGATAGACATGTTCCTGATCAGTATCTTGTCCACAGATGGTTATGTGTCAAGACACAGTCACCCACTTGCCAAAGTGACATCAATGAGAAAAGGTCATAATACACAATAAACCTGTTGCGTGAGACTGTTGATCAGGTGAGAACAATACCATTGATTTTTCTTACAGAAATTCTAATTTCCGATGGAAAAATAATAATTACATATTTCTTAAAATTTGAGATATTGTAATAACTAAAAGCAAAACATAAACAATTATGGCACTATCTGTCCACATAAAACCTGTCTTCTATGGTATGGTATGTTTTGTTGCATTGTGTTACAGTCTCATCATCTTGGCATCTGGAGGGTTACTGTGAGTATAACACAGTATTTTCTGGGAATATTTGGATAAAGCTGTGCCTTCGTTATGCCGTGGTTACGATATTTTGGAATTTCACAAAGCTGAAGGCTTCTGAAATCAATCATCAGCTGCAGAACTTATCCTGGCTCAAACCAACCAAATGTTCTGTGATTGCAAAAGTGCTAAAATTACAGTCGTGAGATAAGACTAATTCAATCCACAAGTCCACTAATGAGGGTTGATTTAAACCAGCAGGTTTACTGTGTTTCTGAATGTAGCTAAGAGTGTTGTGAAATCCTGGTTTCATTCTGCTGTAATGGACACACTGACACAGTGTCCTTTCTCTGCTCTAGCTCTTAAGGGTATATCAACAGTTTCTCAGTATCTTCTGTGTGATTCTGTTGGCTTGTAGACTTGTTTAAATGCAAGTTTGTTTAAAATGATTCAACAGACCTCATGTGACTAAACTGACTGTTGGTGGTGTATTCAGATGACTACATTGAAATAAATAAACATAACCATTAACCATGCAAACAGGCATAATGGGATGTCTATTGTCGTCTGGAGAGAGAGAGAGAGAGCGTGGGGGATCAGGAAGGAGACAGGAAGAGAGAGTCACTCTGCCCAGGGGTCCGTATGGATCCCCCCCTCCCCTCCTGCACACACACACACACAAATGTTCTCTCTCTTCCTCTCTAGTTTATTGTGTTTGACCCACTGCGGGATCCCTTGCATCCTGTTGTCCAGTTTTATGAGAAATAACAAGCTTTTCCTCTTGGCTCACTTGATAAACCATTTTCAGTCTCTCTAACACACAGCTGCCACTCAGGCCATACAGCAGCTTTCTGGGGTTTCACTGCCACAAGCAAAAGGGAACCCAAAACAATTGATAAGTATTGAAGGCTTTGAGCCAACCAGCAAGGTACAACTATAAGTTTTCACCCTTTACAACAACGTAAAGCTACAAACAAAGATGGCTGAACATCAAGAGTCACACATGTTACAGAACTGAAGTTACTGATATAGTCCATGGATGTAATAAGAGTTGGAAGCCTTGCTGCCAATTTGCCCCAGTGGCCAACAACAGCACTGCAACAAAAAGGTCCCTGTGACCCTAAAAGCATTTTCACCATTGATCACCATTATGACAAAGATATCTGAAGAAATCAAGAGCACTTCATCTAATAGGTGCAGCTAAATATTGCTTGGTTCTATGCTCTGTTGGTTTCCTGGTTCTTTATATAAGCACCAGGAAGTTGAACCTTGGTGCACTTCACACAATGCACCTTACAATGGTAGTGATAATGATGATTACAGTGATAAAAATTGGTAGGATTTTACTCACTTTAATGAATGCAACTCATTCATTCTGAGATACAGATAAGAAGTTGCACTACAAAGACAGCGGACTCAATCATGCGCCAAGTTTGGCTAATAACGTAATAAACCTAAAAGACACAGACAAATATTACTCTGCATCATGAACTGTCAGTGAGTAATATGGTCAAGGGATTACTTATATAAAAGAACCAGGAACTGAACATCGGTGCACATCACATAGCCTACAATCAATGGTGCAGAAGACGCAGAATAACCAGTGGACAGTGAACAGGACAGGGAAAGATGAAAAGAGGTCCAGAGCAGGTCAAAAGACAGAAACGCTTCCTTATGTCAGACAATAATTTGCAGAAAGAAAGAAAAGAAAAATCAGCTGATGAGTAACATCCAGTCATATTCATACAAGTTTACAGGGCAGCCTTTATAACCTGACAGCGCTCATGCCAACACTGCATGCTGCTGCAGGCCCCTCTAACACCTCAACCTCCTTCTCTTTACATGCTTCAGCTTTTAATACTGTTGACTTTGCTAAGGTCATAATAAGTTCATGTATGTTTACAGCTACAGTATCTCTGGATTCTGTATACTGTAGTGTTTATTATGGTGAAGGATTAGTTCTCCCAGCAGTTTTTTGCTGCTCAGATTTGAGGGTTCCCTCAGAGAGGAGAGCCATTCCTTGACAAAGTTGAAATGATTGAAATAAACGTAAAGGCAAAACTAGCCTTTTACCCCTCAACATTTTCAGAATTTCAGAATTTGAAAAATAAAAACAGAAGAGTAAAAGATACAGCCTGTCCTACCTTGTTGGAGGCCATGTCACTGACAGAGCGGTAGGTCTGGATCGTCTCCAGCTGGTCCAGACACCAGTCCAACTCCTCCATCGTCTCCATGGCCAGCTTCTGGTACGCTTCATCTGTCAACAAGCAGCCGGCACACAGAGACACACAGTCAGAACAGGCGGCACACATGCAGCCCGTTCGCTGCCCAGCCATTCCCAGGCAACATCCACCCACAGGTCCTGCTCGGGGCGCCTGCTGCTGAGGAGGGGGAATCGCGAGAGGTGGCACCTGGCTGTAGCGCTCCTTCATCATGAGGAGGAGTAGCAATGGCGAGCTGGTGGGACTCACAGCTGTCAGCAGAGTAGAGTAGGGCGGAGAAAAGCAAGGACCTGAACTCCTTCTGTCACACACTCAACTTTTCTCCTTGTGCACATGTGCCCCACCCCCCCTCCTTCTGGCAGACTTCACCTCATTTACATGAAGTTACACCCACCACCCCCAAACAGGAAACCAGACCCCCCCCCCCACCACCACCACCAACCAGCCTTGCTACACACAAACACACACGCACTTCGCCCCTCCACACAGGAAGCAAACAGACACCTATAAGCCTACAAAAATTTGCAGAAACACATATTTCATCCTGCCAAATAAAACTTTGTTATAGCACTGATCAAATGGCTGGCTTCATTTTGGTCAATCATCATTATTTAATTAGCCTGATAATGTTTGTTTATTGACAATGGCTGGATAACAGGATCCAACAGACACCGTTACTGTTTTTTTAACCAGTAGTTGAGAAACAAACTTGGTAATGGATCTATAGGGCCACACAAGACGAAGATGCAGGTTTTATTAACCGCGTAGAGATGTGAGATGTGCAAAAATGATTACAGCTGCTGTACAGATGCATGTGGTTGGCTGGTCGTTGATTTGCAGTGTAAACAACTGAAGGTAGACTGAAGGTTTAACCACAGTGTGGATGAAAATATAGCACAGAGACAAAATTACCGGAACTGACTGCTTGAATTAATTTTACCAGAACTGAACAATATTTCCCTAAAGCCAGGATGTGTATGTTAGTGTGTGATTATCTTTTATATTCAGATTTTCTGTCTTTTGTTTAAAATTACAATTGATCATTTTAATGCAATATTTAAATAAATTGTAGGTCTATTATAAATGTCATCTATATACTAGTTCAAATAATTTGCAACTAGGCTGCAGTGATTGTTTAGCACCTTGCTTGCAAAAATAATGCACAAATTGCTTCTAGCGCAACAAAGGTAAAGCATGAAAAAAGTTAAATCTTATTATAAATCAAATTAAATGAATGTGACAAAATGTTTGACACCATGTTCTACAATTAAAAATAAAAGAGAGAGGAGAGGAAAAAATCAGGAAAAAGGAAAACTAAATGCTAAAATCAGCATGCTTGCAATGTTTGCCATGTTCATCATCTTAGTTTAACACATTAGCAAACTATCATTTGCTAATTATCAAGTCCAGTCAAGGCTGATATGGATATTATATTTTTAGCAGGTATGTAAGTCATAAACCAAAGTATTGGACAAATAGAAATTTTGACCAGATGAGGTTTACCAAAGTGAATACAATTCATCCTGAGGGAATCATGAGTGTCTGTACATTTTCATGTGCCAATCCACCTGCTATATTTTGCCTGCTGGAGGCATTAGAGGGAAAGTTAGGGGATCACCAAAGTCAGTAGGATTCATCCTTCACCATGAAGACCACAAAATTACATGGAAATCTGTCTCATCATCATAGTTGTTGAGATAGTGTTACCAACTATTTTCTAATGTGAAAATTACATATGAACAAGATTTTAAAAAAACCAAAGTAAATATATATAATGAATTTAAACTAAACATACTATTTCTACATCATTAGCTAATAGTCAAGTTAAATCATTTGGAATAAAAACAAAGGAGAAGTTCCCAGGTCAGCAATGGGGATCAGCGATTGGTCATGAGGTACACACATTCACAACTCATTCACATCTCTGTCTGGTAGATGACTGTTGGACTAAATGTGCAGCCGTTATGGCCCGCCCAATGAACAGAGTCAGTCTTGAAAGCCACAGCCACAATAACGCACACTTTCTGAGAAAAATATTGTGACCTGGTGCACATTTACTGAGAAATATTGGTGACTTCCTCCACAGAGAGGTGTTAACAGCTGCCCGAGAAAGTCTGTTAGTCTGTCTCTGACCACTGTTTGGAAAAAGAAAAAAAAAGGGGCGGGGAGGGATGGGTAGGAGGGGTTCAAAAATCACCAAATCTTTGGACTAAAGTGACTGACTTACATTGCCATTCTGCTAGCATGGATACAAATAGTTAAAGAGTAAATAAAGTCTATTTCTAATAAAAGACCAATGTAAACAAACATCTTCCAATTCTAACTCTCCAATACGCCAACTGTATCTGTAGGGAAGATTATGCACTTTTATTTTTTCATGTTTTTTCATATTCCACCCAGCATGATTATCAGTATTGTTTCTCCTTAATCATTTTAGTGATTGACTTTTTCCTTTAAATTTTAAATTAAAAGGAGTGTTTATGACTCGAAACAATTTTTTAAAAAAAATGAGACGGAGTGTGTTGAAGCCATCAGTAAAATATTCTTGCGTGATCTAAGAATCAATATTCAAATGCTGTTCCTGTGGTGTAGCTGTGTTATTCGGACTACAGCTGTATGTCAAGGTTGGAGTGAGCCTGTGTTGGAAAGCAGAAGTGGTGTGTGATGAGGTAGCTGGTGGGCTTGGACTAACACACACACAAACAAACGCACGCACACTTGTCTGCTGCCCCTGTATTGTGTATACTCCAGGTCTCCTAGCTGCGGAGCACAACATGGCAGCAGGGTGTGCACTGCGGCGACCTTAGCGTGGCCACGTAGAATGTGTCCGTGGCTCTGATCTCCTCGCCATCAAAGACATGAGCCTGTTTGCTCTCCCAAACATGAGAGGCACCTGGCACTATGCCCACAGCCTTCCCTCACTCCAATGAGGCCAGTGAGAGAAAGAGATGGAGTGTGTGTGTGTATTTAGTTTAACTCCACAAGCGTTTGATGTTGAAACGGCGAAATGTTTCTTCACAGTATTCCCAACACTTCTGAGGTGGTTTGTGTTTTTGAAGAGCACTGAGAAGGACATTTTCCCCTGTAACACTTTTCTAATTTGAACTTTTAAACTCAGACTAGAAACATACTACTGATCTTGGCTATGGATAAGTTAATGGTATATTGTTGTTCTAGTCAGATGAAAAAACCTTAATTTTAGTCTTTATAGTGATTGTAGTTAATTAGAAGTAACACATTTGATGGTCTGTACTTTCTGTGTGAATAGTAGTGTCATTTTTGCTTATGATGTTATCAGAATATAGAAATATCAAGATTTTAGAGGAAAATAAAATTATTAATTTATTGAAATATGGGATATTCAGCAATCCAGTAAAAGTCCTGTTCATTTTTTATAGCATTGGCAATGTTAGTGTCTAGGCATTTGGTGCATTTGGCTGTTCATGAAACTCTCCCGGTTGAAAAATCAAGATGCTCAATGGCATTAGAAAATATCTGGTTCTTTGTTAAAAAGGCACAAGTACAATCAATGTACAAAAAAAACTCAGAAGATAAGTCTGCAACAACTTCATCCAATCACAAGCCTAAAATTGTGTAGTATGCACAGCTGATGAAGAACCGCAGCTGAAGGTAACGTGCTGTAGAAACTTGATAAGTTCAGAAAGTTCAGTCCACTTATAGATTCTATGTCAGTGTCAGATGAATTCAGCAACCATGGTAAGGTGTTTTGTTCTCATTTCACACCTACGGCTGGAATCTTTTCTGTAATAACAACTGCTGAGGCCGATGGGTCCAGCCATGGGTGGTTCAGATCTGGTTGCCACAGCACTATCTACAAGGGGGGACCCAAAAATTCCTGGAAGCCCTCAGTAGCACAGGAGGAGGGTGTGGTTATCAGACTTGCTGCAAGATAGCGTTTACCTAGAGCTTGGTGAAACTAAAAATTGGGACTGAAAGGGAAAAAATTCACCACTGTGGAGGAATATGTAGCCTTAGCTCAGCCAATGTTCATCTTTGCCCTTGCTAGCAGAGTGCTAGCAGCCCACTTGAAGCCATACCTGGACCAGATCAGACTGCTATGTTGAAGTGCTCACATCTGCACTAATACAAATGTGTCTATGTGTGTGTGGTAGTAAGGCGGTATCAAGGGGAAAGCTGGAGCGCTGGATTGATGGTTTCAGCTCTTAACCACTTTCTCGACTTTGATTTCAAAAACACAGAAATCGGTAGAAAACCTTCAAATCTGGTTTAGTGAGTCAGCACCTAGAACTGGTCATAAGGCCAACTTCTTGTGGGTCCCCACATACTAAATCCATCTTCTAGGCAGGTGCCAGATCCACTGAACTATAACGCTTGTATAACAGTTTTACTCTGATCCTTGCCCCGCTGGCAAGCAAAAACAATACCAATCTTTACTTCAGTGCAGGACCCAGTTTACCACCAGTCAAATGAAAAACTGAAATTTATGTACAAATCATTTAATATTGATTCTCAGTTATTTCTAAGTACTGTTAGCAACCTTCCAATCTAGAGCCAAGTGCTTTTAATAGCATCATAGGAAAATGTGATGTAAATGAACTGAAAGCAAAGCGAACCCAACCCTTGTTTTTACCCCACATCTGACAGATCAGTTAACTAAAACCATCATATGACATAAACCTGTTGTTCCACTGTGCCAAAGTTAACCCATAATGATGCTGAAATCTGGTATAATCCAATGACAATGTGACTATACAGTATATTTCTTTATCTCTTTAACTTAGAAGCAGAATAGGTGACTGAGGTGGATATAACATAAGCCAACAAGCTAATGTACTCCATTTGAACCTGGATTCTAACAATAGCTAAACATCCACATGGTCAAAGGGTGAGACCTGATAGAGTGGTACAAACAAGATTACTGAAACAACAGAAATACTTTGTAAAGGGAGATTAAAAACAAGCTTTCCTTGCAAAAAATAGACTAATTAAAGCCTACGAAAAGGATTTCTGCCATGCTTTTTTATGACTTTTTTTTTGTTTGTTTTTTTGACTGAACTCATTTACGTAGTTTTCATTTTTTATAAAACCCAAACATATTATTATTTTTTATAACTTATAACTTTGTATTCCAGAAGCAGATTGCTTTTTTCTTTGCTTTTCTGCTTTAAGTCATAGCTATTGTGACACTTTCTGCAAAATAAAATCATATTTTTTCTGCTTATAAAAAAACAAAGGGTATTTGGGAATCACATTTACAAAATCCCTAATGAGTCCCAACGAATACATGCCTTCATATTCTCACTTGTTTGAGGAGATGAAGCATGCATGTTTGCTGCACACAAGTAATTACTTTAGTTACAGCAGCCTGCACTATGTACAGTCACAGCCTTAGATGGACCAAGGGAAAAAGCATTCAAAGGCCAAATACAAGCGCACACACACATACACTAACACTGCAATGTAAGAGGGGATTTCCACCGCCTCCACCCCGACACAAGGACCTTTCTGATCAGCGCTCAGACCTACAGTGACTGTCCCACAGGGGCAGACAGGAAAACACGCACAGAAACACATGTACAATCCAGTAAGAAAACGTACACATACATCAACTGTAATGTCTCATCACTGCACTCACACACAAACACACAAACATGTACTTTCCAACTGACGGAGGCAGAGCCAACAGGCTGCAGAGGCTGGGAGGGTTAGGAGGGATATGAGGTCAGCGCTCTCTCTCTCTCTCTTTTTCAATTAAATGTTGAGTTCACTTCAGTTAGCTTCACTGGCATGGCAGGAAGGGTATTTTCTACACTGACTAACATCATTAACAGTAAAAGATAAAACAGGCCAAAAACTAACACTGTGGTCATTTTAAGCTGATTTGTTTATCTGAAAAATTTCAGTAATAAAGCTGAAACATGTCTGGAGTTTTTCAGTGAATACAAAACATACATAAAGAGGTGCAACATTCAGAATAATGGAAGCATATTGTAACATACAATCAAAAACAAGAACACAAACTAAAGCCTTCAAAATCAGTTGAATGAACTGTACTGGCATCATCATAAAGGTGTTCCTCTCATTATGTCTATCCACAGTTCATTGATTGTTTTTCCTATGATTGCCTCACAAGGTATTCCAAGATAACACATATTTTTCTGTTAGAGTGATGCATTTTAGTGTTTTATCCAATGAGGAATGGTCGCTTTTATATTTATCACTGAGAGAAGAATCATTTTTCAGTGTATATATGATTATATTCCCCAGATTTCCTTCATGTCCCCTATTAAATTGCCAATTTTCAGTGATGCTCTCTCTCTCTTTTTCCTGCATTCTTGCTCCCTCCTCTTCCAAAAATCTGTTGAATCTATTGACACCAGACTTTATGGGAGACTTTTTGTCTTCTTTGAAGCAGGTGCACGCACATCCAAAGTTTAATATGTATACAGCATATCGGGTCATTTTAGGACAAGTCTGCCCACAAAACGTCAGACCAGAGGAGCTGTGCGTGTTTAAATATGTGTTTGTGTGTGAGCGTGAGACAGCTGCATCTGTCATCCTCTCATGGGGATAGAGTCAGTTTCCTGCCTGTGATGTGATGGTAGATGCAACGGAGTTTAGGGGCTGCAGCCCATTATCAGCTGCCAAAATCTATATGGCATCAGGGTACTTTAATCATCAGCGAAGTTGACCTACAGGCGCTGACACACACACAGGCTGACAGCTCAGCAGCCCTCTCATACTAGTTTATGTTCTTTAATTTATTGACATCATGTGAACGTGTAGGTTTTGAAGGGTGACGTGCCATTTCCAGTGAACCAGCGTAAACAGACCACACACACATAAAAAGAAACCAAAGTGACGTGGGCCGGTTGGCACTGAGTCCTGAATGAGAAAAGGAGAGGGAGAGCCATTCTTTAGTGGCATCTCTTGCTTTACAAGAAACAGAAAACAAGTTGATCTGAAACCGTGTGGTTACACAACACTTCCTAACAAAGACCAGAGATGGTATGGTGAGGCAGGGGGCTGTTGTAGTGCTTCTCCACTTCTTACGAGCCGAATTATGACTTCACATGCACAACGTTGCAAAATCTAACACTGACAATAATTGTGAAAAGAGGAAAGAAGGGTGGTGGTAGGGTTTGTGGTTTATGAGCATGCTATATGGCCCTGCAGTGTTTTTTGGTTGAAACATTTCTTTAAGCTTGGTTTTGAAGAAGTGATAAAATGACATCATGAATCTGAGTTTCATTAAGAGTTCATTCATCTGAATTACAGGGAAACAGAATACAAATAATATCTCAATACATATCATTAAGATTTTGTTGTGAATAATATACAAGGGAAAGAAATAATGATTGGGTATTCTGATGTAAATGAAGGATTTACACATGGTTCACCACTTATGATTTGGCAGCAAAGCTTCAATGGACCCATAATTGGTAAATTTATTGTTCTGGGAAGCATTATCGGTAAAACATACTGGCGTCTTTTTCATGTGTTGACCCTCCAGAAAAAGCTCTGTGACATATTCTGGATGCTGACTCACAGATAAAGAATGCTCATGTATAATAGCCTACAGTAGTAGGTTGTGTCTTCATACTTGTCGTCTAAAAGCTGCAAATTTGTGTATTTGCTGTCTGTCCTTGATGCAAAGAGAGATGAGAAACAATGCTTTCATGTCTCCTGCAGCCATTTAGAATAGTCTGTAAATGACATGATTTGGTTCTTATGCCTGCTCTTAGCTCTTTTGAATCTTTTCATTATGGCTGTCTGTTTTAGTATAAAGTTGCACGGTTGGAGGGGCTGCTGGTTCTGGAAGTGTTTTTTCCCCATTCTGTATTCCCATTTAAGTGGTTCTCAAACTTTTTCATATCAATACCCTTAAACACAAATAAGACCATGGACCCCCATTTGATAAGATTTTGTCCCAGGGTCCCCCATCTGATGGCCCATCAAGGACCCCACTCCGAAAACCACTGGTTTATATTATGAGCCAGTTTAAATTATTTTACCTTTGTTTTGGACAACTAAGAATACTACAATACCCATGAACCTCAGCCGCTGTTGCTACGGAGAAGAAGACATGGGCACGAATCAGAGCGTAATGAATGCAAAACTCTACATTGCTGAAGTTGTAAGTAATAGCCATAGTTGCTGAATTCACCCAAAAGTCACCTAGAAATTAAAAGTAAACAGATTCATTCTGTAGATTGTACACTGTAATTGGTAGCTTCTGTCCAATGTTAGAGCGAATTTTAAGCTCAGTGATTGTCTGTTTCTTCTTAAAATGCACCTTGGGAGTTGTAGTTAACTTCTGCCCCCAAATTTTTATGTAAATAGTCTTCTACCTTTGATTTTTTATAAAAGAATCAGATATTTTCTCATGCAGTTATTCGTCTGCAGAGGTGTTCAAACTGAGTCACATAATGTTGTCTAGGAGAAAAATGAAAGGGGTTTTTACTTCCAGAAGTAGAGGCATCTGAAATAGCTCCTCATTCTTTGCAACTCTATTGTTTAGTCTATTTTTGTATATTTGAGTTTGCAACTTTTTTATGCTGCCATCGTAGTCTGGCCCTTTGGCTAAAGACGTCTCCAACCTCAATGGGACTTAAGTGGTAAAAGGAAAAAACACTTTGTGAAATACACTTATTTGTTTTCTTGTTGAAAGTTAGATGATCAGTATCACTCTCATGTTTGTGCATTAAGTATGGAGCTAGAGCCAAGAGGCTGTTAGCTTAGCATGAAGACTATAAGGTTGTGCACAAGCACAGCTAGCCTGGCTCTGTCAAAAGTTCAAGAAATGTCCACTAGCATCTCTAAAGCTGACTTGCATCTCATTTATTTAATTTGTACACAGACAAAAAAAACTGTAAAAATGATCATTTCACATTTTTGCATGTAAACAAATGAGATACAACATGTTAATAAGTAAGCTTTAGAGGACCTTTAGAGTACAATTGTTCTTCATCAATCTCGACAAGATAGCGGATGTCCTCGACTTATTTCTTGAAATCGAAGTTAAATAAATGAAATGATCATTCTGAAAATGAAAATGAATTGAGATTGCGATGACGCAAATTGTGTTTTTGATTGCACACAGCCGGAAATGTTTGCAAGGCCGTAAATGTGCAAGCCTGTGGTCTTGGTATTGTTATACTTTCTGTTTTTCTTTCTGTTGTTCTTTCAGGGGGCTTACAGTACACTGAAAAAAAACGTGTAAATTCACATCAGTGTGACTTCTGGTCTGACTTGAGATCTGCTTGTATTTATACTGTAATAAACTCAGTTCTGACCATAAAACCTCTTACAAAGTGCTTTTAATAGTTCACATGTAACAACTATGTGTTTGTGTGTCTGTTTGTGTGCGCGTGCGTGTGTGTGTGTGTGTGTGTGTGTGCAAACGTGTGTGTGTTAGACCCCTAATGGTTCTTTCCCTCTCTGCTTGGACACAGTGTTCCCTGTCCTCCCCATAACATACACATGTACACATTCCTGTCTGATTTACTATAGAACACACTGGGAAACCAACAGGGAAAGCTATAAATCTGAGTAGCACACAACAACTCCCAAAGGGTGGATAGTAATACCAGATACCTTGCAGGATCCTTGGAATAACAGTGAAAAAGCTCTGCCTTGTTAATCCATCTGTCTAAATCCAGGTGGAATGAGAAAACTGAATGTTCTGAGGTTGTGATGATTTTATTTAAATTGGTGTTTCTTGTTGGTGAGACAGTATGGGAGCTCATGAGGCTGGGCCTCCTAAGCCCCATTTAGACAGGATTTATTTCTCTTCAGAAAGTGGCGTGATTCGGCAGAATTACTGCATGTGCTCATCAGTGATTTTAATGCCGCCTGGTGTGATGTTTTTCTCCCAGTTTCAATTTTAGTTCCAAGTACTGTGTTTGACTGTGTTTTCGCACACTTGTTCGTCCTCCATTGATTTCAATCACAAACACACACCCTGTATTTTATACTGTCTTTGAATTTAGTGCATAATCAAATGCATGTAATCAACTCATGGAAACTCATGTGACTAATACAATTCACCAGTGCCATTCGGAACATGGCAAATATTTTGTTGTCAAAATGATGCTCCCCCTGCAAAATTAATCTTTATTAAATGGGGCTGATACATAAAAACATACAATTAACCATAATCTGCTTATGCTTTTATGCTTATGGAACTGAGGAAAATACCTAATATACCCATATCCTATTTTTTGTGGCTATTATTGCAAGGCACACATGATTCACATGTGCATATTATTCACACACAAGGAGCTACAGAGTGATTTACGCATGTGGGAGATGAGTAAACCAAGCTGACATCACAGGCCTGAGGGTTCACTGAGGCCTGCAGTGTCTGTCTCAGAGTCTCACATACAGTATTTGCTGCTATCTGACTGGTCATCATGTTCTAGTGTAAAAATCTTGTTTTGTTTCTACTACTGTCTCTCTGATAAAACGCACAGACGTCAACGAGGGTGTTTGTGTGTCCTATCAGCAGGTCTTCTCGGAGGACCTGTGAGTATAACACTGTCCTGTCCTTGAGCTGCACACTCCCTCACTCTCTCCATCTGTTTTGACTCCTGCTCTCATAAACTCTCACATATTCTTTTGCTCCTTCTTACTGCAGTGTCTGACTCCCTTACTCTCAGCTTCTTTACACACTCAAACACATACATGTGTACACACATAAACACAAACACACTGTAACAGACCAGGCTTTGTCCATGTTACCTGAGCTGAACTCCCACATTGGGAGCAACAGAAATGACTGGGCTGAATGGGCCTCATTGTCACGCTGACTGGCATTTGCCCCTCGGATTGATTAGCATGGATCAGAGGAGCCATGAACCCCAGTAAGCCAAACTTCTGTCGCTGTTGATGCTTGGGTTTTTTTTTTCAAAGTAGTGTCTAGAGTTACAATTACAAAGGTTTACTGTTGGTACAGTGGTGGATCTGATGTCAGGAGTGATGAGAGATTTCTAAAATCATCAGAAAAACTTTTGCATAAACAGAATGGACCTACATGCAGCTGCTGCTGCTGGACAAAACTCATTTTCTATGAAGTCAGAGGAAAAAGTTTGATCACAAACGGAATCAAACTGAATTTTAATGAAAAAAAAAAAGAAATTTGGTTGATTTTGATTACTTTACTGCATATGATTTTTAGGTATTTAGCCAATGCTCCCTAACCAGTGTGACTTAAAGGGTCAGTTCACCCAAATTATAAAAACATGCAGATAGATTTGGTTTTATTTTGTCCAGGTTTTGAGATATCCACTTCTGAGACGACTGCTTCCACCCTGACACAATGGAAGTGAGTGGAATTTAACTTGTAATAACCAAAACAGTCACCAACCCAGACCAACAGTGACGTCTAGGGATTTTTGAGTAACACATCTTATTCATGGAGAGAGATGTTGCTGTTGAGTAAGACATCTTATTCATGGAAAGAGATGTTGCTGATGTCTTTGAATGCATGTTTTTAATGCTTTGAGCCCCATTGACAAAATTCTATTGACTTCTTTTGCAACGATGCAGGTTCAACTTTTTCTGCAGGTGCATTCAGTTTTGTAATGTAAACCTAGAAAATATGAAAGGTGCAATGCTTCATTGAACTTTCTAAATCAGGGCTCAGGTCACTTTTGGAGTTTCTATTTCAAATAATGAGGAAGTAAACAGCGTCAGTAGGCTGATATGTAACTTGACAGGCTGGGTTCATGTGTCATGCTTCTTTTCTTTCTTGGCTTTGATATCTGAATAACATTTTATTGGGGCCAAGTAAGAAATCATTTTGGTCCCAACACTTTCCAGCTGTCGTTGAAATTTTTTCAAGAATAACATGACCGTCTTATTAACATTATCTTGACTGTATTTAGTATGTAGGCCTTGAAATTGAGCCAAACCAATCTGGTCCAGGTGGGGACAGAGCTGACTTGAGGATCAGGGCGAGGAAAAGCACTGGGGGTTCTATGACGAAGGGGTTTGCGTGCAACGAAGGATCAGTGTCTCCAGTAACATATGAAGACCAGCTGAGACAAACCTCAAATGACCTCAAACAGCATGCCTCCGTATGATGGGTAAGCATAGTGCGTGTGTCAGCGTCTGTGTCCATATGTGTTTGTGTGAGTGTCCTAGACCACATAAGGGCTCTGCAAAATCAAATTGAGCCAATAAAGGCTATTGGCACTGGTAAGGATACAAAACAAGATTGATTGTGTTTGTCCATATTGGCTAAATGAAACTTCCTGATTGAGTCAAGATTAAATACAAGTCCCCCCCCCCCAAGTAACAACTAAATGGGCATGTGGCATTCATGGCCTAACAGTGGTTTCAGAAAAAAACAAAAGATATCTGAATCCTACATCTGCCAAAAAAATCAACCACATTACTGAAGAGTAATTATAACTGAACCATGATTTGTCCATTTTGCCTCTTTGTTGATAACAATCAGGATTTTAACTTAAGTGGGATATGTTTTTGTTGAGCTAACTTTGAAAGGTTGCTTTCTGTCCTGTTCCATAAAGAGGGTGCGGTACTAGTGATGATTTCTTTTTTTTTTTTTTCCTTTTTTTTTTTTTGGAGGTGGAGGGGGTGGTGGTGGTAGTGGTGGTGGTGGTGGTGGTCCGAAAGCTTCCCAAATACCCAAACAAAAGGGCCTGTCTGTGAAGCAGAGAGTGTTTGAATCCATCTGTGCAGAGCTGAACAGGCCTGCTGGCAAGGGAATACTTCAGGGGAAGGGCAGCCGTCTACTTTATGACTGTGCTGACGTCAATGGCATAATTCAAATACTTGCAGAGTGCATGCTTCCAGCTTTCTGAACCTGCTCTCTCTCTCTGTGGCAGGCCACAGCTAAAACCCGACGTGGAATTGGACTCCAGTAAAACAAAATAACAAAACAACAACTGGAGTGGAATCATGTCAAGCTGAACGAGCACAAAACCACATGGTATTCATGCGCGAGGGTCTTCAGTCACAAAGGCGAGTGACAGATTGACACCTCTTTAGAAATGCGTTACACATTTCCTTGCAGAGTAAAAAGGATCTTTCAAACTTTAACTCATTCGAGGGGAAAATACATCCCATTAACAAGAAGTGTATACTGTATACACATATTCATCCATTTCTGAGTGAAAAAGGAAGAGGGAAGCCAAACTGAAATTAATTTAAACCACTTTCTTTGAAGAGCTATTCTCTTTTACTTGAAGAGGGAAGTGACACTGAATTTATGGAAGAAGTGACGTGTGTGTTGGTGGCAGTACAGTATAAATAATTTTCACTGGATTTCCTACAATACACTGCAGTTTTTAAATATACATTTAGAGCTGACACATTAATGTCAATTAATTGATTAGCTTATTGAAAATTAACTAATCTGCCACTATTTTCAAATAACCATTTAAGTATTTAAAGTTTAAGTTTTTTTCTGTTTTATATCATTGCAAAATTAATGTTTTTGGATTTTGTCGTTCGTTGGACAAAACAAACAATTTGAAGATGTATTTCTCACTTTTTTGACATTTGTAGACTAACTTGAAAAGAACAAAGTAGAAAGAAATTGAAAGATTGATCAAGAATGAAGATGTAAAGAAGCAAAAGTATAAATTACCCATACCTAACAACAATATGAATATTTTATGGCTTTGGCTTTGAATCTCAAACTTTCTAGAGATGCTTCTGCTCAGTAAGGCTCTTGAAGAAAAAGAGGACTGTTTGCACTTGACTCCAGATGTGAATGGATTGTTTTCCTGCGTTTGAATGACATCATCACTTACATCGTGGGATAACTGAGGATGACATAATTGGCAAGAACCATGGATGACTGCAGACAGACTGACAAACAGTCCAAAATTTGGTTTGCTTTCACAAGGGTGAGAGAAATGGAAGTGTACTGAAAGAAAAAGTGTAGTGAAAATGTATTTTTTTGCAGTTAGGTAGCTAACAAATCAAACACAATGAGCTGTAAAATAAGGAAGCTCAACTACCCCGAATTTATCAGGAATCTGGTTAATTTAGTAATCATAATGCTCACTCATACATTTTTGGGCAGACTTCTAGTTTCATGTGATGCACATACTTAAAGAACTTCAGTTTTTCTCTAACAAGAAGCTTAACTTGTTGGCTTGCAGCGCAGGTACAAACAAAGGCAGGAAGTTGAATGTAATCAATAACTGTTCCAAGATCTGGTTTATATAAAAGTCTTGACCTGAACTGATATTTGTGGTCTTTGGGTTTCTTGTTGGCCTTGAGCTCAGTTGACGAATCTCATTGAGAGGACACAGAGAACCTGTTGGAGGGTCTCTTTACAAGCTGGAAAATGTATGGACTTGCCATTTCAGGGCGAAGACAATTTTGGAGAAAAGTTGGCACATGCAATCTCATTTCAAATGAGCTCTATCAACTTAAACAAGCATGATATTCATCTTATTTCTGAATGAGTATTTATGTTTCACTTAGTGGTTTGAGCTTATGTCTGTATAATCACAATCTGAGCAAGTACACAATTGATAGGAAATCACTTCAACTGATAACACCGTAATGACTCAACCAACCCTTGCTTCAGGCATCTACATATACAAGCATATTCACACACAGACAGACAGACACACACACACACACACACACAGACACACACAGACATAAGCAAGTGGGTCTTTTCCCAAAACTCAGCTCTGGATCTCCCTTGGCTGAGAGCCGCGGGAATCTGTGCCAGCGTGTATAGAAAGCTTTGAGTAGGGTAAATACTTGGCACTGTAGTTTGTTTATGACACTGGAGACTTGTAAAGAAAGGGCCATGCCTGTCATTTCTGGCCACACTTCAAAACTGGGATCACTATCATTTAAACTATGAACTCACTTTTACCACAATAGAGGTGTCTGTGTCTGTCTTCTGAAAATTCTTTGGAAATAGAGAGACGCGAAAAGATTACTTGGTATGGGTGTCACTTTTTAGAAATATATTTCCCCTTGTTGTTCAAAGAAAGTAGATTGGATGGCTGTGCCAGCTATTCTGAAACCCTCAAGATGTCAGTCACTGTGAACGGAACCCTTTGGCACCTGACTGACACTTGAGAGTTTGAGGGTAGGAAGAATGAAATGTGACCTAATGCTGCACAAGGCATGGTGATCAGCTGCCACATTTCTACATCTTATCCGAGATGACACAGGCATTCAAACACACACAAATACAAACCTGTTAATAGCAACATGCATTATACAGGCAAGCATGCAGAGATACTGTATGCTTTGAAAGAATTTCTTTTTTATTACAACTTATTTTTTGTAGTTTTGGCTATCATAACATTGTATCACATATCACAGGTTGTCGTTTGTCATTAGATTGGTTGCTAAGTTTCACCAGAGACAAAAAGAGTAGACATAGAAACGCGTGAGAGTAACTTTTCGTTGAGTCCACGATGAACAACTAATGATAATCCTATTTTGGTTTGGTTTCTGTCTGTGTGTATTTGTAACCTAAATGAACAGAAACCAACACTGAGCTCAGTACATGACAGGCAACATGAGTAGAGAATGCAATTTTTTTTACATTTTGAGATTTTTCTTTTCTTTTAAATCTGTATGACTGTGTTTCTTAACCCATCTAACTTCCCTTTAACGATGTCCCCATGTTCCCAATCCTTGGCAATTAGCTCAATCAATGCAATGTTATTCTTACTGATGGGCCAAAACTACCAAAACAAAACCAGGGATGTATGAAATCAAAATCAAATCAAAATCAATCAAAATTATGTGTCCCTTTCTTTTGGCTGTGCCTGATTTTTCCTAAGCAGTCTATTACAGAATTTAAGTGGAAACCTTCTCATGACAAGCTTACATAACATCAGGCTAAAGTCTTGGCATCATAAATCCACAAGGAGCGATATACTGTACTTATTTGCAATGTGAACATGTACAGCAATCAAACCTGAGAATTCACTTTTAATTGTTCATCTGTGATACAAAAATAGTAAACAAATACTCTTTGACACCTAACGAACTTTTTAGGCAGACATATGACAAACACATTTTCACACTCTTTCACACTCTACACGCAAACTTCAATCAAGCACATGTGACACACATGCAAAAATCCATCTTAGGCAATTATCCAACAACGTCCCAAACCACTAATAAGAGTAAAACTAATAGAGAGGTTCATAGGTCAAACAGAGTATAGCCATGGCCCTGACATATACGCATGTCTTTCCACCACAGTGTGGTAATGAGCTAAGCTCTTATGCAACAAATTTCCAGTGTACAAATGGTCATACACATCCCTCCTTGCCTTTCTCTCCCTCCCCCTTCTCTTGCCGAGCATCTGAGTAGCAGCCCACTCATCAATCACCAACTACAAAGAAAAGACAAATAACCAAATTCCTGGAAAGGAGCAAAGGACAGGAGAGTGCATCATTTCGACAGCTAAATAACAGGGCAGAGCTGTGAGAATAAAGAAACCTAATGTGTCTGGAATAAATAAATGATAAATAAATAAATGAAACGGAAAGAATGTAAATGAATTAATTACAATATACATTTTTCCATCTAGATACATATGCAGACACTTTTTTTGTTTCGTTTTGGAGAGGTGCCACCCCTCTGGATTTGCCAGAGCATGCGTTCCACCACACAGCTGGGCACCATCAACTTTGGATAGGTTTCCCACTTTCTTTCCATATCTCTCCCCTCTCTGCCTGCAGTTCTGACGTTAAAGAGGTTTAAGAGAAGCGCACCTGTTTCCTCTTATGAAACTTTTTACGTTTATTTTCTTGATTTCGAGACAATACATAAAGCTCTACCAGCTGTCGCATTAAGGCTAGAAAATACAATATTTCTCCAGTATACTCTAGTAACACAGGTGAGTAAAATTCGAAACTATTTAAGTTACGTTGTATCTATTAATTTGACTAAAACCTCAATTTATTTATGCCACAGTAGGTAGTTTCCCCAAGTTTCTGTAGCTCTGTAACACTTCCTGTTAAAGTCTTAAAATAATAAACGACAAGCTGCAAACTAAAGATTGCTGCTTTTACATTTCTGCTTATGAATGAGTTCAAAAAATTGTCCGCAGATGTTGGTGGGTGTATTTATTTTATTTTTCCACTTGGCTAACTGTATCTCTAGTCTTTATGCAACGCTAATTACTAAAAGCATGATATGTCCCATTTAATAAAGGCTTTAATACATCCAGGGTATGTCTGGACATCAATGCTTTAGTGTCCAAAAGGGGATGAAACATCATCTTCTTTTAAAAGAACAAATTATTTCACAGGAAAACTTGTCAACAAACTTGTTAGTTCTGGCACAATTCAAAACAACTGACCAACAATAAACATCTTTCATAGCTTTCCCATGAAGGGACATTCTAGCCGCAGCTCCATTTATGATTAATATACTCATGTTTCCTCTCAAATAAAAACTTTGGAAACTTTTTTCTTTTTCTCTTTGCCTCCATGTACTCAAAGGGAAAAATGGGAGACAAAGAAGACAGAGACAATGGCACGCAATTACTGTAAGCGCATGTGGGAACGAGTCGAACTAACATGCTGTAGAGCCTTGGTCACAACCCCTCGGTCCACTTGATTTTTATGTAGAAATTTGTGACTTGAATCTCAACAGCCTGGTCTCCACAACAAGTAAAAACAAGCTCCCTGTATCTCCACTGACAGGCTGGTGATATGGACTAAGTTATGAGTAAGTCGACTGATATTGCGGTGACATTATACTGTTACGCATTTTACAGACAAACGCTTACTGTAGCCTGTACGATACAAGAAGGTCCGGCAGAAAATATTATTGATGACGTCACCTTGTCTCCAAGAATTAGATCATATAAACAACCGGTAGTTCTGAGCAGAGCGGGAGAGCAGGCGGTTTGAAGGAGGGCCGTGATATTCCTCACCTCCTCTCTGAGAGCAAACATACAGCTACCCACATCTGTCACAAAGTGTACACACACACACACACTGATGGCAGGCTCTCACTAAGATACAGTACGTACACAGGTACACTCACAACTTCACCTGATGATGCAAGGTGCCGTTTGGGCAAATAAAGATTCAGAAAACACACACTTGCGGACGTGAACACACAGTAAGACGTGCATTTGTCAAAGTCGCCAGGGTTGTATACACATTACATATCTAAGTAGCAAGTTAGTGTTATTGGCAGGCAGTAGCCAAATTAGAAAGAAAGAGAGAGGACACTTTGATGGCTGTTGTGGTTTTAATACTGGACATTGATTCCCGCACTAGTCATGTTTCCAGCGCATTGGTCTCTGTGTGGCACATAGTGGAGATGATTATAATAATGTTTGGACAAGGCAGTGTGGCTGCCTGGAAGGATTACCATGGATGGGAATGAAAAGAAGGCAGCCAACTATCTCGTCATCTTGTTTTCTTTCTCATGCATATGACATCGCTCACTGCATATAAGTTTGACTGGTTGTGACATCTACGAAAAACAAGTTCTCCAAACTATATGACAAAACAAGTTATTTGTCATTGCCTTCTGAAACGACTCGTATATTTTCTAATCTGGCGCCGCTATCAACATAACGTTGTTTGTCAGCGCCTTACAAAATCATCACAAACGACTGAACATGACTGTAAATTATTCTTACAACTGATTTCTGATCTGCAGCTGTTATGGTTAAAGTTTGCACAAACTTAAAAGAAAAAAAAATAGTACAAAAAAGTCCAGTTTCAAGTATAACAATAGCAATTTATGAGCCTTGTAACTGTAGTGCAAATTCTTCCACCAGATTTCATATTGGAGCAAAGGTACACGCTGTCTCGTTTAAGCTGAGGCGTAAACTCTCACCCTGACAGCTGAACAATAAATCATAAGTTATTCTACCATGTTGTAGCTACAGCCTTCCCTAAAATGTAGATGACAAGGAGAAGGTTTAGGGATAATGAAAAATGCGCTGAATATCATGACAAACCAGTTTGTGTCACAAACACTGAGCCGCGATCGGTTGGCAGGCAAGTCATTCTCCAGGATTATCCATGCTAGATTTACTGTATGGAAGATGCCACAATATAAAACTTTCATTACAAGTCACAGAAATGAAAAACTTGCGTTATTAAAAATAAAACAGTGTTTGTTAGTGGGGAGTGTGGTCTGAGCACATCCCAGTTTGGCACATCGAAATCGTGCATTCATCTCAAGGTCAAGTGGTGGGAAGTCCCTCGGGCGCTGAAAGAAGATGAGCTTCAGTTTCATTTAACGGAAATGAACCATAGTTTAAAAGAAGCAGCACTCGCTCTCACAAAACCTGCAGCTCTACTTTAGTAACCAGGCTTTATTAAGACCATAGCTTCTTACTTTTTTATTCTATTTTTTAGAACAGTGTATAAACATAACCAAAACAGATGAAATTCAAAAATCCTACTTCCATCCAATGAATACCTGTGTGCATGAAAAAACTGTGTAACAATTAAAAAAAACAAAACAAGAAAAACAACATGAAACTGACACCTTTACTTTATCATCTCTCAACTGAAGGGCCTTTAATAATCTCAGATCTTGCAGTGTAAAATCAATCTCTAATGTAATGGAGATTTGGCAACTTTTCATGTGGCAACAGTAAAAATCTCAGCTACTGCATTTTAAACATTCACTGACAAGATGGTGATTTTTGGATTATTTAGAAATACGGCAAACTGCAGTAGCTTAAATGAGATAAAATAGACAATATGAAACTTGGATTGTCTGGATTTCCTGAAGCTGTTGGCTGTTCTGAGGTCACAGGGAATAATGTGCAGAAAACACTGTGAGACAGACTGAAAGTAAAAAATGGCAAAATATATACAGTTACTCCTGGCACTCATTTTACACATAAAGAACAGCCCAATCTGCTGCAGTCCCATTAGTCCTGCTCTTTGCAGTGCTATGCCATAATGCATAGAGACATTATCTGAGGACACAGCTATGAGTGGATCGTTGTGCTGAATCAAAAGTCTAATCTGTGAGGGGAACACACAAAACACAAAATGTCCATTTGAGTATAAACACACATTATAGCTAAAGTGTGAGAATGAGCGATGAGCACTCAGTGGAGCGCTGAAGAGGATAATACATGACCCTGGTTCAAGCACCTCTGAAACAACCACGGTACTCATAATGAGACATTGACATTGTTCCCTTCCTAAATGAGATACTGTGTTCACCATGTAGAAGCAGGCAAAAGCTGAAAAATACCATTTAATTAAGTGATGACAAGCCTTACACTAAAAATATGACAGTTCAGTGGAGTATTCATTCACTGTTTGGGGATACTGGGCCATGAAGACCAAGTGAAGATAGACAATTTGTTCTGAATCAAAAACTGTGTAAGCTTCTTTTTGTTTTGTTTTGGTGCCATAAATTTCAGATTATACAGTGAAATTGTGAGATGACAAAGGATTGATTCATTCAAAGTATGAAACATTTCTTCTCACTTCTGCTATTAGTATCAACCCCTTTAGATAATTTGGATTTAATTGGTTGAGACATCCAACATGACAAGTTGTCAGCACATCATTGTGGTCTTGATGACAACATTTTCTTTTAAAAATTTCAACACCAACCTCTCTTTCTAGAAACAATGTCCTGATTTCTTTGGATAATCCATAAAACATTCCGTCAACAGTTTTCTTCGGGACTATTTCTTCAGTAGAAATATGTCTCAATGAAAACTGCCTATCTGAGTAATCCAGGTTATCTGATGTCACTGGGACATTTCTGGAAATATATGCTGCTTTTGAACTTTTCAAGTGCAATTTTCCAGTGTTGTGTTCTCCACAAACAAAACAACTTGGGATGGTTTGGCATGACAGCAAAAGACATGTCTCAAAATCTAAATTACTAGTTACCTCAAGAAGTAAGTGACAATTTTATTTTCTGCCTGCAACCTTTACTTAACCAACAATCCAATCCAACACAACAAAACAAGCTCTAAGAAATAATATGTATTTTGTCTGAACCAACCCTTTAAAGCTTAAACTTTTTACCTCTCTAATATAGCGTCATCCTTACACAATCAACAAAATTGATGCTGGATTAAAAGGGAAAATATGTCGCGGTTAGGACTGTGATCCAATGCTCGATGTGGTCTCGTCCATCAAAACAGAACGTGACTGAAATTGTATTTGTCAAAGTTTAATCCTCCCAGTTTCTCTCTCAAGTCCAACCACAACAAAACTGTGTTTCTGCTTAAAACATGTGCTGCCAAGTGTAGAAAGTTTTAAGTGCACCACTGTGCCGATTTGCACTTTCAGTCAGGGAGAGAAAATGAACACACACAAAGCACTGTTTGATCAGCTCGACAGCCTCATTATGCAATTATGTTACCTTTTACACACACACACACACACAGAGACAGATGCACATACAGGTCACTAAACTGAAGAGAGACAAACAATAGCAAGCAGCTAAGTGGAGCTCTGCTGGTTGAGAAGAGGCATTAGAGTGTTACTGATGAATATTTACAGAGACACAAGCTACATATACACAGTCAGTGTATGTGCAGACGCAGACAGACATTTAAAACTGATTCATGAGTACAATATACACATTACAGTGTAGAGCAAACACTGGATGTCTGTCCTTCTCTCAGAGAGAGAGACTGAAGGTAAACAGTCTTATCTGTGATCACCAAGAACATACTTCTCTACGGTGATTTCTCTCTCGATATACTGTACAAAAGCAGTTTCTACGTGACCAGCAGAACACCTTACACACTGGAACACAAGACACACCACTTAGTACTTGAGCTGTTTAAACTGTTGCTCAAAAGTGTTTACACAGGTATGAGATATTCACTATTAGATCAACATCTTGCACATTTTGTACTGTACTCTATGTGCCTATTTGTACTAGCCTATATATCTGTCTGACAATGAGTCATAAGAGTGAAACCTGACATCTTAAGTACACGACTTTTCCCGCTCCATGTGATTACACTGTTGATGTCTCATCTGAATGTTTATAATCTCATCTGTCAGGTAAATTGTTCTGTAAACATTGGAGCGATGTTTGAGTACACTTAATGCTCTGGGTTGTTAACATCTACGTCTTCTGCATGGGCATGGCTAAATACATTTTTTTAGTCGGTACTGGGTAGGGGTCGCGAACGCTTCCCGACAAAAGTTTACCTAAAAAACGGAGGCATAAAGATGCTGTACAGTGATTTCATCGCTAAATGGAAGTAAAATGGAAATTCTACATCACAGGACTTCCTCCACAGGCCTAAAGTTATGTAAGAGAAATACCACCAAGACAACTGTAGAAAGAGAGTTTCCTGAAAAATAAAATACCTCTACGTTTTGAGGCATTTTAGAATGTAGATATTGTATTAGACAATTTTCTATTCAGCATAACATGCTGTATCAAGCTATGTTCATGTTATGCAAGACAGGCCGTCTCTGTGCTCACTGGGTATATGCACAGTCAGGTAAAACTAGAAACTAAAATTGTCATTAAATAATCACTGCTCCATTACAGTATGTGGAAAAACTGTACATCAGGACTTGCTTAATTCCTTCTCTGATTGATCTACACTTTAAATAACGTCTATGCTTACACTAGTTTGAGCCTTTAAAAGGTGACGAATCATGAACATTTTTCCATGTCTATATTTATATTCTGGGGCTCTACTGATATAGCTTTGCATGATTTACACCTAACTTGTCTTATACTGGCCCTTTATGCAACCCCTCAGTTCAGCCTCTGTTTGAAACAGGTCATTTTAGCTCCTGTCTCATTAAGGTCCCCCTCCCAAAGAGCCCCCTCTGTTCTGATTGGCCAGCGTCCGGAAGCTCCCCCTTGGCAGACTTCCAGCGGTTCATGAGCCTATGTAAATAAACAATGGTAGAGGGATTTCACTTCTTTTTCTCATTCTTTACTCGAAATGGGAACTTCTCAAATACATCTGTACATGTTCAAACCTCAATACGATCTGAACGGCCATTTGTGGGCATGTGTGAATAATCTGACATCAGCATGAGGAAGTGGAGGTAACATTGCAAACAAAGGGTTCAGAGCAAACTGAAGCTCTGAATTTTGATTTGCAGGGAGCATTTTACACACATTCCTCTCAAGTTTTGGAACTTTGTCAATGTTTAACATCGACATCTGACATCAAAACAGTATGAAAATAACAGAAAAATCACAAAATCTTTAACATTTAAACTTCTAAATGTTTAAATTAAAAGTAATCTCATAGTGGGGTGATAAAATTTCAGTTTGGTTTGTTTCACTGTAAGCTGATGTTAAACATGAGGGTAAATCAGACAAGCAGATCTCCACAGAGAATGGTTGTGGTGATCCAGGTTTAGGGCCAGAATGTGAAACCAGCCAGAGAGGTCATGGATGAGTTGTGAATGGAGTAATGATGGTGTTTTCATGCTGGGGTTTGTGACGCAGGTCAGGCCCTATCTGCTCTTTGTCTCCCTGTCACGCCAAAGGAACTCATTTGTCCATGGAGAAAGATGGATGAACTGTTGTAGAAAAAGAGCCTGTGGGGGGTGTCTAAACACCTGGGAGATAGCGTGTGTGTCAGTATGTGTGTTTCTGTCTGTGTGTGTGAGGAAGTCGCTGTCGTCCCACTGGCCTGTTTCCTCATTAGTGTCACAATCCTGCTCAGTGTGGACTTCCTTCCATGGACAGCAATGTGTCTGTGTGACACACACACACACACACACACACACACACACACACACACACACACACACAAACACACGTATGCAGAATGCACCTGCCAACTTTGAAGCATTTCTGAACACAAATCTGTCCTCTGGTAGAAGAAGTCATCATCCTGTTGCCTCTCATTCTGTTGTCCTATAGAACAGGAACACCCTGGGGTGTCAGCATTCATACTGACGGAGGTGTTGGAGCTTTGGGAAATTTTAGGGTGAAGAACATCTCATGTAAACCTGCCCTATGCATACAGATCCCATGGAAATAAGGGCTAGTAACACCTGAGCTTACTAATGGCCAAAAGCCGTAACCTGTCTTGTCTTCCTTCAACTGGGACCTTCAGATTATTGAAAACCACAAAGACTAGAAACCCCCGACATTCTTACTATATTTACAAATGTGCACTGATTTTTTTTAATAGAACGCTCAATTTGAACAACTGAGTAAATACAAAAAAACTGATTAGAGATGCTTTGTAAGGAAACTCCCAAAGTCATGCAACAACACAAACTGAATTCTTGCCTGTTAATGTTCCATAGCAGAAATGGATATCCATCAAAAAAACAACTTGCCTTGACAATTAAAGTTACAATTTGTGCAATAATGTAAAAAAGTGAGAGAACAGAGAAACAAATGTATAATTTGGATGACATAGTGGACAGAAAAGACGTGGCCAACAAGAACTGTAAACTCTGCAGAAAGATGAATGGGGTGATTGAAGTTGTGTGAGATAAACCTCAGATGAGCTGTGGCTGTGACCTACATCAAATGGATAATAAATAATTCTCAGCCACATCACTGTTATACAGTTTGCTTGCTGTTTTCAGACCATTTTGTAAAATAACTATTATTTCTCAACCTTGCTCACATGATGTCATGAGTTTTTGCCAGCATCTGGCAACCATCGGTGGCATGGCATTTAAGGTACTTCTGCAATGGCTTCAGCCTCAAGCTGTGGCGGTTACCACTTGGGTGATGCAAATTATGTCATCTGTGGCCAATGTTTACATTTTTTTTATGAGAACAACTGGCAGTGACTGGATCTGAAGACTTATGATTTGAATCTTTAAATATCTGTTCTTATTTGTACTAACTACCTATCTGTAATCTTTACACCATACGGTTTTATCTGCTGACTGTCAACAACTGACCCAGACTGGAACAGATCTGTCTCAACTTGGTCCAATAGATATCATGCCACAAATCACATTCATCAACAACAATGGATCAACAGTCGTAAGTGTGTCCTCACTTTTACACCTATCTGCCCTTCTATTTGATAAACTGGACTAAATTTATCCACACAAGCCAAACATTTAATTTGGCCACCTGAAGCAGTAAAATAAGAGTGTACCCCAAATAATTTGAGTCCAGACCTGGTAGAAAATAATTGAAAAAAGATGCCATATTATTAGTACATGAATAGCAGCAGCTATAAATGTAATCTGACACTTTTTAGCATAAGAGAGGCTGAGGTTCACTGGCTCTTGCTACAGTATCATTCATTGGCCTATTGTTAGACAGCAGCAGTTACCTGTATACTGCTGGAGATTTGCCACTACTGCCAGGAACATTTATAAAAAGTGCAAATAGTCAGTCATCTTAGTTTCCGATAAACAATTGCAGCTGTCACCTATGTAGTACAGCTCACAAGACCATGTCAAGTTCCCACAGTCTGTGCAGTAGTACACACACACACATACACTACTGTCGATGCTAGGTAATGATAGGAGCTATTTGGCATATTTCCACCAGAAGGTGTAACAAAAAACCTCTGAGATGTCACGTAACAAAAAGAAAAGAGCAACTCATGGGCTTCTCTTTATCTCTTCCTATCTGATAACAACACTCACACAATCAAATGCACATGCTGCCAGCATAGGCCTCCACCAGGAGGACCTTTCACATAGTCAGTCAGGCATGGACAAAGAAAACACGCTGCCTGGCACACGTACACAAATCTACACTATGCATATTTACCTCACAAAGAGCAGTTGCAGTAAATCAGAGGGGGAATTATTGTACAGATATGTCAGCCTTTCCTGTCAGCTGTCTAAACAGTTCTCGTAAGAGAAACCAAACCCTCTCACCATAACATAAGTTGTTTCTCTAAGGTTTCACCTTCTTAACCCTGCCCAGCGACCAGACAACTCTGCCTGGATACCTGAAGCAGTTTAATAATTAGAGGTTAAGAAATGATTAAAACCTCCAGTTGTTTAGTTGGTATAATGGAATATAATTGTTTCCTAATAATTTCAGCATAAAACCTGCATACATGACGCAAGATGAGGTTGCAAAACTCTTGTATAACATCATATTTTGGGGTCTGCACAGTAGCCAGACTGCTCTGTCTGTCTACTGGGAGTCCCACTGAGGCAATTAAAGTAGCCAGGAGCGGGAAGTAGTAAAGAGTACAGGTAACACAAGACACCCAGGGACAGAAATACTAAAACCTATTTGCTACCCACATGGCGGGAAACAGGGCCAGGAATATGGGTTTCTCAATACTTGGACACCTGGAGAAATGGGAGGAGAGGAAAAAGAAAGAGAGAGAGAAGTGGGGGTTATGGCGGTAAAGCAGGCTTTGACCAGAACAGAGTGAGGGTTGGAGGAAAAAGGAGGGAGTCTGCTGCCATAGCAACTGTTCATGTTGGCATTTTGTGGACGTGCACAGCAGAGTGTGAGGTGAGAGACGGAATGATAGGTTGGCAGATACTGTATCTGTGACATTTAGACATGCCAGCCCTGCCATTATATCCCTTACTGAACTAATGCCATATTAAGACCACGAGGCCGGCGCTGGTCCAGCATTACCTCACCGACCAACGATGGTTTGTAGCCCAAAGGGAATGTAGATGTTGTGGTTTCTGATGCGACACACCAGAGTGCTAGCGACAGTAATAGTAAATTCTTTTCAATTCTAACCTGGAAAATGTATTCAGTAAATAACTTTTAGATGATAGCTATGTGGCTGCCAAATTTTCACAGACTCCCACAGCGACTTGATATTTTTAACTGATGGACGCTACAGCCAACTTCCAGCAAAGCAACACAATTTATTGTGCATTAAAAGCCTACAAGCTAATATACCTGCCATAATCGACAAATATCCACAATATAACAAACAATGGCAGACAATCACTGTAAGTATTAGCCTAAATAAGCATCAAGATAAAACATGTTGACCAAGATTTGTTTTTTTTAAACACGCATTGATCTTGAATCAATTTAATCTTGACTGACTAAATGATATAGACTGTGAATTTATTTTAAAATCACAATAACATCACCTCAAACCAGTAAACTGTCCTGGTGATGTAGGGGGGGGATTCATCCACACTTGTGTTAGTGAGATGGACATACTGGTCACCCTGGCAGTTATTCGTCTCTATTTGGAGTCGGGGGACTGCGTCAGTGAGAAGACCCAGACAGGTGCACCGCTGTGGAGGAGTTATTGCTACCGGAGCTGGGTATGTCACATGACAACCTATTATGAGATCCTGGTAAATAAATGCCGGGATACACATAGCCTCTGTGTGTGTGTGTCTGTTTATGTGTGCATATGGAGTAAACTGCACATAGAAAAGCAGTAGTATTGCATACAGCTATGGAATTCAGTCTCTAAAGCGATGCATTTCTTGCAATACACAGTCATGATAGGGAGGGACATGAGAGGTCATGTAGGTATGCATGTCATTAAAGAAAGACTGCTGTTTGAATTGATCGTTTCTGAAGTATTGCACCCACTGAAACCTACACTCTCTGTATTACAATAAACTTTGAAGAAAGTTTTCATAGAGCACAACCAAACAGATTTTACATGTTGAATAGCGACATTTTCCACCAGTACAGTTACCACAAGTACGGTTGACGTTTAAATGAAACACAGTGCAGGTTTATCAGTAAAACTAACATAATCAGCAGCACATAGTGTTTTATTTAGCAGATAATCCATCTGTTCCAACTTGTGTTTAATTTGATGATCATCCAGATGAGTAACAACTTTCCAACTTGTGGCAGCTTTTCCCATCAGTGTTTGCTACGGCAACATTACTCACGAATTGTTATTGTACATTAGGTGCAGGTGTGGCTCTTCCGGTGAATGTCAACAAAATTAGATGTATAAACTATGTACTTATGACAGCTTTATATTGTGCCATGAGAAGTTGGACCTCTGTTTCTCTGTTTAAGATGTTTTGTTTCTCTGTTTTTTGCCGCAGACCATCCAGCTCCTCATCTTTAGCCCTCTTTCCTGTTTTCTCTGTATTATCCAGCATCTTCTCTTGCTTATTCTTCCTCCCTTCTCAAGACAACCCTTATCTCTCCTGCCCTCTCACCTCATCACTCCTCATCTCCTCCTTTCATCCCTCCTCCTGTTCTGCCTCTCTTGTCCTCCTCTCTGTGCATTCCTGCACGGACCAGCCCACTGTTCGGTGCAGGGAGTGCAGGGTTGTCTGAGGCCTGCATTAAATAACATTCATACAGAGATTGATGAGACACTCTTCATTCATTGCCCTTTGCTCTGTTTTCCGAAACCCTGCTGACCCAGAGAGGAGCTTAGATGAAACAAATCTTATACATGTTTCCATGTGAAAATTATTCAGTAAAGATTATTTTCTTGTTCTTAACTGTGGCCCAGAACAACAAACAGAAAACGTGGATTTTTTAATTTGATGTTATGCAACAGAGATTGGGCAATAGAGGACAACTCACTCTTATACTTTAAAAGTTGAGGGTAAAGGTTGGTTTGGTGCACTTCTAAAGGCAAGATTCGTTAAATTGGGCTTGCAGCTTGTGAAAAAATATGCTGTTTATGTTTTATTTTCCAATCTGGTTCTTAACTGATCACTGAAGCCAGAGCTCACAAGATTAGTTGAAATCTTATTGGATAAAAGATGCATAATCTCAATAACAACCATTTCTAATTAACCCTATTCTGGTAGACTCAACTCTAACCTTAAGGGCAGACTTCACTTCAAAATACATATGTGAAACCAAAACTGGAAACCTAAAGTGATTTCCAAGACCATGTTAATCAGTAATATTCCTTTGATACTGTTGTAGAGGAAAGAAGGTGCAAAGCATTGATTACCAAACATAGCAGCAGCACTATTTTTATCCATTATTGTGTTTTTATAACAAGCTTTTACCTAAGACCCAGCAAGCTCAGTAAGAATTTCCTGATTGGACTGAGACACAGAAAAAGATGAAAAAGATCAATCATTGCATAAGCCCTTTGCCTATACATGCCATACACATGCCACAGACAGCTTATACATCAAATGTATGTGCAGTGTTTTTTTACCCTATTACATAACAGTTCCACATTGTCCAAACACCTTTCACCTATACAGTTAGCGCACACTTATTGTTTAGTGTTGACCAAACACCAGCTTCAAGCTTTGAAATAACACATATGGCGTCTTTTTGGGAAAATGTCATGGGGGGCCTTCTGGCCTCATATGAAAACACATACACAATGGAAAGGCACAATGGGATTTAAAAAGCCAACTCGTTGACACCTTTCCACACTACTGGGCAGCGAAACACATGCACGCACACTCAGTGTGTATGTGAATAAGGTCGGGAGAGTTCAAGAGCCCTTTGCCTCACATATATCCTGTATGACAGCATTTCATCACAGAGGACAGCTGGACCAGGAAGTAGGGTCATACCTTTGTGAGGTTCTCACAGCTAAATATCATAGAAATGGGACATAATATTTCCTGGCTCTGTTATGACACCATGACACAAAACATCTGTTTTGGGTCAGCGGCTTTCTATCGCTGTGTGTGTGGAAATTTTCAGCACATGTGCAAGCAGACCTCACTAACCTGTTTGTGATTGTGACGCAATGATCGCTTTGTAAAAACAATGAGCCTCCTTTATAGTCTTCATTATTATACTCAATAACCAAAGTGTTGACAGACACCTAAATCTGAGGAACAAATGGTAATAAAGTCTGAATCGTGCATGCTGTCACGTCTCTTAAAACTGTTGCTTGTATTAACTTGTCAGTATTGTTACAGGTGATATACGGAGAGCTCTATGTACAAAGCTACTTAAAATATACGTATTTGGTTTAATTGAGTCAGTGCCTAATCATTTAATCCTACAAACTGAGCAATCTTTGAGAAATCAGAATAGTCTTATCTGATCTAGAATACCTGTACCATCTGTACCGCGGTAGTTTTCCTACCCTGTATGCCAGAGTGTACTGTGTGGTAGGAAAAGCACTGGCTACTGTGAAGCATGACACTATCGCTTAAATACATTTTGACTTATGGGTCAGACAACATACAGTGTGAACTATGTGCTTTAACGCTGTGACAGTGAAACACTGGAACACATGGTGCTGACTAACATATAGATAAGAGCATGCACAGCTCTGTGGATATTTCCACTCACCCTTGAATAGAATAATGTTATGTAATGTTATGTTAATAATGTTATACCTGAATCATTGATAGAGTTGGTCAAGGTTGCATAATAAGTCCTCAGCATACACAGCCTTGGTTCAATTAACCCACACACACACACACGCACGCGCATTGAGTTGGTGGTGTTTAGGAGCTGCAGTACAGTTTCTCATCCCATTTTTCAGATTCAGATCTCACAAATGTAACGCCATGTTAACATGGTATGGAGTACCAACAACTGTTTTGCTGAGTTCAAAACACCTAATTTACATTAAGCTTTTGGCTTTTCCAACTGTAATAAGAAAATAAGTTACACAGAGTTGAATTGTTTAAATAATACTTTGGCAATGACTTTTTCCCTAAGGATGTACTGAAACAGACTGGATCGGTGCTGATTCTGACCTCATTAAGTGGGTCGGGGATCATGACATAACCGATCCACATTAAATGCAGTTTGTTTGTCGATGTCACTATAAAATTCTGTGTTTTATAATGTTCATTGAGTAACATGTTGCTAACTCAGTTTTTAGCAATCTCTGACTTTGTGTTACATAATGTCAAATTATTCTATTGAGGTATTTTAAATTTGGGCAAAAGAAAGCACTGCTAGAAGATCTGATAGCCTGAGTTTAGGTATTAGTTGGATTTGTGAAGCCTTAGCTTTTTCTATTAATCTGCAATAATAGTTTAATTTGTACATTTCAATAAAACATGTTATTTTTCTCCCCATTACAGATGTTAAAAACCATATCCAAGCCTTTGCAAGACTAGTATCTTTAAGTCTTTCAACCTTGACTAAGTGGTTAGTTTCAAAAACAGCTGTGTGAGCCAAAGATAAGACAACCCGTGGTCATCTATTATTAATCAGTAAAATCGATAATGGTGTATATAATTAGCAGTTATACAAATCAAGTTTTGAATCATACATTATTTCACTAAGTTTAGCTTCTTAATTTGCAACAGACCCAGAACGGCTTTAGTTCTGATTGGTAACTCCTCAAGTGAGATTTCAATCATGTTTACATTTAAACCACCACCTGTGGCTCAGTTGGTAGAGCGAGTCTAACATCATTGGTCAATGATTTCGAAGTGTCCTTGAGCATGACCCTGATAACCCCTGATGTGTATGAGAAAAAAAACTAGCTGATTTTGAGAAAAGTGTCTGCCGAATGTTGTGCAGGTTTATGAACCAAACTTTGATCAATAAGCACCAAAAAAGTGAAAAATTATATATAAAATGATATACCAAACTATTGACATGTTTTTAGTAGCAGAGCAGCCATTTCACTCTGCTCCTGTCTTACATCTCATTACATCACATGCATTTGATTAGTTCCATGAATGGCATTAGAAATATGCAAAGAATGCTGTTTTGGTTTTATATTATTTACCTGCCTGTATAAAGAATTTAAGGAATTATTCGTATGCCCTGAAACAGGGGAAAACAGGTTCACCTGTTCGCTATGAAATGTGATTGTGCAGTACTGTAGGTATTTACGTATTATATCATTGTGTCAGCATGTGCATGTTTGTGCAGTGTGTGGGCACAGACAATAGGCCTTTGTCTCTCTGCATCCTATTTTTCTCATGTGGGCTGACACCGACGTCCATACACACCAACACATACACACACACCTCATCTACACACAGTTCCTCCTAACTTCCGTCAAGTTACAACAGTTTAGAGACAGCAAAACAGGAATTATCTGATCTTCTCTTCCTGCCTCACACTTCCTGCCCTCCCCTCCTCCCCCTCCGTCTTCAACAGAGAGAGAGAGAAACAGATGAATGAAAAGGAAACATTAAGACTTATGGGGAGAAAGAGAGAAAGAGGAAGATGTGGCTGTGGATGTGTGTGATGGTGCATGTGTGAGTAGGGGATTTTTTGTCTGGGGGGGATGTGGCCTGAGATCATGGGAAAGCAGTGGGATCACAGGAGTTGAGGGGAGATACTGTGGTGGGCAGGTGTTGACTGCTTACAATCAAAGCTTTTACAGTAGTAGTACAGTAGTAGAGCAGAAGCATTTACCATTTTGATCTTTCAAATCACTTTTGTTAATATGCACTTTGTCTGCTGGCATCATTATAGTAAGTTTACCATGTAATTATATATGCAATTATTTTTAAAAAATCTTTTTAAGTGGGACTAATATCTCAGGGATTGATCCTGCTAACTGTGTAGCCACAGTAAATAATATAGTTTGTACCTTCTTGTGCTAACTTTAACTGAAAATTGATCTTTGCATGCCTGTATTCAGGCAGGTGCATGTAAGAATAAGTAATGAGTCAATGACAAAAATCAGCTCCTGCATGCACTTCTGGTATAGTGAATCTAATGAATAGCTAAGTTTCATCAAAGTTAAGCTTCATTTATCAAACATTTACTTGACCAAAACCATAACCAATAATTTCGATAGTGTGCAGGAGCTGACACTTGGACTTCTCCAAAAACCAGCAAAAACATATAAAAGAGCCATGTTATTACATGATATTGCATATTATAGGAGATATTTTCTTAGTTTATTCTATAACAACTCAACATTTCCAATGACTGGAGAGCAAAGATGTACAGTAACCATGTCTCCTAGGATGCTCATAGTGTGCATATGGTTACTGTATGTCTTTACACTGCTTTGTTTTCTTTAATAAGCTCAGAGGAATACCATGCACTGGCCTTTTATTATAATGAAAGAACATATCATGCAAATGCAACAGTTTGGCTCTGTCATGTGTTTTTAACAGTTTTTGAATAACACAAAGATATAAGCAGAGGTATAAGGTACTGTCTGTGCAGACTGTGACTGCACAGACAGTACTTTCTAGTTAGATAAATTCCTTGTTTTGTTGAAAATAATATAAAATGACAAAACAGCAGCCTGAACATTTTGAAGCTCATTAGATTTCAAAAACATAAATCTCATGTTAATCTTTAGCCAGGTTCTGATGATGATCGCAATGATCAAAAACAGTCAGGGTGAATGCAGGCCAAAACTACACGAGGAGAACACTGGAGACATTTTTTTCAAATAGATGACGGAGTGTTCACTAACAGAGTCAATAATATTTAAACTCAGTGACCTTTGCAAACAGCATAAAGTGACTCGTAACTCATAAGCTAGTGAAGACCTTGTTTGCCCTTACACAGAAAGGTCATATTAAACGTTATGGAGCACACACGCACACGCACACACACACACACACACACACACGCTCACAAACACAAACACACTAACTCAGAGCACCTGATGAGCTGCGGTTCTGAAGGAGGAAGTGAAAACTCAGTCCATCTGCTTTGACAGGAAGTCAACAGAAGCCACATACAGGCATGCTGACGTCAATCAGAGCCACAGGAACACCTCCCCACAGCATACACACACACACACACACACACACACGCACACATTACTCACAGTGATGCATATGAGCCATGATAAACAGTCATTCAAATCAGACACCTTGTCAATCCACAATTTCAAAATTGCACAGCAAAGTTAAAATACCATCATAGACCGAAATACTCGATCACACTCTTCATTGTGTTAACTGGTGGTTATTCTCACCATACACGCACATGTGTGCGCGCACACACACAAACACAGACACACACACACACACACAAACACACACAGACTGTTTCCTTTTCAACAATATAAACCTAAACATTTAAATATTAAGTCGCCTTTTTCTTCATGCATTTATTTCTCCTTTCTCTGGATTATTTGGGATGATAAATGAAAGTAGTTAAAACAAATAACAGTACATCAACAGTATGAGATCTGATTAAAGTCTTCATAGTCGATGCGGACAGTATGAACATAAGGAGAATGAAACTTGTGTGGGTGTGTTTTTTTAATAAATACAGCAAGGGACACATGCAGTAATTTTGTTGGAAATGACTAAATGTGTAATAACTAATGAAAAAAAAACCTCTTCACTTGTTTTTTATGAAAAAGAAAACACTGTTATCTTGGCTGAACTGACTGAGGCTTCATTTCACTACTTTCTCTTTGATGTTCTTTCTGGCCCGAGTTGGTTTTATGTAAAGTATGTTTGGTATTTGATGGTTAACTACGCTCTCTGTTCTCAGTTTCACTTGCTCATCTCTGTCTCTCCTTACACAACAGAGACATGATGGTGGCACTGTTTTCAATTATCTGCACAGAGTGTGGGAACATCTGTCTACTGATATGAGGTTAAAGCTCTCTGACTTTGTTTTCTCGAAGAACGAGGAGCGATTTTAGCACTGCTTCTTAGAATTAATAGTCAATAAAAAAAACAGGAGCATGCATATAGCACACATGCTTCTGTTTCTTATTAGTCATATGCAAAATTCTACTTTGAAATATCATGACAAGTTATGATACTTCAGTGTTTATGACACAGTGTGCAAACTCTTGTTGCATTTAATTTCATTCATGTCTCATTCAAAACAGAATCATAGTCTGTTTTTTGTCATTTCTGTTCTGTTTTTGGTTTGTTTAGAAGAAAAGTGAAAAGCAGGGGTTAACCATATGTTGGAAAATCTCTCTGTTTGTGACATAAACATAAAAAAAAAGTTCTGCACATTTAATTATGTGAGTACACAGTTTTAATAACCACCATTCAAGTCTACAGGAGGTGAATGCTTGAAACTAAAAAAGACAGATTCTGGGTGGTGTATCACTTTAAAACACCAGGACAGTTTGCATGGGCTTAGATTTCAGCTCTGCATAGTTTTAACAGTGAGGTCTCTGCAAGTTGCCAGGAAGGTGTAGCTGCAGGCTGTGAGGTGAGCTCTGATGTCACGGTGAAATGCCTGGCTGTACGTTCATGTACCGATTGAAAAATAAACACAAGTAGAAGAATTTGAGATTATTTAAAGATCCATCGTTCTGTCATGATGAATGCAGCATTTTATTCTTTTGAGTGGTGCAGCCCAAATCAACAGACTTGAAAGAAGGACAGAACTGTGAGGTGGGATTTATTATCTTGTAACATATTTGTTCTGAAAATCTATTATATGTTAATTTGACATATTCATACATAATAATTCATATTTCTTAGTTTTGACAACATCATTTTCCTTGTTGTTGTGGCTCGAATTGAGAGTGAAAGCCCCCTTCTTCCTTCTTACTTCACTGTGTTCACACACACAGAACACACAGAACACACAAAAAAGCACTATTTGTATATGTAGATTCAATTTCACGTAGAGTAGTACAACCACATTCACCTTTTTATGTTTCACTGTGTATGAGTGTATGCGTGTGTAGCAAATGGCCTCAGCTGAGCCAACGAGCAGACACAGATCCAACTATCACACTAAAAAAGAAAAATAAATTCAAAAAGAAAAATATTCACAAGTAAAATCAACTTTGCAAAAAAACACATACACAAACACACAGACTTGCATGCACACACGTACTCACATTGCCTCTTACTGGTGTAGACGTGTACACCCAAACAGACACATACACGCACACACACACACACACACACACACACACACACACACACAAGTTTACTTAGGTCACTTTTGGGAACATTACATAGACTTACGTTCATTTCCTGGAGACTTAACCTAACCCTAACCATAACCACTGACCCAAAAACCCAATTGGGGACACGGCTTTTGTCCCCAGTTGGACAAGCCATACCCAATTAACTGGTCTTTAGTCTGAAATTTGTCCCCGAACAGAGCCGAAAATGACAAACATACGCACACACACAGAAAGACACAGCTGCTTAAAATCAAATATGATCAAAGAAAGAGGGAAGTTTGCCGTTATCTTTGTTATCTTTGAGTGAGCTGGTTTAATATACCTACTGTGTGTGTGTGTTGTGTGTGTGTGTGTTTCTGAACTACCAGTGCAATTGTGTTTGAACAAGGTTAATGAGCTTGATGACAAAATAGTCTGGACTACAATGTTGGAGCTGGAGACAAATGGCGTAAAAAGTGAAAGTGAAAAAACAAGGAAAAATGAAAAAGACATGGTGGCAGAAAAATGTTTGAGCCAGATATAAACCAGATAGATAAAGAAAGATGTGTTCTTCACGCAGCTTTACAAAAAGTCAAACATGTAGCAAGACATTCCTCTCAGTTTCTTACCTGGGAGACAAACTCTGGTGATTGGAGGCTGAGTCGTAGCTGCAGGAGACCTCCTGAAAGCAGGGAGGACAGAGAGAGAAAAGAAAGATGTTACAAATGGAACAACACCTTACAGTACACACATAATGTTAGGATCTTCATCTTCAAAGGGTCAGTTCATTCAAATTACAAAATCCCTTTTCTCACTTGGGCAAGTTTATAGGGTCAGTAATTTGATGGAACTGCCCCTTTAATTATGACAGCCCTCTTTCTCTGTTCTGTGGAACTACACACCCACAGAACTTTAAAGGAATAGCTTGCCATTTTGGAAAACATGCATTTATATTAGGATTAAGCTAGTGCCAGCAGCTGGTTAGCTTAGCTTAGCACAAAGACTGGAAACAGAGGGAAAGTACTAGCATAGCTTTTTTCAAAGGTTATAACATTTGTCAGTTTACCTTCCTGGAGTCTTGTCATCACCATGAGGTTGGTTGGCAACCAAAAGAGACTCCAGGAAGTCAATTCACCCAGCCAAGAAATACTAGCATGGCACCTGACCAAAATTAACACAGCAATTTGCCATTTTTGATAGTCGAGTTTTGTTAGCTTTAGGGGTGATTTTGTTACTTTTGAACAGAACCAGACTAGCTGTTTCCAGTCTTTATGATAAGCTAAGCTAACTTGCTGCTGGCTAGTAGATTCATGTTTACTGTACAGATGTGAGAGTTGCTTGTCATCCAACTCTTGTCAAGAACAAATATGTGAATTTCCCAAAATGGTATTTTCAATGCAATGAAACCTTTTAAGTAGTTTTGGTGAGCACAGAAGTTCTTTCATGATCACATGTTCCAATCATATACAGTATGTCCATGTCCTATCTTAACACTAGGAAATCTGAATAAACATTTGATTCTCCAGCAATTGCACTTCAGTATGTTCATCAAATACTATGCATCTCAATGGGATGTGGGTTTGTTAGCTCAGTGACTGAATCTGTATCAAGCTTGCTAAAATGTTTTCCAGAGCATTACATAGGCCAGAGTCACACTACCCAACTTAATTGTGTGTTATCATTGCAATAAACGACTGACTGAATAACAGTTTGTTGTTTCTATGTTTTATGGTTGTATGTTTCTTGTTGAGCATTGTGTATTTGTGTACAGGCACATCAAAAGACAAGTGTTGCAAACTGGCTGAGGCTATAAATGCTGGCATTGGTGAATGTTATGTTCTCAGCACTTAAAAAAATACACATCAAAGCAAATCAGATTAATTCAAGTAAACAATTAATATCTTAAAGGAACAAAAGACTGAGCAGGATCTGTGTTTTTGTCTGTGAGAGAGAGTCACAGCAACAGGAGAGAAGAGTGAACAATTTCATTTCCTTTTAGCAGGCACTCATTGATCTATCTGACTGATCTTGTATGTGAAATTAGTTCAATATGTGTGTGCATTAATATCTTTGTCCATGCCAGTGTGCTTATGTATTCAGTCTTTGCTGTATTGAATACCTGAAGCCTGTCTGACCTACATTCACCCACACATAAACAGCAAACTGAGTGCTTATACATACAGCTTGTGGAAAAGGAGAAAGCTCTTAGCATCCTTAGAAATCGACACAAATACACATAAGCCAACATAGTGAAGAACAGAGGAGAAGGTGCCCTACATACACATTTCCTGTGTATCTGCATCTTATAATATTGGAAGGAACTGAAGGACACTGAATTGGAAAAGTTAGATAAAACTACAAAAAAGGAGAGTGTTGCTTATAAAATGCGCTATAACCAGAATTATTTTTTAGTCCTACACATTATCTATGAGAAAATAATATGATTCAGTGACCACTGAAGTGGTGCAGAATAAATGCAGAGGGGACAACAAACATGAGGCCTTCCATCTGTGTGGGTAGTGTGCGTGCATGCACTTCATCACTACAGAGCAATTCCTTGTAGAGCAATTTAATTGACTGTCACATAGAGGGACGCTATTCTATAATTTCTCAAGAAGGAAAAGACAACTGATGGATATAAAGTTACTTTCAGTTAGTTATTAAATCTGCTCTTTACAAATGTTTTAAAGTCCACATGAGAATTTGAATGTTGTGTTTTTGTTCAAAGCATGTGATGTGATGTGTTTGCTGGACTACTTTAGCTGTTCAACTGTGAATGGTGGGAAGCTGGGAGCTGCAACGTCAGATGTCACGCCTCATACCTCAGCCTGTTTAAAGTGTAATACTTCCACCTTGTGGTGAAATCATGGAACTGCAGATTAAGATTATCTGCGCTTTTAAGAGTGAAGAAAAAGCTAAATCATTATGCAGAAGTACGTTGTACAGTTTGATGTATTTCCACTTAAAAGATTTACTTCATAAAATTTTATGTACATAATCTTTTTGATTTTATTATAATGTTAAAGAATAATGTTTAAAAACATTTGTCCCACGGCCACTGAGGAATCTAAAAACATAATAATCCCAAATTTGTCTATAAGTGGACTTACAACACTCTTAAAAGACCTGTATGATGGCTTATAATAAAATATAAAGCTGATATTTTGTTGTAAACTGGCTACTCTGAATTTAGGAGTGTACAGTAAGTGTCTCCTTAATGTTGTCAGAATCTGCAAGCTTGCAAACTGCATCAAAAGTTAACTGAAAGCGGATCACTGAAGTAACTATTCACCTAGTAAGAAAATAAAAATTGATTCAGTTACACTTACTTGCTGGAGGCGCACTGGACATTGGTCAGTACAGTGAAGTTATTCCTTACACTTCGAAGGCTTGCCAGAACCTAGACAGACAGAAAGAGAGACAATCATTAGTATCCTTTGTTCTATATTTAGCAGCATTTGTTTGCTCTCTTTAAAGTGCAAACACCTTGTTGTGGTATATTGATCATATAGAGCTGAATAAGATTATATATTAATGCTATGCTTGTTTGAACTCTGAGCTTTGGACATTGATATTTTTACATTCGCTTAATCAGTGTTAGGGTACTCTACTGTCCCCCCCCCCTCATATGTAAAAAAATAACAGACTTAAGCACAGTGAAATATTTACCTGAGCAAAAGGCGTTACGATCAGGTCATCACCATGTCTGGAAACACACAAAAAAAGAAAGATGTAGTAAGAAAATTGTTCAAATACATCATATATTAGGATTTGCTGTTGCGTCAAAGCCTGTTTGTACTTGCTGCCAGCATGGCCTTAGTCAAAAATAAATATGTTAAGCAGCAATGACTACCACGACCCAGCCAGTCTCATTACTATAATTAACTGACAAAGACAGGCTCCAAAGAGGGAGAGGAGTATGGGAGGAAGGTCATCGGTCAAAAACAGGAGTCCTCGGATTTAACCTTGTATGGAACGTTCTAAAAGTAACCTATGTTTGTGAGCTGAGACAAAATACTGAAATACTCTTCTGTGGATTTCAAATCATTGTCATATTTCACAAGATGAAGTCATCATCAGTGGTCACTGCGGGATCACAGCACTTACTCCCACATGCACTACATATCTAGCACTAGATTATCCACTGGGGGGCAGACCAGGAGTGCAGGAGCAGAGCCTCCACAACAGCCTGCTGTACATCCAGTTATGTACTTTAATGGTGAAATGCCAGAGGAACTAGGCCTCCATCATTATAAGATAAACTGCAACAGCTATCATCAAAAATAAATTATATTTTGATCATTATTGTTATTAATATTAGCAGAATTGTATGGTGACAGTATATCAAATCATGTTATTGTTTGTTTTAAACTAATGAGTTCAAGCTAAGTGCAAATGAAAATGAAAAAATGTGAATGTTAAAACAGTTTTGTTTGGTGTAATGCGATTTTAACATCATGTTATCTTTCCGAAAAAATATTCATATTAATATGGTGATATTAATTTCAACCAGCCTTTATTTTGATGTAGTCTATAGTCTCACAGTCTATAGTCCAGAAAAAAAGGATATAAATGTCACACAAAATAAAATTCTCTTTCCGCTAATGTAGCAACTGTAAGTCTCTGCATACAGCTATTTTTATGCTTATGCCAGTGTTGAAAAGTATACAGGGTCTACAGTACAACAGCAATACCTTAACATCTGTTAAACATGTGAAACTTGGGTACATTTAGGGCATTTTGCCCTCTGCATAAAACTTTCAACATTGCCAAGATACAATATACTGTAGTTCAGCTCTAATCTTTAAATCACCTGTAAAATATGTCCATGGTATTGAAGCATCTTCAAGTAGTCTCAGTATGATTTATAAAATACTTCCCTTTCTATGTAATTCTTATTATACTGTGCTGACTGTGCTGTTGACTCTCTGCCACATGACACACATATGATGTCATACATGCAAAGTAGTCAGCACAGTTAAGCACTGTTGTAAAGAAGAGACAAGTGACTGTTTATGGTTCGGTGTAACTGCTGATAATGTTCAAACTCTAAGAGTTACTGGGGAGTATATAGGCTAAATGTGAGTCAATGATATAGCAAGTAAATGAAAGAATGAATATGTGCATCTGAAAGAGGGAAGTTAACAGCGTTTATATATCTGCATTCCTAATAAGAGAGAACATTATAAATTGAGAATACCTTTTAACTTCACTTTAACATGTGGCAATAAATACTTGATACTCCTGAGAGACCTTGTTCTTCTGAAAATGTATTTTGAGAACTTTTGGGTGACTGACTAAAGACAAGTGTGCTTGTGTAATAAATTAAACTGCTATGTATCTTCCAAGAAATGTATGTTTATGCCAGCTCACACTGTACATCTGTCTGAGTGTGCCTGTCTTACACAGGCATGTACATACTCGTGCTATGAGTGCATGCCTGCTGTGCTTATTTGCATGCGTTTCTACTTACAGTTCAGAGGCAATGGAGGAGTTTCGTGACATGGACTTGGGTGACAGATCATAGTCACTGTCAGAGCGGTAGAGGAAGGACTCTCTGCGCTGGTTGTGACCGGGGAAGTTAGTGTGGAGGACCAGACCAGAGCCGGGGGAGGCCTGGGGGTCCAGAGGGCTGCAGCTGGCAGATGGGCCATTCTCAACGTCGAAACTGAAAACAGACAAACATGCAGTTTTTAAGATATTTAGCGAACTGTACCATTATTGGTCATTGCATGAAAGAAGAGAGAAAAAAACACTGGTGGCATTATTATGGATGCTCAGTGTATGAGTTAGCAGAAATACCCTGATAAGAATAATAATAAAACTCAACACTGAAATTAATCTACGGTAAGTGCTTTGGCTTTCCTGTCATTTCAGCAATAGTTTTTCCAATAGAAGTTGCCACTCTGACCTTCACAAATCTTAAAAACAACATGAAGTCTTTCTTTTTCTAATTACACTTTGTTTTCATTGCTGAGTGCCGTTTTTGGTCTTGATTAGGATTTAATGACGGAGGATGATAAAAGGGGAAGGGGAATTCTTTCACATGTACTACCAACTTCCCCTTAAGAGATAAGCTGCTTTCGCACACATACTGTAATTAGACGCACACATACATATACATGAATAGACTTGACATGACCGGGCAGGAGAGGTCGGAGTGACATGTTATGGTGCACAGTGTTCATTTACTGAGAGGAATTAGTGAGACAGAGGCTCCTACGTCCATGAAGAGAAGACAGTGGAGGATTGGGGGGGGGGAAGGATCTCATTAACGCACCATGAGGAAGGAGGAGCATCGAAGTAGAAGATATCCCTGCGAAGTTCTTTTTTTTGGCTGTGATGCAAACAAACCTTGCGTGTGATTTGCTTTTCCTTATATTTTCCACTGAAGTTTGAGTTTCTGTAATTTCCCCCCCTTTTTATGACTTTGATCTGCTATGATGGCCATCTCCGCTCCTTTTGTATAGTAAACACACACCAGGAGAGCGGGTGCTGGTTACAATACAAACTTCAACAAATGAAAAACACAATATTAAACTGTTTTTTTTCCAACAAAACATCCAATGTTTGCGGAAAGGTCACAAATTTTTTGGGGACTGAGTGTTCGGCTATGTTGTGTATTGTTTTTAATCACTGCTTCTACACAACTCCTACTCTGTTTATTGTTTTGACATCTGGAATGAAAAAACAATTGCTTAATCTAAGCAAGAGGATTTTCCAAAGGAAAGACCTACAAGGCACTGTGCAGATGTAATAAGCTCCAATAAACTTTTCTAGTTGCAGCAGTATCCCTTTATTAGATTGCGATAAAGGCTGTTGTAGAAGGCTTTCATTTTCATCAAACGTGACGGCCTAAACACTCGATGTAGGTTTTATTTCAATGCACATGAATGATCTATTTAGAGGTTCATGTCAACATTAATGCCAATGACAGTATGCTTTCTCACAAACCATTTGTAGAACATATGAGAAAGAATGGGTGGAATTTCTTGTGGTTTTCTACCCCTTGAGAAAGTGTGATGTGAAGCAAAGAGGGCGTCTTTTTTTTATAGATGTAATGGGAAGCCGGGTCTTAGGAAAACATCTTGTCATCAGTGCTAAAGGCTCAATCTGTAATACAAATTTAAACAGACAGCTTGACAGAGTGTAAGTAAATTTTAAATAGATACTATGAACTTCTAGGAGAATTCTAGGAGAGGTTGATACAAATATGATGGGGCAACAACATCAAAAATAACGATCACCTTTAGTGGTCATATTTTGTCTCTGAAACCCCCAGAAGTCCCTGCTCTGAAAACCTGAGGCTCCTCCCAGTGGCGAGAGCAAAACAGCTCTTTTATGTACAGAGGGTCTACACACCAAGTAATACATTGTATGTCAGAAGTTAGATTTTGAATAAGGGGTGACGGAGAGAAGATAAAGTTGTGTAATGTATGAATCATGTCTTGTTTTTGCTGCAGAGTTCTGAGCCAGTGGAGAGCGGGAAGCTGTAAAATTATGCTTCAGCTAAAACATGACTTAAAGTCAGACACTATACACAAAGCAGGCCCACATTTTGGTGTAGTGAGTATGTTCATGCTGAATTATTGACATGGTACGATAACTGCAAAGCATTTTCTATGCATAAATTTCCTCATTTTCATGTTACAATGATGCACTAAAAAATACTGTAAAAAAAAACAATGAACATAAAAGATCAAAAGGTAAATGACAGTGTATTGTGTATACATGCATGCCTGCACTGTGCACCATGCACTGTGAATGCTTGACTGCTTCTGCCCTCAGGTCAATCCACCACTTTTTGTGTTACAGTCACGTGCAGAGACAACTAATTCTGGAGCCAGTGCAGGCGAGAACAACACACACACACACACACACACACACACACACACACACACCTCACAACTGTCCAGTCTTTTTTCCCTCTTTATCTTCAACAAAAGATAGAAAGCTTTTTATTAACTTTGTAGATGAAGGTGATTTACAGTGCAATGGAAATTCAAAAAACTAACATCTTCACAGGGCCAGGAAATGCTTCCAAGACCCATCAGTCCAAAAAAGCTTTCTATCAAGACAGAACAGACCAATAGTCTGTATTTCAAGCCAAGACTGTTCTCAAGAATTTAGTTGTTTTTTTAGTGCAGGCAGTGGGAATAGACTGGTTGAACTCAACTTGTAATCTATCAAAAGCACATGGTATGTTTTCAGCTAGCTCACCAGTCAGGGAGGTCAATCCAGTGCTCTCATGTTTTCTACTTCTGTTAAACCAACACATCACCTCCTCTCTGACCGTGATCTGAGTCATGTCCTCATGAGACAGACAGTCTTTACAGTCTTGTGATTCATTTAAGATAGACGGGGTACAGGTGTCGTGACAGTGCTTTGTGCTGTTACGAGAAGCCAAACAGATAAAGAAGGAAAAAATGACATCTGTGTAATGGTATTCCACTGATGGCTATTGTGTAAACAATAACAACAATGAGATGTCCAAGTGTAAGGAATAATGACTTCATACTGTGGTGTTGCCTACGTCAAGTCCCTTAGTTTTTTTCAGCATGATGCTAGAGATGGCAATGTCAGTTGGTCAGTTTAACACTTTGGTCCAAACTGAAATATCTCAGGAACTACTGAATGGATTGCCATGAAATTTTGTGCAGACATTCATGTTACCTCGAGGAAGAATCCCATTGACTCTGGTGATCTCCATCCCACCATAAGGTTGACATTTTTGACTTTTTGTGAAAAAATTATCAGATGGAATGAAATAAAAATTGCCACAGATATACATGGTACCCCCAAAACATTATTTTGATCATTCTGGTGATCCCCTGACCTTTCTCAATAATTCATCAAGTAGATACTGTATCTCAACATCTACTTGATGAATTGGTACACAATTCTCTGCAGATAGTCATAGTTTCCAGAAGATTCATCCTAACTACACTGGTGATCCTCTGACTTTTCCACGACGACTATTGGATGGACTACCATGACATTTGATACACACATTTATATCCCCCTAAGGATTAACTGTAGTCACTTTGGTTAATTTTTATCTATCGTCATCAGGTCAAAATTTCATTTTGTCAAATACATTGTGTTTAGCTACTAGCATGGCTGTAGACTCTTAGTCTAGTTTGTGCAGGGACAACTCAAACACCTATACAGTACAATAATCACTAGGAATTCATGATTCATGAGTTTGTTTGTTTAGATCATGATTGGGTTTATTTCACCAGTAAGTGAAATAGTAAAAGAGAATAAAAGTGTAATAATTTTTGAGACCTGTAGTGTCTTCATGCTGCTTGTTTTGTTTTATAAACAACAGTCCAAACACCCCAAATATTCAAATAATAATGATATAAAACAGAAAACCAGCAAGCTGTCATTTAGAAGCTGAAGCACGCAAAAATTTGCTTATCTTGGCTATGGATTCAACAATTATCAAAAGTGTTTTGTAAATTTTCTTTTGATCAAGAAATTAACCAATAAACCAATTGTTTCACCACTAACCATATACAGTAGTATAGTATAGTATAGTAAACTATGGTAATATATCATGATAAATGACATGCAATTGCTTTTCACAAAATATTTAGCAAATTAAAAATAATCAGCCCCTAAAAATAGGTCTAATACTTTAAGACCAAATAAGGACCCACAATGATTCTTCAAAAACCAGCTGTGTGTAAACTGATTGGACTGAACTTCAAACACCTATATTTAAAACATCATTTTAACACAGACAGTCTCACGGCTCCATTATGAGACTGTCTGAGTGACTGATGCCAATATATGGTGGAACTGACTGCACCCTCCTGACCAGCAAAGTCCCATCAGACCATGGAAAAAGCAAGGCAAGGCAAGTTTATTTGTATAACATATCAGCAAGAAGGCAAATCAAAGTGTTGACATAGATCAATTAGCTAAAAATGTTAAACTGTTTGATCTTTAAATCTCATTCTTGACCTTATATAAGCTTAAAAAGTCTGCTTAGTACCTTTTTGGAGCTTTCAACCATATTCAGAGAATGGAGATAAGTGAAGACCAAGAGTACGACATTCAGCTTAGACCATTTTGTTACATAATGTTTAACTGTGGTTATAGACTAAACTAAACAAAAACAGGATTACCTAACTGCTTTGTAATTGTTCAGTAATTACTGAAAGGCAGAGAATAAGCATTTATCTTATGGTTGTGTTTTTTCTGGTCTTCTTAACCAGACAAAGAGAGGATATCCAAGAATTTGGCTTTCAAATAACAACACAAAGACTGACCTTGGGAACAAAGACCCTTTTCTATGAAATGGGGTGTCCTGGTGGTTTAGTGGATTAGTGTATTTGTCTGGGAATCCATTCTCACTCATACCGTTCTTTCATTCTTTCTCTTTGAAGTCCATCTACTGAATAACATGGACATCAGTGCTTGGATCCTTCATATGTACTGTACAGTATAAGTTACAAATGTAAAAATGCTAAATTCCAGTCCTTGCTCTGTCAACCAGAAGCTTGCCTTCTGTTTGAGGACTGTTTATTCAAACTTCTGAGAGATCAAGACAACCAGATGCCAAATGCTTTATTGTATGGATCCAGTTATGAGCTTACTAGGTGGAGGGGAAATAATCAGTCAAACTAGCGTGACTTTAGGTAGTCTGACAATGTCTCAATGGAAGTTATAACAATCAAAGCGTCATCCTGGTTTCATGACGCACAGTAGTGTTTTTTGATAATATATCATTTGTAATTTCAAAGAACCGCAGAGGATGCAGAATAGGAATTATATGGTAATAGAAATATTTTATGATTATTATGATTTAGGGTGAGTCTGCCGTGTTTCTGAGGTTATGTTACACTGACTGAATCAGGAAGTGCTCCCTCTGACTCCAACATGATTTACTAGCATGACACGGCATTCCATTCCCATGACCCAGCTGCATCTGTCTGACTGACTGTGTGTTCGCACTACCAATGACAAAGCAACAAGCTATGAGTCGGTGACATGATGCTACAAACTGACACCTGCGCCGCTACATGACAGGTGTGATGTGTTAAAAATCAAAGTTGAGCTGGCCTCAACTTTTTTCAGCTCTCCAATGATGCAGTGAAGTGTCAATCATCATATGTTTTTGTTTCACCATTTCCATTGCCCTTCTCTCTCACCACAATTCCTTTTCCGTTCTGTCTAAAAAAAAAAAAAAAAGGAAAGAAACTGACTCTTGCTGTTTAACCCTACTCTGTTCATTTACAGTTACACTAACAACAAAAAAAACAGCTTGGCAGAGGGTGGCAGCTATTGTGGGAGTGCCAGGTAAGTAATGTACATCTTTAAAAACCACAGTGTATAGCTAAGGTAGAGTGTACGGTACCTATGACGACATAACCACATCAACGAGTGTGTGAGCACTTGTAGACAATGTAGTTGACCACGCTTGGCTGTTTTGTAACTTCACTCGTAGTGTGAACACCTCATAAGTGATTGATGGACAAACTGAAAAGCTGATGGACTAAGTGACAGATAGAGATGGTTACCTCATTGGAGTCACATACATTTCATAATTACTGCATTTAATTCAGTCTGCGTTACAGTAAAAATGCCCCATCCAAACACCCACCCAAAGAGATTAAGGAACCCACATGCACGTCGTAGACAGTTTGCTCCAAGGAAAAGACCACCAAACCAAAAACCACCACTAGATGACTGGATTATAGTTAGTGGGTATATCAGAAATGACTGGAGAACCAAACCATTAAAGGATAAGGCGATATTCTTTACTTTTGTTATGTTAACAAATCCCATGAAAAGAACAAAACAGACAATGTGCTAGTATATCTGTCAATACTTTTTAATGTCTCCTGCATGGCAATCACCCACTCTCATTTGTTCTGATTGAAAAATGTAAATCTTTAAAAACTGATTTATACTTTCAGTTTTTAAAAAAGCTAAAAACAGCTGGGTGCCGCAGTTTTTATCCATTGTTACTCAGACAGGATTAAAAGTGTATTTGTTGGGGATTATTTTTACCCATGGATGTGGTGCACTGGCGAATTACGGCAGCAGGATGGTGTATGAAGATCAACAAATAATAAACTACAGTGCTGATGTTCATGATAATGAGGGAACATGCCACCTAGTGCAAAGATGTGACTCATTAATGGATTTTTTAAAAAATAATCTTTGACTGTAATGGAGGTATATGGGCAGAGAACTAAGCTAGATCAGGCTTTGGAAAAACAGACAATACTTGTTAGTAGGATCAATTCATTGTTGTTTCAGTCTTTTCATGACACGAAGAAGCCTTCACTTAGTCCTTCTGGATATCCTTTATGGGATTTGTTGCCAAATATATGTCAATTGCATCACAGATTACCAGAAACATAAATACAGTTGACCTGCTCCAGTAAAATCTCAGGAAAAAGGAGACATTACGGGCCAGTTTCCCTGACATAATGTAACCTCTGCCCTGCCCTAAATCAGCTTTTTTCAATGAAGAGTCTTTAAATGATATGAAAATCAGGATGAAGTAACTGCTGATGTGGTAAAACAGCCAAAAATAACAAGAGTCTGAAGACATCCAGAAAGGTTTCTGATGAATATGGTATGCTCTTTTGTTTTCTTTCCAGGGAAATGAGTCCACTTCCCAGTAGCGAGACTAAACGAGATTACTCAGTATCCTGTGTTTTGACGCATGCAAACATAAAATTTATAGTTTATTTACTACATTTCATAACTTGTTATTCTTTTGAGCCAAGTCACAAGTCATTTGAGACAAGCAAACCCTCAAGTCGATTACATAGCTGAGACCATATCAGTCTTTAGATGTTAATCTATGCAAGGCCTGCTTGTTGCCTATTATTATTCATAATTTTAGGTTTTACTGCGTCAGCACATGAACATGTCTTTACTTTAAGTCTCAAGTCAAGTCTTTTAGGGACTCAAGTCAAGTTTAAGTCCAAATAAGTTCACAAGAAAATGATTAAGATTCTGAATATGTCACTGAATGAAAATGAATGTGAAAGTGAAAGGGTATAACATGACTGACAACATCTTAAATACCATCCACATGCACCAATCCTGTGGGTTGATGCTACTGCTTGTGCAATAGAAGGGATGTTAATTGTTACCTTAAAGGCAAGAGAGAAGGAAACTGAGGAATATTATTTGACTGAGAAGATTATTGGAAAAACACTGAAAAATGTGAAATACCGGTAGGTTATTGTCTTAACCATTCAATTTATGTCTCAAATAAACAAATTCAAACCAAAAATGAACAAACAAAAAAGTCTCAAATTAACTTTCTAGACTTTGTGATAATAATCATCTCAGTGAGCACTTGGTGACTTGCATCGTCTTCTAGATGTACAAGTTTAAACCAGAGCTATATTTGATTAGTCAGGGTTACATATACAGCATTTTAAGGACAATTGTCTTTTAAATGTTTAACCAATGTGTGGCCTAGATGTCTAAAGAACTTTACTTTTCAACCAGGTTTAGATTTTTATTTCAAACTAGAAAACTTTGACCTGCAAATGTTTATACGTCACAGTCACCTCTCATCTGAGTAACCTTAAATTACGACCACAATATGCATGCGGTTCAAATTTGTCCCGCCTGTTAAGAAGAAACAGGTACTTGTTCTTGAGAAAAGAGAGCGCGTCACAGGCAGGGAGAGAGAAAGCATTCTTATACTTTGAATTAATCTCTTCCTTCCTGTGTGTTATGGTAAGGGGAAACCAGTGACCATTTGTCTGTCGAGTTGTGTAAACAGAGGTGCCATGGTAACACCTCCTGTTTGTCCTAGTGTTAGCTCAGGTTTAAATATTATTCCTTCAACACACTTTAATTGGATTTTGTTGTTATTAAATGAGGATTTATACTAATGTTAACCATCTTATTGCTAGAAAATGGACAGATAAAATCATCTGTTCCATCACGTCATCAGTCAAACCTTTTGTCAAAGTGACTGGAGACAAAGATTTCCAATACTGCTTACAAATGTCTGGGACTAAAGCAGAATCAGAGATATGCCTGGGACAGGCAGTCGATTCTAATAAGACCTCTCTGTCTGACCATCCAGCTTGGTGAAATGTGAGTTATGAGATGCCCCAGAAGGATGTAGATCTGATTGAGTGATCCCATCAGACCGAGCAAAAATAGCAGCTGAATTTTAACAGTACGTTCCAAAAATCACAGAAAGATTCCCCTACATAAATCTGCTGTAAAATATATAAAAAAGGGTAATTACCCAAACCAGTCTAGATATGCACATGATAAAGACAATGTGTCCCAACACACATACAGCAGAGCAGGATTCAATGTGCGTTAGCATTGAGCCTCAACTTCTTTTTCTGCATCTAGTCTGAACACATCAGTATTGGATGTTGTTTGAAGCTGCTAAAGTTCTGCTACATTGATGATGATGCAATATGATATTTTTGTATTTTTGTAGTTTTATGAAGAACTTTTTTATGACCTTCAAAACCTTTGATGATTTACTTTCCTCAACTCCAGATTTTCATTAAAAAATCTAAAATAACATGGAATATGTACATAGATGTGATCCACAACACTATCTTACATATCTATAATGATCAGGCCATTTCCTGCTTTAATTATACTACCACAGAATGTTTAACCACAGACAAGTTTCCTTTCTTTCTTTCACTTTTTGATGTAGAGATAGTGGCCTCACACATGTTGAACTGCAGTTACATCATTTAATTTCCTCCACAGTGAGCAGAAGGTTTGCAGTGGAGATGGCTTTGCCAAATGTTTTACTGGAGAGCTGTAGTTACTGAGTCTTTCCTCAGCTTCCTTCACATTGTCATCACTATCAACACTCTATCCCAGCATCACAAACTCGCATGAAAAAAACAAGCTGACCAATCACAGCGCATGTGGTCCCAGTGTGGTATCTCTGCAGCCGTGGAGGCCTTGACATATAGTTACATTTCCGACAAGATGCACGTAGCTTACATCTGGCTTCAGCAGCTGTGTGTGTAGGCTCTGAAGCTGTACCTCTTAATGCACAACTTTAAAAACACTATAAACAAAGTCATGTTATGTAAAGCTCTGTTGGCTTCAGCCTATAATATATTTAAATTTCCACTTCCCTAAAATATAAAAGACCTATTGTTTAAATTGTATCAACTGTGAAAATGTTATTAAAGCCAAAGTTCTTAGATGAGGAATCTATTCTCTTGCCCTGCAAACCACACTAATGAAAACATGAAACATCAGAATTATGTCTATAAACCACTGTTGGTCCCAGCCATTAATTTCTGAAACAGGCATTACATTAAGCTCAAGCCATGCTGAGAATCAAATATGTCCTCTGGCCTTTTGTAAGCTCCAACCGAAAAAAAAAGAAAAAAAAAAAAAGAAAATGCAGGAATCCAACTAGATACAGCGCTTATTAATAGAAATTAGGCCACTAACGTAATCAGGACCTGCGCCAAGTCATTATACATGCACACTTAGGTACAAAGTCATCTAACAGATGCTCTCATTTAGAGATAATTTACAGTCTAAATACGCAGCCCTCATGTGACATGATTTCAGGAAACACAAAGCAGAACTGGACGAAAGGTGTGATGACGGTGGTGATGATGATGGAACAGGGCTACGGGTGAGTGTGTTTGTGTCAGTGGCTGAGTGAAGTGAAAGATAATAGCGGCTGGTGACAGAGTGATGGACAAGTATCTGAACTGAAACAGAGGAAATGAAATATACTTTTACCTGAGAGGAAGAGAGAGAGAGAATATGAGTAAAAAAAAAAAACACAGCAGAGGCAAATGCAAGAAAAAGAGAGAGAAACTTAGCAGGACGTTGCTTTGAAAAACATTCCTGGGCTGGCAAATTGCAATGTGGCATCCCTTTTCCATTACATTCCCTGGTCTGCACAGATTCAGGCTTCTCAAGGTCACTTGCTTCTCCCTATTGCTCACATTGAACTTTGTGTGCTGGAATAATGACTTGTGATCTGTTAAACTCTTAACTTTCTGTATGTATTTTGGAGAGAAGGACCTTGCTGACATCTTGACTGTTAATTTCTTTTTTTTCATGATTCATCATCACCAACCCTATAGTCACCATCATCTTGATCTTTTTCATCCTCCCAGCCATCAGGTTTTATCACTTGTCATCATCCTCATCATTATTTTAATTGACATAATCACATAATCATCATTATCACACCCACTTCACAGCAGCAGTGGCTAATTTCAACTTTGACCAGTCACGCTGACAACAAAAGCCCTGACCACACAAACACTCTTAACCGCATTTCTGTGTGTGTCCATCTCCATAACAACACATTATACTTTAAGTAAAGTGCACTGAAGAATGAAATACTGTCAAACCACAAACCCTACAACACAGTGCTGCACCCCACCCATGTGCAAGCAAGCACAAAACACTGTGACCCAAAGTTGGAGAGAAAAATGGGTCACCAAAACTTAAAAGACATCTGGATTTTGAAAGCTGTCAGCTATTTAACACGTTATTGAGTATAAGAAGAAGAGCGTGAATAAGAGCAGCCTAGGGATCACTTTTGTTTAGTTTGATTATACTCTAGATGGTGTCGGATTGAATAGTCTCAAGCAGATATGGACATATTTTGAGGCAATTTTGGGTAATTTTGCCAACAGCTGTGACTCAAAAACTCTAAGCCACATTGTTTTTGGTCTAGTGAGCAAATACAATTACTGTGTTACAGGCTATGCTGCTCTTCTCCTCTGCCTAAAAAGGCTCTTTATGTACAGTAGTCTACTGCACACATAGCGGCATGAATTTATCTAAGTGACAAATAATTTGCTTATTAATACTCTGTGTCACAACCAATATTTCCACAAATGAACAATTTTGGCTTTAAGCTTGAAAAACAGAATAATATTATTACACAGTCTGTCCTGCTTAACATCCCTGCTTGAAAGTGATGCTGGTCCGACATGATGTGACGTCAACTCTGTCCCCACAAGTAGGAAAAGGGACACAGGCAAGGGAGCTGTGATCCTTGTTATTGTGCGATAGGAATCCGGGTCACTGTCCAAATATTTGGTTAAGCCCATCTCTGTGGGAGATTATCTGTGCTAGCTGTACATGTGAGAAATGCTTCCTGGGCCTCTTATAGGCTAATAATTTATGCACACAACCATACCTTAAATGACACAGGACAGCTGCATGTGTGTAAATACGCTGTAGGCTGCAGTATGTTCAAACAAAAGCACATGCTTTCACAAACACATGCAGGCAAAACACAAGTGTGAAGAAGCAGTCATGGAGTAATTATCCCCGGTGCTCACATGTGTCTCGTACATGTACCTGTCTAATGAGTCAAACATGCAGCACAGCACAGTATACCATCTGTGCACTTCTGCTTTCTTCAGTATAGTCCAGTACTTTCCACAGGAAACCCTCAGTCAAGGAGGTGGAACACACCCAGCCTGAGGTGGATGCCCAATGTCTCCAGGCTTCAACAGTCTCAGATGATTATATAAAAAAAAGGTTTAACACTGGATTTCGTAATCAAGGACATTTGGTTTTAATGTATATACAGTACCAGTCACAAGTTTAGACATGCTTCCTCATCCAAATGAATGGAAAGGTGTGTCCAAACATTTGGCTAGTACTGTATGTTTATGCATGTTGTTAAAATCATTTTCAAAGTTGCTCCATAAACTTATACGCTGTTATTTGATGGTGATGTTGTAGTGTCAAGACATTTTGAAGGCAATATTTCAGTTTCTTTGTTGTATTCACTTGATTGTTTTCCTTGCTGCACTCTATTCACTTGTATGATGTCCCCTAAACCTTGCTACACTCCAAGCCATCAGCGCAACGTGTCTCCGGCTGAGCCAAAATACCCACAGTCCTCCTGTGAGACCCAGCCTAGTTTATCACACTGGTTTTCTTTCTTCGGTGGCTCAAAATCAGTCTGCAGTCATCATCCATCACTGTTGGTCATCTCTGACTTTATTTGCCTCCATTTATCCATTTTTGGAATTGAATCAAAACTTTATTATAGTCTCAGATTACAATAGTAATTGCAATTTATAGTTGTATACCAAATATAATTGTATGTCTGTATGTCTTATCACAACTTATCAAATAATAAAGTTAGATTATGCAGATGAGATAAGATACACCACAGCGCTTGCCTCTCACTTTAAGCAAAAGAAATAGCTGGAAGTGAATTCTCATCTTCATCCATAAATATGTCTCCTGAGGGCAGGTGTTACTTTTCCATTAAAGGCTCAAGTCATGGCACAAACTTCAGGAATTCAAGATTAGTAATGCAGGAAAAAGAGTTTGAAATAGATGAAAATGCATTTTTAATTTAATAATTATTTTGATGAAAATATTTTGAGATTAAAATTTCAGGTCCTGGGTTTCTAGTTCATTTAATTAAATGTACTCAGTGTTACCAGAGAAGTTCATGCTGAACTTTAAATTTAAACTGCTATGCAACATTCTGGATTTTCAGCTGGCTAAACTTAGAATCTGATTCCTGTTGTCAATTTAAATCTTGGACAAGGCATCAATGTCATGTCATCAACCCCTCCAGTCTCCCACAACTCTCACTCTTTCCCATCTCATTCCCTCTTCTGATCTTTGCTTTCCACTGATGGCATGGTATGCACCTTTAACCTCCTAAGCTCCCCAAGGACATCCATGTCCTCAGCTGACATTATTGCTTTCAGAGGCTGTAATGGGCTCAGTTTTAAAGATACAGTGAAGATTCCTATGAAAGTATCATATGAAACTAGAAGACCCTAAGGCATCCACTCATACCAACAATGTCAACATTACGCTACATTTTGGCAATGCTAAAACTAGCATGGACATTTTCAAAGAGGTCCCGTGACCTTTCACCTCAAAATAGAGGTTCTATCAGTACACATTTCCCCTTTACAGATATGCCCTCTTCCTGCTAATCCCATGCAGTTTTAGGCAAAAACCATGCCATTTTTCATTCCATATAAATATGTTACTTTGGCCTATTCTATAAATGGTGTATTTGAATATTTCTGTATACTGCAGTTCCTACACAGTCTTGGAATTGCATCAATTTGGTATGACTGGAAAGCTGAAACTCTTGCAGATTCAATGATCCCAAATACATTCATGTGTGGTGATGTTAGTCCCCATAATAGCCATTTCACTGTAATGAGACCATTTTTTGAAACTTGACCTCACTATATAAAATGACCTATTGTGACCTCTAGAATAATCAAAACCTCATCAAAACAAACTAAAGACATAGGGCATTCACAGTATGTATGGCTTTCCTCTGTATATTGACAATAGGGGGATTTTCAGAGAAATTTCCAGAACAGAAGTGCGCACCATCCAATCAAAAAAAAGGCATTTCTTACAGAAATCTCCAAATGTCAAATATGACTTGGCAACAACACTGCATAATTTTTTCCATTGGTGTACCTCAAGGTCTTAGTGTCTTAATGTAGTATTTTGGAAGGATTTTTGACTATTTTTTATCAGTTCTTGAGAGATCAAAATGGTTAAATTTTGCATCAAATCTATGTAACATATGGTATGAACCCAAAAATTGTGAGACATAATTGAGCATGGGAATGGCCATCATATACTACCATCATAATATTCTAAGCCCTTATATACTCTAAACTTTCAAAATTTGAATAGGCACCTAACTAAAACAGAATATTTATTACAGACTTATGACTAAATCTATATGACTATATGAATAGTTGTATCTCAAATTAATCTTTGGATTCCTTGCTTTCAGATGATGTATACCACTTCTATGTCTCCCCCCTAAATCTAACCTATTTCCCCTGTCCTCCCTAAAAAAGACAAAAATTGGTCTATGGTAGGAGGGGACTGGAAGAGATTAAAGATGATAACACCAATAATATTTCTAAAAGAGTACAATGGTGCAGAAATACCGCCACAGTAATTAAATTTCATTCTTGGACAGTTACTTCAGACAAATCCCCATTTATTGTGTTGAATCATGCATTACGTTTTAGTTTGACAATGTTCTGATACTTCTGGGATAAGTGGGAAAGATAAGTGGGAAATTCTGGGGTAATTTGGTTGAAATGACATTTTAAACAAAAGGGAAATCAATGCTTTCTACGCTTATTGTCTTGAGACCTTTAATAGACCAGCTTTTATTACACCCCTAGTCATAGGCTGCATAGTGCATGTCTGAGTTCAACCAAAATGTGATGTTCACTTCTCAGATTCTTTTAATTCAATAGGTCTTAACATCCTGAAGATGTAAAAACGATTCCAGCATTCACAAAAAAAAAAATCTCTTTTTTTTGTAAAATGCTGAAAGATGCGGAAAGATTTGCACCTGTCTACAGAAGTATACATAATTTTGAGGAGCAGAAATGATTTTTCTTATTCTTATCTTGTTAATTGTGTTGCAACTCCTTAGATTCATCTTGAAACCCCTAAACCCCATAATGGACAGGACTGTTATAGTTAAATGTGCCGGCTCTGGTAGGCATACAACAGTAATGACCCCTTACTGATGTTTTTCAGGGCTTAAAAAATAAACTAATATGGTCAGACATGAATTCCTACTTGGCAACAAGTCAAATTTGAGTTGCTAAAGGCTGAGACAATTGGAGACCCTTCAATGTCATGATTTTTTTTTTTTTTTTTTTTTTTTTTTTTTTTTTTTTTTTTTTTAATATATATATATATATCCTTCGGGTTGTCTGGTTATCATTGTGTCTCACAGTCCAGACTATATTTACACAGTGGCTAAAAACAAAGTCACAATATTAAACAAATTCTTCCCAATAATTTCAGACTCATTTGCATGGCAAACTACTTGACTCACACCACACCAACAGAGCACAGCAACCTATTGAAAACATTACCCTGCAAAAAAACTGAAGTTGGGTTTTCTCACTAAAACATGTGACAGTACACATAACCACATTCCAGCTAAGATTACTGTAATGACGAGAAACCCACCAGAAGATAGCTTTTTGTATGGGAAATAGGAAGTAAGACACTGTCTATGCACACACAAGAGAAAAATATAGTACTACAAACACTATGAGCAACTTAGTGAAGATTATTTTGAAATACTGTCAGACAACTTTAAATGGAAGAAACAGTCCAGCAAATTACAACCTCGAAACAGACAAAACACTACAAGGACAAAGACAAAAACACAGGAATCTTCAAGTGTGAGACAGCATGAATGTGTGTGGCTGTGTATCCTAACCTGTGAGCGTGGCCATGGTTGGTGGCATGGAGTTTCCTGATGACTTCCTCACTGAAGTCAAAATGAACCCTTCCTCTGGCACAGGGTGAACGCCGGTACATCGCCCCGACACACACATGCACATTTACTCATGCACACACGACCCGTTGCATACCATCACACATGTAACCACAAACACTGGAGCACGGCCAGAGTGTTAGTATCAGAAGTGCAGCATTTGACACACACGCACACACACCTACATATACATATCACACACTGTCATACACACATTCGGCAAGGTAGCACCATTTGTGATAATCACACAGTAGCACACATACAGACAGACACACCACTCACACACTTAACAGTACAAATGAAAACCCTTATTATTCTAACAATTAATACAAAATAAGCAGCACACGCACATTCACCTCCTGGAAATAGTTAAGCTCCTCATACATCACTCATTCAAGCTACACTGTCGTACATTTACATGGCTGTTACCTATAAAACCTCTTTAAAAAGTTACTCAGCAGATTATCCATCAGCCATTCCCCTCTTCGGCACAAATAAAAAGCAGCACAGGTATCCAAACACCTTCATCCATGCACTCGATCTCACGTCACACACAACAACATAAGCAGCCGTCCATACGTCACATCACGGAACTTGTGAAGCCCTTGTTCACACTCTGACACTCTCCACTCTCCACTCTCCACTCTCTCGGTGTGTGTGTGCGCTCTCTTTGTGGACTCTTCGTCACAGGCTATACTTCCTCCCCATGGTGTGTGTGTGTGTGTCTCTATGTGTGTATATAGTGTGTGTGTGTGTGTGTGTGTGTGTGTGCGTTGAGCTCTGTTCCCTTCAGTGCAGCCCAGCAGAGTAAGGAGGAGTATCCAAGTTCTGGAATGGAATCACTGGACTGGAGTCTTGAGCCATTCATCACTCATAGCCTTGTTAGATTATAGTAAGTCTGTGTTCATGGAAAATATGCAAAAAACCACATCAGCTGCACACAAACAGCTAATGAAAAGTACATTTATGTGTAAATGCTTTTACTTTTGCTAAATTACATCATACAGTAAATATTGAAACATGTATGAAAAATAAAAAGGCTAAAAGTTAAGTTTTTGCATTGGATTAAAAATCTACTTAACACTTAAAAGCAAAATTGTGTGTTTCAATTCACTGTTATTCTGGCAAGCTGGTCTACCTTAACTGTCAGAGTGTGTCTGTGTGAGAAAGAGGTGGCATCTGGCACTCTTGCAGGGGGCCACAGCGCCTGATGACACTGTACAGTGCAGTACAGTCAATATGTTCAATTTGAAGCTATTGTATGGCTTTTGTGTGGCAACCTAATCTGAAATACAGGGTGTTGTCCAGCTTCCAAGTAAGAAGGGTTTTCTGTTTAAAACCAAATATAATAGAAGATAAAGACTCTGATTTGTAGCTGTAGGATGTAATCAAGGCTTCTATTAACAATACTTGAAACATCTTTTCTACCGCAATTAAAGATTGCTGTAGTTGTAAGCAGACATAAGTGTTTATTGATGTATTTTTCAAAAATTATAACTCCTCCTCTAGGCAACAAATAATGAATGAAGATATGAAATACAGTTGTAATAGTATAAAACATGTTTTCATAGATAGTTCTAATTCCTGACAAATACTATATATTGATTAGTGCTTAAAATATCCGCTTATAACTACACAATAGTGTGTTATAAACAATTTATTACATTGCAGTCCCTTAAGAAAATAACTGAGAACATAAATATAGTATTTTATTTTATATTGCCACCATTGTAGACAACTGCAGACAAAATGAGTCTTTGATCTTACTTCAACATTTTGTTTTTTACTTACACCACTGTTTGTTACTGGGAGGAATATTGACCCGGCAACCATGGCAACAAGAGGTCAACAAGAACCCACCTCAGTCACTTCAATCACCATGTGAGTCAACCAAGATACCTTATGTCCCGGACAGTAAAAAATAACATTAAGAAACAGCGTTGTTAAACTTAAACATATGTTTAATGCATTTTAATATTATATTCAGTGATCATTTGTTTGGACATGGATGGTCATTATTAACCTTTGGGAACAGTATGCTGCCAAAACAATCTAAGCTCAAAAGGTCCTAAGAGTGAGAACATGTTTGAATATACACGACTGAAAAAGAGGGAATCTATCTCCATTTAATGTTAATATTTTGATTCTCAAGTATGGAGATTACAGCTTTTCATCCTTTAACTGACCACTGCATGATTACCATTTTACTGCAGTGACTAATCTGAATATATTCAAGGATTAAATACCACAATGGTAACAGATAAGGACTGACACAACAAACGTCCGCCCATGTTTGAATTTCTGTTACTCAAAATGAACGTATACAATCTAAATTTGAAATGTTTGGAATAGAGCTGAAACGACTAGTCGATTAATTGATTAGTCAATTGACGGAAAAATAACAGTCAGCTATGTTGATAATCCATTTATTGTTTCAGCCAGTACTTAAGCAAAAACATTTTCTAGTTCCAGTCTCTTTTTTTTCTTTTTGTCTGTCATATATCGTTGTAAACTGAATATCGTGGACTGCTGAAGATGTTATCTTGGGCTCTGGGAAGTTGCGATATGGATTTTTCGCCCTATTTTGTGACATTGCATAGACTAAACAATTCATTGATTAATCAAAAAAAATAATGGTTACATTGATTGATAATGAAAATAATTGTTAGTTGCAGGCCTAGTTTGAAATAAAGGCGACAGTGGCTGCGTGAGAGTTGTTCCCTCCTCTTTCTCACTCTAACTTCCTTTAATAATAGTCACGAAACTAAAGGAAATCCTTGAATGACAACTGGAGGAGTTTCTGGTAAGCACTGTCAAAACAGGACAGTAAGCAGCTTCCTCATCATTTATTTGAAAATGATTCAGAAACATGACACAGGTACTTAAAAACAGCACACAAGGGGAGTAGTATTTCAGAAAAACAAAAAGTGAATCACTACTAGGTTCCCACACTGCAGCTCGCCCCACTGAGCACACAGACAACACAGATGACACACACAGATGAGAAACGGGAGAAGTGGAAAATGTGGTAGCCACGGGGCTGTATCCTGCACGACAAGGCAACGGCATTCCTCCTTAATGACTTCCCGAGGGTTAACCATAGAAGAAGAAGATATAGCGAGAACTCCATCTCACACTGTAATGATAAGCGTCTATGGTACACTGCGGTAACTGCTGCAAATATTGAAGACACTGCCTTAAAATCGATCATGTCTGCTTTAGGAGTCAAAGATAGTTGGAGTTTCTTATGAATCAAAGAAGCTCATTCTTTTCTTCAGACTTTTCAAGGTTCAGCATTTTAATTTGTTTTATTATGACTAAATTCACAAATAAGGGTTCTTTGTCATTTTAAATAAGCCATTCAAAGCTTAGCTTAGCTAAAAATTAACACAAGACGGCCTTTGTTTAATATTATTCTGTGGTCATACATAATTTAGTGACAATCAAATCATGCTGGAATTAAAAAGATCTCCATTTTGATCTCTGTAAAACTAGGCTGAAAAATAGACCCCAAAACTATAAAAGCAACATAACTACTCATTTAAAGCACATGTACATTTTTACATTAGACCAACAGTTTCCCAGCGTCTCTGGGAAACTGTTGGATAAATAGTGAACTACACTACACTGACAAAAAATTTGTTTATAAGGCTTAGTGCTGTTTTGTCTCATTTGTTCATTCTTTGAAATTAATCAGATGTAAAATTAACATATGCCAAGAACCTACTTTACTTAGCACCTGATCTAATTATAAAGCATAAGAAATATGTTTATTGTGAAACCTGCTGATGTAAGGAAACTGCAGCCACCCAGTGAAACTATTCACTCTTGGGTGGGGCATCTGCACAAACAATCTTGTGACTATTGTCACATCTACTCACATCACATTACTATAAGCAGCAAATAGCCACCATGGTTAAACCATAGAGCATATACACTCTTATGCTGAAAAGAAATGAGGCAGTACCCCTCTATGAATATGAGAGGGCACTGTTTCATTTCACAGAAAAAGAAACTAGTTCTTCATGCCTGCATCCACAAGATGGCAGTGTGTAACTGTGTTATATTGCCTCAAGTTAGCCATGAAACTCACGTTTACAGGATGTGGCATACAAGATGTGCCACCAGATGAGCCATGCCCCATGGAAAGCACTCAGAGCTGGACATGAGCATAGTTCCTTCAAATGTTATTTCCAGGTTGAATTATAATGGCAGTGATAATGCTTCTGAGCTCTTGAGATGAGAGTCTGTGACCCCATAATCCAAAACCTGTATTTGTGAATTAGGATGATAAAAGGGTATGCTCTGAACACCAAGTTAACATGTCTGGGGAACTCAATACGGCTATGTAAACCCATAATTAGAGCACAGGAACTGTCTCTATGATGCAAGCTTGGTTGATGAATTTCTAATTTGCATTTATTGATGAATGTTGATGTGAGTTGCTCAAATTAACCTCCTTTATTCAACTGGAATATTTGATTTATGTTTTGGATTTTTTTTTTTAATTTCATATCATACAACACTGTTTGGAGAGATACTGAATGACTGTAATTTGAAAAAAAACATGATTTTAAAGAAAGCTTTGACATTTGTAACAACACCTTTTAGAATTTTTTGATCTGTAGCTTTAACAGGGTTTCACACAGCAGCACAGATCCATAATTAAACATCGATCAGGAATCCATTAGATGGCTTAAGAGTAACCTGTTAAATTGTCCCTGACAGTCCACTCCTCTGACTCATTCATGTGATTTGGATCGATATCACACTGCAGATGAGGCAACCAAAAAAAAAAAAAAAAACACACATTTTTGAGGAAAATGTGTTTTGTCTCTGTGTACCAAAAAGAAAGGTTCTGTCAAATATATCTGAGATTCTATTTGCAGTTTGACAAGCCCAACATCACCTTTGACATGAAAGCTGTCTCTCTCATACAAACACACAATCATATTAAATCAGGATCAAACAACAGGCATGATCCCTAAGAGCTATTTAAAAATACATTCTAAAAAGAGAGATAGAGAAGAGGCTGATAGACAGTTCAGAGTTCAGAGAAACAGGCAGATAGAAAGACACATTTTCAATACAGAGGTAGACAAAAGGAAGGAAAGTAGAAAAGATAGTGAGTACTTTTAGGGATGGTAAATAAAATAGATTCATGAGAAGAATTCTAACACTCTCTGATTCAGAATTGATTCACAAATTCCAACAAATCCCTTCTTGTACTTAAATACTATAATGATCTTCCAAAATATAATGGAAAACAGGACTCTGAGCTGCAAATCCTATGATGCAATACAGGAACAGCAACCCTGACTTCTATGTGTTCCTGTGACTTCCATGCAATCTTAACAACTCATTTTTGACCCTTATGGGCATCAAGATGTGGCATTAAATGTCTGGGGCTCTTATCAGTTTCTGCCTGATGGGAGACTGGATGAGTGTGAATGTAACTTTAAGAGCTGCAAACTGCACGTCCAGTTTCCTTTGATTTAAATTGACTTTGACTTAGTAATTCCCAATATTTTGCATATGAAACACATATGCATATGCATGGTTCTCTTTTTAGACGGAGGGACAGTTGTTCTATATGGGAAATTCAGAAGCTTTGAACTTTGTAATTCAAATGAAGCCACAACACCCACTACAGCATGTTCTTACAGAGAGTTTACAGTTTGACATCTATCCAAATGAGTAAATATTGAAATTGGACTATAAAAGTGACTATTAACAGTGAGTATACTTCAATGCTTACTTGAATGCTGTCTCTGAACTGAAGCAACCAAAGGACAATGAAGAAAACATAGAAATCTTAGCTCCATATTGCTGCTTTGTCAAACCTAATTTTTCTTCATGAGCGTAAAATATCTGTTGTGTTTTCCTCATACTGCCTTTTCACATTGGCTTCAGAAGAAATCATGTACTGAAACTGAACTAAAGCTCAAATACTACTTTGTCCCCAAGTTGACTTGGGGACAAACTTGACTTAAACATACACATATATACACATGTTATACCATATGTCCAGTGCTTTGGTAATTTAGTGCATTTGCAGGAACAACAAAACAGCAGTCGGTACAACAAATAAATAAAGCTAAGATATCCATCAGTAGCTATGGTGACAGCTGCTTTCTTCCTGCTTCTGGTGGCAGGGCACCCCACAGTTTAAGTATTTATATGTATAACTTAACACTTACTAAGGAGTGTCCTACACTGATGTGACTTCATGCGTAGTGACACTTGGTAGTGTGGTGCTGTTGAGGAGGACCCTGTATGGGAAAGCTCTCCTGTCTACATGTCACTTTCATAGTGTTGGTGACAGTGATTTCAGAACAGTGATGAAGTGACCCTGATATGTTTGAGTGCAGGTGTATTTCTATTATTGCCAAGGTTAACCCTTTTACTGCTCAGTAGATTATAACTGTAATATAATCTACAACTGTTTGAATATATGTTCACTTCACAGGTGAGGCAATTATTGAGTTGGGACCTTGATGAGTGAAAGGGAAGCAGCACAAACACATAAATACAGATCTATGAGGTCTAACTTTAGGGTGAGGGTCACTTCTTTCATCCACTTGACATACTGTGTCACTCATAGTTTTCAGAAGAGAAGCAGAGGCAGATAAGGCCAGAAAAGCGATAATAAACCCTTATCTACCAGCTGCCACGTTCGGTTTTCAGATAGAGGGAGAATTTTCAGATCAACGGGTGTCTGTCTTGTTGGTTTTGCCAAAACATAACATCCCCCCGTCCCTCTCTCTCGCTCTGTATAAATTTAATTCCCCTCTCTGAAAAAGAGGGCACTGCAGCCAGTTCCCCTGTGATTAACCTAATCCCCTGTTTGGAGGGTAGCGCTCTTCTCAGCACCAACACCATACCGTATTTGACGTCAGCAGCGCTCACGCTGTGATAACCAGGGGGCAAACTCTTTGTGAATGTGTGAATTTTAAGCAGTGCAGAAGTAACACCACTATCAGAAATGTACCACCAGCAAAAATCCTAAAAGCGAGAGATCACAAAGTACTTACAGTCCAACATAGCTTGACTATAGGAACATTGATACTGGTGCAATGAGATTGTGCCCAACGAGTCTTGGAAGATTCTTGGAAGATTTTCCTTCTCACAGCTCACAGTTTCCCACACTACAGTGAAGATTACTTTATTATTATTATTATCATATTATTGCGCCAAAAGGCAAAAATCTTCTTGGATTGAGTTTCAGTGGGCACAATTATATCAGTGTTCTTAAAGTCAAGCTATGCTGAAAAATTACACAATAGGTCATATTGTCAGTTGCCCAAAAACAGTATAGTTCAGTTTGAGTGAAAGATGCCATCTAGCATCCATAGTAATTATGACCTGGAGCAGTGGCACAGCTGAGATGACATATACTGTGTGCAGTATGTTGACAAGTTTTCCACATTTGGAGGAGGAGGGGTGGATGGACGCATTAACCCAACAGTGGACTTTACAACAGGAGGCTGCTGTTCATTTCCTATTTCCAACTGCAAGTGTCACATTTCCAAACATGAGTCATGACACGTTCTTAAAAACCGTGACTATGATCGTCTTGTAACCTTAACCTTGTGGTTGTTTTTGTAGCCATGACAATGAAGGTCACCTAACTTCAAGGACATAGTAACTTTTACTCATACCACATGTTTCTCTGAACTGCCTTAACAAAGAGATCATTTAAACCCAAACCATGATCTTTCCCTAAACCTGTGGTTTTTGTGCTTAAACCTAACCAGACCTTAACAACAGCATTTTCACATCACAAAAGAAAATTATTTTCTAACAGTGATTTATAATAGTTTTGGAAACCAAAGATACATTATGCTGTCCTGCTGATTACTGTTGCTATGGGGCGCCAGATTAGAAAATGCTCCTTTGCGTCATTCTGTAGTGCACATGGTCAAACAACGTATTCTGTTGTTTAAGTTGTAGGTCCTTTGTTGTCTCTTACTTTAAAGATTTGCTGGAAGTACATGTTTAGTAGTGGCCTTATGTATCTGTACTGCTTAAAATTCACAAATCTTTTTCTGAGCAGTTTAAGTCCATGTTGTCTTAAAGCTGGAGTCTTGTTTTTTTTTCTCCCCCTTCTGGCAGTGAAAGCAATTACAAAAAAAGTCAACACACACTTACGTCATAGGCTCCACCATAGCCTTCTCTGTTGCTACTGGTGCATCTGTAAAATGGTGGATAAATTGTTTTGAGCATCACACAACTCCTGCAAAATTACTCTTTTCACTATCAGAATTTGATCCGTCTGGTCCGATAACATTTGGAAAGTCCAGAAGAGCCACACAATAATATTACTTTATCCCTTTTCAAGTGAGTAGAGAAGTTAGCTGGCTCAGCCAGCAGAAGTCTCCAGTGTACAGGCTCTGCCCATAGAGCATCCGTCTAGGGCAGGAATGTCAAACCCAATACCAGATTAAAATCTCCGGTATACTGTGAAATACAGAGAGATTTACCTGACTGTGATAGGATTAATCAGTATTGTGTGAACTTGTTTGGCAAGGGCTTGAATATAACGGGTGTTCATTTATATGTAAAACTTCTGCACTGCAGGTTCAAAATGTGAGATTAAAAATTAATTCTTGACCTTGGAAACAGCAAACTTCAACATCTACAATTCCATGACAACTGGGACAAATCCATCTGCTGTGGAAGATCCCTTGTGGTGACAATATTTTATCACCTGTTTATGAAGTTTTTATGGCATGTTAATGGTTGGTCTGTGTTTGATAATCTACTGCCTCAGTCTTTTTTGGACTGTACATGTGGCATCTGGTGCTGCTCTCTCAAAATAAAAACATCATTCACACACACAAAGAGGTTTGCCTCACTTCCTCAACAGTCAAGCTCAATTATTTAGAGCTACTACTGCTTAGGAAACCTAGTACATACGTCACTGCTGCATTTCAAAGACACAACACACATTATATCATACTCTATCATCTGGGAATGTTTATGTCTACTAGTGTACGGTGCTGTTAATTTTGACAATATAATTTATCCCAGCACGTGAAATGAACGTCATGCATGTGTGTGGTAGAGAACTCGTGTTTGGGGTTAAAGGTCTTGATCCTGACATAAGGACAGGGAATTGGGTAACAAGGCCCACTTGTGCCAAGGTTTCTCCCGCAGGCTCTTTCCTTTCTACCTCTAAACGTAACACCTTTTTATCTGGTCCATCTCCACCTGTCAGGTTACAGGATCTGTAGGAGTGTAATCCACAAAGTTGTTCAAAACAATGATTCACTTCAGGTTCATAGATCAAGGAGAACGAATGAGAGAGAATGTTCACCAATTCACTAGACAGGCAGCTTTGCACACACTTCAGTTGTTCAGATTCCACATGAGTGGTGCTTTTTCAAACTGGTGTATAACCCAAGCTTGAGGGTTTTGAACAAAAGTACACAGTTTCAAGCTATGTTACTATACTACAGTAGTGTACTGTGCATGAAAAAGTGATTAGCTGTGGTAATTAGGCAGCTGTTATACTTGCTTTAGGGTATGTTTAGCATAATTATCAAAAAGAGTAAATTCAAGAGTAAATTGAAAAGAGAATTGCATAAAATTAGATTTGGTGCCACTGACATCCCCTGAGAGGAAATGTGTGCCTGGTCTATAATATCACATTTCTTTAAGACAACCTGAGAAGCAGAGACCCACTTACTGTAGATTTCAGACAAGCTTATAACTATTCACTGGTGTATTGGCCATGGGGCATACTGGGACAAATCCCGGTGCGCCCCCCTGCCTGTTTCCCTGGGTCAGTCTGAGCAGATAAGTCCAAGGCTGAATTTCTTTCCCAGAACACCCCTGTATCCAGTCTAACAGAGCACTTTTGAAATGTGTTATTTAAAGGATAAGGCTGGCGATATATCTTATTCCTCAGTCATGCAGACCTCCATTGTGGTCTGCTGTATTGTTGTTGTGCGCTGGGTTCCTTTGGCCACGAAGATTACTGCCACGTTTGTTTAGAAATGGCTAGAAAAACTAATAACAGTGATCACATTTCTATTTTAGCTTACAAGGAACCACTCTCTGGAGACTGAAAATGTGTATATATCTCAAGCTTTGAAGACATATACAATACTTGTAAGTAGATCAATTAATTGTTAATTTGGCTTTCCTTGAGTTTTCTTGACTATAACAAAATATAGAAAATTGCCAGCCATATCCTTTGATGTAGATATTCATTTGGTACTGTAAACACAAATGTATAAATTGCTGTATTTAAACTACAGATGTATATTAGTGAGTTGTCATGGGTGGAAGTGTTTGATTTGCTAATGAGGAGAGGACAGAGAGAGAGAGAGAGAGAGAGAGGGGGGGGGGGGGGGGGCAATTTTCACACCACAACTATCTTCCTTTGCACTGAGGTGATTTTCTTGCTTCTAAAACACACTGCGTCCTCACACAGCTATTATGTTCATATACAGCATGGTCTACAGACACATACACACATACATACAAACACACACATATCAGCACAGGCTAAATAGTCTAAATTATTAACACATATGCACTCAAATAGACACAAAATCAAAGAACAACACAGCTGGGTCCCCACTTTTTCTTTTTCTTCACATACCAAACCCAGGAGTGACGACGATAGCAGAAAGGGCTGATGGGAACTTCCAGACTGGATGACGTTGTCGTCATAATCTTGGTTAGTTTGTTTCGTGTTTGTTTATTTTTCTCTGAAAGTCTCAACTCAACAACTTACTTGATTTGATTCATCGATGATAAAAGTGTAAGACTGGTATCATTGAAGCAATCTTCTTATGTAGTAGTGCACACACAGGCGTCACATCCTGGAATCCCACTGTGGACCGTCACAGGACATTTTCAGAAATTAACTGGGTTTATCTCAGCATCCCTCATTTGACAAGTGCTCACGTTTGCAATAAAGCAGCAGGCAGCAACTCAGACTGGCAACAGAAAATCACACTCCATGCTCATTCAAATCACCTCTCAGGTACTGCGGGTCAGCAGTTTTCAGCAAATAGGGTGAGACAAAAAGTGGGGTTTTCAGCCAATTTAAAAACAATCCTCATTCTGTCCTCAGTCATTCAAGTGAAAGTAGAATTCTTGCAGCGCTGGTAAAACCGTTCCAAGTTCCTGCAATGAAAAGCCAGTTCTCTGAAAAGCTAAGATCAGTATTGAAAAAGAAAAAGTAGAAAAAGCACATGAAAACACTTATATTCCTCTGACCCAGTGTTGATCACACCATCTGTTCCACGCCACTTTTCCTCTGAGCATCCGGAGCCACGTTTCACATCTCTGCCTGTCCCTGTCCCACTGAAATTGACCCTGTTCCTCTTTCTACACTCTGCCTCAGTTCAGGTCTGGTGGACCACGTACAGGTCACATTTCATGAATGACCTTTGATCCCCTAGCCCCAAGCAACCAAAGAATATATTTGCATTGAAAATCTGGCTTTTTTGGCAACAACAACACTTATCCTTTAACAAAATATTCATATTTAACTTTTTTAAAATTTAACAATGGATACAGTTTGGTAGAGAATTTAGAATTTTGAAATTCAGCTAAGATTCTCAAATACTGTTTTCTCTAAATCCCATCCACTTTTCTCTTTACTCTAACTACAAGTCAAGCCAAGGCTAACTGGAACTTTAATCTATCTGAAGCAATAAAATACACAAGATTGTACAGCTGATTAGATAGATAATAGCCTTAATCTTGTGACAAGCTGCTGTAAGACATTTCTTATCTGTCTCTGTCAAAGAATGCACCATCAATTTTTTAAATGCTACAAATGTACTGTATAAGCCTTGAACTATATGCCTAGCTCACTCACTTTAAAATGCTTATAACATCAGCTTCAAAATCTTTTTATTTAAATAATAGCCAAGTAATCCCCTCCTTTGGCAACGATATGCAAAAAGAATCACATTTGTTTTCCTTCTCCTATGACCCAACCACTTCCTTCATAGCACTGTCTGTGTCACAACAGCCATGTCTGTCTCAATGTACATGCTGGTTGTACCTACATGGGGTCTGATTACATTGAGCGACAGCATGCGGTACAAAGCGATAAGGACTACAGCAAAAAACTCTAGCCTGCATCGAGAAACACAATCCCTTCGCTTTTGAAAGCAACACACATCAAGTGCTGTGCGTTTCAAAAAACCCAACACTGCTGGCTGATTTGCAGTTTGACACTTGAGACTGCACATATCAAATAGCATTCAGCAAACAGAAACAACTGCATCTGAATACAAAATACGTTTTTACACTGGTGCCCACTTTGCTAGTCCATTCAAAGTGCCTCCTATCAAACAGCATGTGAAACTGCCCAGCAACAAGTGGGTTTGAAAGCACTTGACTTATGGCTCTGTGTGGTCGGCCATTGTTTGCTTTGAAACCTGGTAGTTTTCACCGCATGTATGGGCTCAGGAAATGATTGAGCGAATTTCTATGGACAGAACAGGAAAAGTGTTTTGTTAGACTAACTGACTGATGGATCAAAGGGGATTTATATTGGACAAATGTATAGTTTAGGTTGGAAACAATGATTAAAAGCCATCAAGACAGAGGTAGATAATTAGGCTACACCTTCTCTAATTAATCTAAACATAAAACCATTAATCATTCACTGGGCAACTGACAGTCAAATGCTTGCTGGAGCTTGTTGTTTTGAGAGTTTTTATAAGTCTAATTATAACATTCTGTCTGTAGCTGATAGTGTTACCTCCTGCTTATTGGCAAAAAAAAAAAAACAGATGGAGCATGATTGTGTGTGATTCAAAGTTCAGCTAACTCATATGTACACAAACTTAAAGCCAGATGACGACACGTTTCGAAAGACAGACAATGAAAGGAAATATTACTCAGCTGAATATCCTACAATCCTACAGTATAACAGATGAAAACACATGCTGCCTTAAAATACCCCTCAGCTGGGAAATTTCTTCAAACACACTAACATGAGAGAGAAAAAAACTGAGACAAAGCACTGAGGTGAGAGACATTTCCATAGCAACCAGATTTGTACGCCTGACTCCACCAATGAGCTGTGACCTTAAAATAAGCCCGAGGATTCATAACATACCTGAGGCGATGAGTTGACAGCATTCTATCAACATTTCTGGCTTTAAGGGTGTAATAGTTTTGTAGGAAAACTACAGCTGACTAAATATATCTTAATTCACCTTTTAGAAAATGTTTTTGATATATGTAATTTTTATTTAATTAACAGTGTATATATATTGTGTTTGTAATTTACATGTACTGTATTCAGTATTTGCTGTTCTCCTCTCACAAACATACCAAGTCAAGTCTTTTTCCCATTGCAGAAAGACCCTGATGGCCACTTAGGACTTTATAATAATCCGGATTCACATAAACTCATTCTTTTTCAAAGCGATTCAAATTCATTATTGCAGCTTAGGCAAAATTCAGACTCCAAGACCATCCTGGTGCCTAAATATGCAAATTCCCTCAGCGTGTATGAGCAAAGTAGCACATGAAGACTTGAAATACACTGTATATACACATGTCAAAATCATATATCATACAACACAATGAAATTCGACTTCAACTTTATTATCATCCTGGAGGCAGGCATAACATAAAAAATTGGACTTAAGTGCACCCAGAGCACCTGGATTACTTGGTAATATAAATTAAGCCATATTTTAGAAGTCTGTGTTGGCTGGCCATGTGAAAGTGAAGGAGGGTAGGATTTCGTCTGGTAGAAGACAAACCAGGGAAAGTGTTGTGATGAGGGATTAGATGGTAGAGGAGCTGTGGAAATGATCATCGACATGAATGACTAATTGGCTGGATGGTGAACAAAGCAGGCGAGAGCTAAAAACAACACAGAGAAGAGAAGAGAAGAGAAGAGAAGAGAAGAGAAGAGAAGAGAAGAGAAGAGAAGAGAAGAGAAGAGAAGAGAAGAGAAGAGAAGAGAAGAGAAGAGAAGAGAAGAGAAGAGAAGAGAAGAACAGTTGCACACTATACTTGCAGGCAGCTTGAGTGCCACTAGCCTTTATTAATGCATTCAAATTTAAAAGTACATTAGTAGACAGCAGTTATATAGTAGTTAGAATATGAAAAGAAAACCCCACTATGTTTCAGCAATTCAGAAAAACAGATTAAAGTCACTTTCTACTTTTCATAATCTGTAGAAAATGTAATGGAAACTTATTTTAGGTTAGGCAGCAGTATTTGTTGTATTATCATATTTAGTTTGGAAAAATTGCTCCAGAGGATTTAACTGCATAATGTTTAATGCTTCATGTAAAACAGAGGCCTTATTCAAAATTTTATTTCTATCTCTATAAATAGTGTATTTAGCATGTGAAAGAAATTTAATAGAGGTCCTTTTTAATAGCCAAGTAAATGTTACCACAGAGTAAATCAAGTGATTGCCTTTAAATACCCACGGTATTAATATACGGTCTAAATGTGGGAATGAGCTGCTTTCCCAGTTACGGTTTTATTTATGAGACGAGACTTCCGTTGTATTACTACTGTCAGGTCAAATAACTGAAAGAACAAAGAAAAAAGATGCTGCTCAGCTTGCTGCCACCTGCCACTGCAGCTGCCAATGCATGTCATGGCCCACCACCACCCCGGCATCGACCTGTGGGCTCTACTCCTTCATGGTTCCCCACAGGGGGCCGCATTGATCTCATTCTTCTCTCACTATTGCCGGCTTTAAATTATGCTTTGCAGGGAGCAACACGAAACCTTTAGCCTCAACACCAAAACAACATCTATACTCCCGTTCCTTCTGAATTAAAACGTTCATAGTCAATATGGAGTTTGGCCGAGTAAAATGCACTGAATGCAAAGAATGTTAAAGCCACCACATCTTAGTGATTTCTCTTGTTTTGCATCTGTATGACCTGATGATGCAGATAAAGAAGCTGTTAAGTTGGGGAAGGATTTAGCTTTAACTGCAATTCAATATCAGGAATATGTCTAATTATTTGAATAAAATATTCTGAATTGTTTCATAATCGTTGATGATCCAAAGCTCCTGATACATTATGCCTTTGACACACAAACCAGACATAAAGCACATACTCATGTACAACACAACTGAAACAAAGGCCACCGCTGACATCACCACAACTCACACAACGATGTTCAATGTAATTATCACCAGGGCCATGTGTGGGTCTGCGCCTGTCTCACTTCATAGCATCTCATTATCTGTATGTAAGTGTGTGTGTGGGTCTTTACACATGTTTGAGTGCAAGTGTGTGTGTTTGTGTCTGTGCCCGTGTTCCCACAAGGTGTGTGTATATATATGTCAGTGTGTGCGACAGTGTGACACACATAGCTACTAGTAAACATCCCTGCCCGGTTGCTATGGCTGATGGTTTCAACAAAGCTGAGCATCAAATAGCTTCCTGTATCCCCTTTCCATCTCTGCCTACTTCTTTTTCTTCAAGTCAGTCTTTTTTCATCACCCCTTTTTGTGTCTTTTCTTCGTGCTTCCCTTTTTCTTTGTTGTGTGCCTAAAGACAGATCTTTTTCAGTTTTATAGTGGCGTTCTCTCTTCTTCCTCACCTCTATTTACCAGTTGTCTTGTTTATGTCAGCGTTCCTTTGTTGCCCTTTAGACCAATTTTGTTTATCCTCAGTTTCCTTCCTGCTTTGTACCCTCCTTTTTTTCACCAGTTACTATATCATGTTGTCGACTTCCTTCTTTATGTGATTATATTTCTAGTATCTATTCATGAATGTTGTTGTGTGCAGCTGTGCTCCTTACCTGGCTCTATCTTGGTCTTTGGGAGATGAAAAATGTATCATGTGATGGCTTCCAACCGGGGCCCTTAGCCTATTTTTGTCTTGTCTGAGTTTGTCTCCCACAAATAACAACTACTAAATGGGCCACTTGTGATTTTGCTTCTTCCTTCAAAGCTCATTCTTTGAGATGCTATCTATGCTGTCTGAACTGAGGAAAGAAACAGTACTTAGTGCCACAATGAGCTGAGAATGTGGCATGTTTACTTCAAATTGCATTTGTGGCCATTTTCACATCATCCTTTAGACTCAGCTGTCTCCCTTTAATTGCTTTATCTTTCATTGCTTTCAATCCAAATCCATCCACCCATCTGTTTTTTTTACACTGACTTATCGGGTTGCTGAGAGCTATAGGAGACAATCCCAGCATGCACTGCGAAACAGACGGGTCCTAGTCTTTTACAGCACTAAAACACAAACAACACATTCACATCTTCAGGAAATTCAGAGATTCAACTGTCAGCTGGTCTGGAGCCTCCTTTCCTTCACCCAGGTATAAGCTTTCTGTGGGAGGCTGAGCAGTGCGAGACCTTGATAATTGGAGCATACCCACCAGACTTTTTTCTTCCCCAAAATGGGGAATCACTTGGTTGGTTGTTATTTTCAGTCACAATTTTTCAGTAGGGTGCATCTAACCAAACCTACTGTCAGAAAAGTAGAAGAAAAGGTCTGCACTCATTAAACTTGTCCAAAAGCTCCAACATACTTTTGACAAACACCTCCACCATCTCACAGCTGCAATCATTAGGTGATTTAAGTGATAAGATAAAAAATATATAAAGTCTACAAGATACTACCACGTCATCAATAGTTCATCCTGTGACGAAAACTTTAAAGTGCATTGAGATGTGAAAAGAAAACCCAAGAACCTTTGCAGGAAAATCTCAATCACTTACATAAAGCTGAAATTATACCTTCTGGGTCCGCTAGGGTCCCTGTGACGTACATTTTGTCATCAGAGGGTGTACGTGTATGCTCTCTGTGGACATCCATGTACCTCCAATTTGTTGTGACTGTGCAGTCACAACACTGTCTTCCTTTAGACACCAACCTACTGTGCATGTATTGAACGTGTCCTTCAAACGGACTCCAAAAAGTAGAATAAACAGAGCTACTACGCTTCTGTGGTATGTACAGCTGATTTCTTCCAAACCCATGTGTTTGCTTTCACAACCATAGAGGCTGCAATCCTTCTGTCTCCCAAAATGATTCTTCTGGGCTAACCAAGCCCATATGACCCCCTTGCACCTGATACCTTCTTTTTCTGGTTGTCAGATTGGCACCAACAACCTTGTAACCACATCTTTAAGCAGCAATATCCTCAATAGAGGCTTTGAACTAAGCCTACTCAGATTTCATGTTCCAAACCCGTTATGAGGACTAGCCAGCTATGAGGACTTAGTCTAAGTTACATTTTCACCATGTAACAATTTGCACCTCTCAATAAAGAGTTACTTTTGGCAAAAATAGTTTCCAAATAAGAATGTTTTACAGTGCCCAGTGACATATCACTTTCTGCCATTTGTCTTGTAGCCTGGGAACCAGACGAATCGGCAAGTTTTTTATTTGCTCTGGCAGATATGTCTGGCCGCTCTCTCATTCAGACAGATTTCCATCCAGCCTGGGATGGGCCAATCACAACCGTTTATCTAATATAGGGAGGGTTTGATACAATGACTGACGAATGAGGTCATCTGATTTGGCCGTTGATGTGGAGCGGTCTGTTGAATCCGCTATTGCGACAGTATTAAAGGCACTGGACAATATATTTTCTCTAAAAGACAAAAAGAGCAAACAACTGAAATTAAAGCTTTTGTTGATAAGAAAAATGTGTTTGTCGTACTTCCAACAGGATTTGGTAAGTAGTCCATTTTCCCGTCACGGAGGCATTTTGGTCTGCGCCCATTGATAACGCCACTTGGAAGTCGTAACTGAACTGAGAGGTTCCCGACTAATTTGCAATTGCAAAGTGGTCTCTTGAGTTTGTACAGTAAGAGTCATGCAGACAAGACTAGAGCATACATTAACCTACAAGAGTCCAGGCCAGAGGATATAATTAGAAGCTGTGTGCTACAGTCAAGCTCACCTGAAGGTGCCAGGTTATCCTGTGTCATGAGTAGAGGACCAGTGACATCACTAGTGACACCAGTGTAAAGGGACCCGTGTGTGTTTGTGTGTACTTCCTGTGTGCAGGGGGCTCCTCTTTCTATGTGTCCATTGTATACATTGGTCCCACAGAGCCTTAAGGGCATGGAGACTCACATTCTCACCCCCTGCAGGTACACACACACACACACACACACACACTACTGTCTGCAACCTGAGTCTAGGAATCAGATTCCAACCTCTCTCCTACACGCACACAAACACACACATACCTTGTCTCTCTCTCACACAGACAGAGGCCTCCATCTCACAATAGACCTGAGAAGCATTGACAGAGAGCCGTATAATTTATATGACACCAGCACCACATGGGAGCAGACTAGAAGGAACCTACGTCATACTGGTTTACAAATGACAAAGAAAGGCCAGTCTTTTAGCAGCATCAGCACACTGGAGAACAGACCTCTTTCTCTTCTTTCAGCCCTGTTTTGCTCTGCTCATCCTCCACCTCTCCATTCTCATAGCCTTCCTGCACTCTCCTCCACTCTTCTCATGGCTTCTCCCTGCCACTCAGTTATCTATTCTGCCCTCTTACCTTACCCTCCAAGATTTCTCTTGCTGTATTATTTAAAAGAGAAGAGTGCTTGTTATTTGTGCAACTTTCCAGTGACTGTTCCCTACAGCAAGAAAGAGCTAATGTCCCACTAAAGGCCAAAAGTTGGGAATTTTAGCTGCTGCTTACTGCACTGCTGCAGAATGAACCTCAAGCCTCCAACATGTGATCAAAGGAGACATTTCACCATTCCGTCTTGTCATATTAAAAAACACTTGCACCACACCTGTATCCTGTATGCTCTGAACATGGTTGCTCACAGTGTGGCACATTGCAGGTATCCCAACCATATGGCAATTCAGCATACACACCTAGTCATCCTGATGATAAGGGGAGGCTGGGAGAAAAGATGAGCCCAGTGAGCCCAGTGGTGGAGCAGCTCCATGTAGGCATTAAAAGATCATTTCAGTCTCTTTCTGCCGCCTGTCTGTAAGACTGGATACTTTGCAACAGCATCCCTACAACTCTGTGACAAAACACAGCCTGCATCAAAGTCTTAAGCCCTACACGGTAAGGAATCAGTGGTTTGAAGGGATGAAGAAAAAGGACAAAAGAAGGAGGGGCTTGGAGGAACACAAAGAGATGAAAAGGAGAGACAAAAGAGAATGAGTATGGGGAGATGAAATCTGATAGTAACCCAGTAAAAAAGGAGGCAAAACAGCTCCTGACAAACCAAAAAGAAAAAAAAAAGACTGAAGGGGAAGATCAAAATTTGCTGGACCCCCCCCCCCCTCGCCCCGCCCTCCGAAAGACCATACACCGCCTTTGTCTAGCTGAGTCACTCACTGCAGAGCTGCCACCTCTGGTCTTCCCTGCATTCATTCTGTAGCTGTGAGGCTGGCACCGACACTGCTGCCTAACAAGCCAAAATTGATACAGTTGCAGGCACATGCTAATGCGACATACTGCATCAGCATGTCACAGAGCTGAGATGGGAAGATTTCTGAGCTCCATCCAAAGGTTTGTACATTTTGATGGGTTTAATTTTGGTAATGTTTCTCTTTAGTTTATCATTAGTAAAAACCAAATCATTTAGAGTTAACCTACCTACCTACGTACCTAATTGTACATATTACACATCTCAATTTAAAAAATCCCAAATACATATTCCCATTGTTGACTTTTTTGTGATTCATACTAAAATAGTCGCTTGGGTGTGATCATTCTGAATCCATTTCAAAGCAGACTATAGTAGATCATTAAAAGATCCCTATCACTCAGTCAACTTATAACACACAATGTCTACATGCTAATAGATACAAAGCTTTGAGGCATCACAGACACAAATAACTTGTGACTCTCCCTCTTCATTTGATGATGCCATGGGCTCTGATGAATTATCTGTAACACAGAGCCACACTCAGTGACTGTGCAGTACCTACGGCAGCACTTAAATTAGCACACAAACAGCTGCATAATGAGGTTGAATTTATGCACTTGCTGTCCCTTAAAATCCATAGTGCAGTGGGGTAGACAGTGTAATTCTCAGCCACGTTTTGTACCATGATGCAGCAGAATCCATCACACAAAAAGCAATTTAAATGGCTGTGACTGTGCTCCATTCTCTGTAGCCTCTGAGCTTTAATGAGCCACAGAGATAAAGTAGCGCTAGATTAACGACCCAAACAGCCAAACTCCTGCCATGGGACTTGTGGTGTGTAAGACAATCAACACTCCTCATTAATAACTCCAGTGGCACTACCTACTATGACTAAACACTACAAATCAAGCTCTCTTCACGCCTGGTTTGTTCCGCTTAACCAGAGGGAGAAAGCACAACCAGAAAAGAAAATTGCATGGGTGCTTTAAACAAGGATCAGCAGGGAACAAGAACATGTTTTGTCACTCTAGAACATCTTTCATATATTTTAAAACTCTTGTTATGTGTCTGAATTGCTTTCAGTGTCTCACTTTGAATGGTTAAATTTGGAAGAGGACATGATAAAAGTGGTAAACGATGTAACCAAGTTTGATAGGCTGAACACAGTTTATCCAACTGGCACTGTCACTGTCTCGCTGCCCCTCACCATAACCTGTGTCCATGACGTCAGGGAGTAAAGGGAATAATAGCCCTAGTTGAAAATGGCCTCATTGCTTCCTCTGCTGTGGGGTGCTTGATTTGATTAGCTATATGTGGACCTCTGAAAAGCTGGATTTTACAAGGCCAAAATGGCAAGGTCCAGCAGCACTCCATTTGATTTAACAGCAACAAATGTAATAACAGCCATAATATCAGGCTGAAGGTGGCCTAGTGGGGTGGAGTAAATCAGTGCTATTAGCCTGTTTGAAACCATCACCAGGCTAAAATAAAAAAAATAAAAACTAAATGTTTATTATTTTGTTTATTCAAGTCTGTACAGGTATATAGCCAAATTGGATGATTTATCACAGAAAAGTCAATAAAACATGAAACTGTTTTGCATTTGAATACCACTAGTGTGACAATCTTATTAAAAACATCTACCCATGGTACTATTTGGTTTAAATGATCATTCTTATTTATTACATCTTGGACCTTATTTTTGTAGTCTTTCCAGTTAGTAATGTCAGTAGTGTAGGTAAGTATGACAGGAGCATAGGAGGAAACCATGTAATGTTATTACATAGCAACAAACCCTGTGTAGGGAGGAGATCAGGGTGGATGGATGGTCAATAAAACATCTTTAACACAGGAGGTCACTGTTCCCATTTCCAACCGCAAGTCAATAAGGCTTTATTTTAAACCATGACCATGATCATCCCCTAAACTTTAACCACATGGTTATTATTGTGATCATGACGACAAAGGTCCCTTAACCTCAACGAAGTACTTATTTTAAACCAAACCACTATGTTTTCCGAAACCTCACCAAGTTGTTTTTGAGACCCAAGTTGTAGTAAAATGGAATAATCCTTTAACGTATGGCTGTGTGCAAAATGGTAATTTTTATTGTTTTTATACTACAACTGATCTTGTAAAAATCAATGTTAAAACATTTAAAGGCAGGATTCCTTTATATAGAAGCATGTTCACAGGCAGCATAATATGCCATGTCTTCATATGACATGGCTTTCATATACCAAGAATACATTACATGCATCATTGCTGCTGCAGGTGGTTGGCAGACCTTTTAGTGCCCATGTACACCAGACAAGACTGAAACTTGGTCTTGAAATTTTCCACACTGGTGACGGAGCATAAGCAATATGGACACTAGCACAGACGGTCTTTCTGTCTGCCATTTTCAATGTTCGCCAGATTCTGTTGCATATTTGACACTTTTTGAGCACAAATGTTTCTTCATTAACCTAGACTGAAAAACACAAGCCGGAGGCAAGTAGATTTAATGCTGTCTGTTGCTGCCCCAAATGCAACAACCAGCTTGGTTGAATGGTTTGTGATGACAGATAAAGTCAGAGAGACAGAGAGAGAGAGAGAGAGACAGATAAATCCTCTGGGACATATTTAGGTGATAAAATGACAACAGTAAACAAGTCTGTCATTAAAAGCTCATCTCTTTTTGTCTCCCTGGTGGCAGGAAGTGGATTGCTTTCTCCAGAAGTCAGGATGATTTACCCTAAGCACTACAAGCCAACATTTCCAGCTATTCATAGCGGATGAGAGGAAGTCTTTGTGTCTCATTACATCAGTTGCTGTGCTGCGTCTCAGATCGATCCTTTCTGAGGTTCTATGTTGCTGATTAGTGTTCGTCTTTTGTTGGCATGATGTGGGCTACACAGTGTAACAATCTGAGTTTGAACTTCGTGAGGAAGTGAATACAAGTCAACGCCTTTTTACTGTGGCAATATTCAACTATGTCACAACATAATTGCAGCTGTGGTTGGCATCACCACCATCATCATCCTCATTATCATGACCCTCTTCAAAGACGGCAAAATAATTACTGTTATTGTTATTAACTATCATCATCACAATTAAGTTTGTTCAGTCACTGGCATTTATCATCTGCGTCCTCACCAGTCCCATCACCCTCAACAGTCACTGCATGTTGATGAGCAAGAAGTGTGAGAGGAGTCAGTGAGATGAATGTGTTTGTGGTAACCAGTGTGTGTCCGTGTGTGTGATTTGTGTATGTGCTACTGTGTTCCAGAGGGGTCTGTTGTTTTTGCTCAACACTCTGCGCCTGGACTCCTCACAAGGAGTGCTGCAAGGACGTTGGCAGATGGCGAATATTGGCAGGGGCTCGGTCCCCAGCGTTGTACACCGGCTGCCAGCCAGCGGAGCAGCACGCAGCCACAGGGAGGGTTTTTAGGACACACACACTTGACACAAGGTGCTGGCAGACAGGTCAACCTTAAACACACTGCAGGAGCACTTATAAACACATGCAAGCATACAGTGATTAATACACACAGAGACATCAGTAGCCCAGATTGTGAGGTGGCCAAGACTTGCAGTGTCATTATTCATTTTGGGCCCGGTGTGACTTTTCTAGGCCAGTGGTTGTAAAAGAAGTGGAGTCTGGGATTTCCCAGGGGTGCTCCAACAAAATGAAGAATACTCTACTTACTGTACTATGAGTTCATTCATTGGAAACTAAAGGGAATAAATCCCAGACTGTATGTGTATGTTGAGGGGCCATTTCCTCTTCAGGCTAAATACAAATCTCCCCAAAGGAGGTCAAATGTTATCCAGTGGGAATTACTGAATGTGATTGTTGAAACATGATCATGTTTGTCTATGGCTCAAGTGGAACAAAATGGGAGTAAACATAACAGACGTATCAGGAAATAACTATGATGATCTTTTCCAATGGGGAGTTAGTTTAATTTATTAATTGGAAAAATAGCAATGACAGAGTACAGAAATACTCAAATAATTAGCTGTCTACTTTACAAATAAAGTATTTACTAGTAACTGAAGCTGAGAAATAAAAGTAGTGGTAGTAGTAAAAAGTACAATATTTCCCTTTGATATATAGTGGAAATATAAAGTGATATAAAATGTGAGTACTCAAGTAAGGTACCTCAAAATTGCACATAAGCATAGCACTTCAGTAGTAGACACTTTCCACCACTGGTCTGTTCCTATGTAAAATCTTATAAATCAAAAAATGCTTATCTGCACTGAGCAAGATGATAACTAATTCACTAAAACTTGATCAAGATTTGACGTAAAATGCTCATTATGATGTCCAGTCAACGATTTTGTTGCTTTGGAAACAGTAACCAGGGCTCTTTTGTTTGGACACAAGGAATAGGGGCCAAACTACCAAGAGCCAATTCAATTTCCCTTGATGATCAAAGAGTCAGAAGATTGCTATTGAGGGGAGGCAGGAAATTATGTTTCTGTCATGTGTGTATGTGAGTGTGTGTGCGTGCGTGTGCACATGCAGCTTTTGTCAAGAAAATTAATACCTTTGCACGACGTGAGTCTGTGTTTGGATTACGTCCAATTAATTTTCAATTAGCTTCCTGGATTTGTATCAGCAAGTTTGGAAATTCATTTTCTTCTTGAGTGACAGTGCGGCTGACCTCAATGTTTAATGTTAGTTTATGTCATTCATTATAATTCACTTTTTCTGGAGAACCATACTTCCTAACACACATTTGGTGTTACTAAATATTTAACAGTAACAGATGCTAATGGAGGACACGCACTGATTAAGACCAGACCTTGTCTTTCTGAGTAGATTTGTCACAATCCCGCGTCTCCCTAACCTACTGCCACTCCCCAAGTGGCTCTCTCCCTGTGTGTGTGTGATTGTCTGCAGATGTGCCACAGTCAGTGCAGAGCCACATTAGCAGCACCTCATCTCAGTAATCAAGCCCTCTACAAATACTCAGCCCTGTCACTTCCACTCTGTCAGCTTTGTTACCAATTTTGCTATTTAGCATTTAGTTCTTGTTGCCTGTTTCCCCGACACTCTTGTTCCTTGCAATCCCATCTGCCTTGGCTCCTGTCTCTACCTCCTGTTCCCTGCAGCCCTGTCTGCTCTGTCTCCGGTCCCTAGTCTCATCCCTGGAGTCCTGTCTGGTCTGTCTCTGGTCACTGAGTCTTGTCCATTGTCTCATCAGCCCTGCTTCCTTGCCCTGGACCCCGGTTCTTCCCAGCTTCCAGCGCAAGCCCTAGCTTCAGTTTCCCAGCTACCAAGCTTCCCCAGGCCTGCTTTCCCTTTCCTCTGCCTAAAAATAAGTACCTTGTTCCAATCATATCCCTGTCTCCTTGCCCGTGTGTGCACTTGGGTTCACCTGCTCTGCCCCATATAACAAGATTAACTGGGAGAACATTTACAAAACACATTCAGGAAACTGAGACAAGTGATTCAGCTGATTAAGTGGATGTAGCCTGTGAAAAAATATTGCATGTCTAGCAGCTGAGTGTTTGTTGTAAAAAGAAGGGTTTACTTCTAAACTGAGGATACTATATGCTGGGTAGAGCTCTGGGGCAGGAATAGACTAATGCAGAAGGAGCCTTTACACCTACAGACTGAGTGAAAAAAATGAACGTCATTGTTCTTGAAGGGTGAATTAATGGGTGAATGTATTGAAGATGAAGAAAGCCGTACCATTATCATCATGGTAATTCTAAGCCATTTGACTGTATGAATGTTAACAATGTGTAAGAATTGACATAGAGTGACCTTCACTGAATGTTTAACAGGAGTGGAATAGTTCAAATTAATGCCACTATTGAGGAATTTGACAAAGAACGTCATTAACTGCTGGAGGGGGTTCAAAACATGAGCAGGAAGCTCGGAGACACTGTACCTGTCAGCCTGTTATCACAACACATCACCCGCTCACCTCCATCCATCTCAACCTCATCACCCCCACCAATACACACACACGCTCCTGCTAAACCCCACGGTTCCTGCTCCTTTCGTTACCATGGAGACCGAGTGGTAGCTGTCTCCGTGGACAGAATGAAAAAGGAGACAGTCCTACCCCTGGCATTTCACTGTCGTCACACACACGCACACACAAATACATCTACGTCTGTTACCCAGACAAACACAGAAACACTCACAGAGCTTATCCTTCACATGCACACGCGCGCATGTAGACACACGCAGACACACACAGACACACACAATGATGCTGTTCAGTGATTATTCCCTCAGGGGCCAGAGGGTCACAAGGATGACCGTTATTAGAGCTCACCTCACCTTAACCCGTCGCTGCCAGACTTCTTGGTGGCCACACGTCACCACCTCGCCACTTACATGTTACTTGTCATACCGAGAGACAGCGAGGAGCGAAGGGAGAGAGAGAGAGAAAGAGGGTGTGTCTGTGCGCAAGAGGGGAAAGGTAGGCCGCTGATCAAACTGCTTAGAAAATGGTGCATCTTCATATCTTACACTGTATATTCATAAATGTGGGTTTGTTTCGGTTTTCATTGTTGCTCTGACACAGGACCCCTTGACTCCATTTTATGTCATATGCCCCTCCCCAATCGCCGGAGGGTACACAGTGACAGAGTGGTTAGTGTTTGAACATATCTATGGGCCCTGTGTGTCAAAACCATGTCTCCATACGTGACCACTCAGGACCAGCTGTGTCTGATTTTATGCCTCATTACCTCTTTCAACACACATACACGCTGTACACAATATATGTCCCCAGATGGGTTGGCAAATATGTTCAGATAAAAAGGTAAACATGGTCAGGGTACACTGATATCCTGATACCCATTTTGATACCTAAATAGTGATAGCTGATAGTGAGTAGCAATCCGATAGCTGTGCTCTTTTTTATTCATTTATTCACTGTGCAGGTTTTATGTATAATTGTAAGACAAGGCTGTACATCATTTTCTTTTTGGTTTTAGGCTTGTGCAGTTTCTTTCATTTACTCAAAATGAGGATTTATTCTGATATTAATATTTTATCACTATATCTAAAATATATGCCATGTTGAATATAAAAAAATCAGGCTGATATTCAGAGCAATAAACTGGCTTTGACTGGCTTTACTACAGCATGAGATGAAAGTCTTTACATGTAGAAAACAAAAGTCTAATTATTTTTAATTACAACATTGTCTGATTCATTCATTTGAACAACATAACTTAATAAGACTTTACATGATAACATGTCATTATGATATGATCCTGCTGTAAATTAATAACCAATAAAAATCTAGGCTAATTCAGAATTAAAATTAGCCAGTGCAGCCCTACTATGTCATATCAGTGACATGTAGATACCTAATGTGCTAATGTCAATAGCAAAGAAATATATAAAAGTAAACATGCATGTGTCATGTTATGCTGCAGTTTAAAAAAAATTAAAATTATGCAACATTTTGTAAATCAAAAAACACTCCTAAACATATCACCTTTTAATGTAAAGATAATGGCAAATCAGGAGGCTGCTTTGCCAAAACACACACATAAATATGTTGTACACACACTCAAGCAAGTGATTAGAGAACATAATGGATACACATTCAGTACCTCACGAATAGTTTGTCACATGACAACACACACAAACCACTAATCCGATTAAACTGTACCAAGGCCTATAGGTGTGTGCAAGTGTGTGTATGCAGATTTATGTACTGTTGCAGCATGCTAAACTGGCTATGCTGCAACCCGCGACTTTATATCAACCCAATCCCAGCAACAGCCTGCATCACTGCTGAAAGAGGCTGAAAACACTCCAAACATGTAAAAACACATGCAGAGAGAGAGAGAGAGAGATTAGGAGTGTCCTTGTAGACTGTTCTACACATTATACTTTAAAGTAGGCAAAACAACCTAAACAGAACCAGGCTGGTTGTAATAGATGAATGACCGTACTTGAATGTGTTTCTTTGCATGCGTGTGAGGATGTGATTGGTGCTGCTGTGCATCCAATACAGATTTATGTAGCGAATATGATAATAGCAGGCAACCGTTACATCACACATCCATCTAATCTATACTATAATCAGGTTTCTATTAAACTGTGAACTGTATGATTTCCATTCATTATGTAAACAGGATGCTGGCCTTTTAGTAACAGCTGGCAACTGTGCTCTCTGCGTGTATTAAGCTTATACAATCAAGTATGGATGTACGCAAAATCACTTACATAGAGAGTGCTAATCACACTGAGGTTACCTAAATAAATTTTTACTATGGAGTTAAAAGACAAAAATCTCTAAAAATTAAAAAAACAACAACATAACATTATATGCAGAGAGAATCTCAAATGTGATTGTTCACAAGGCATAAAGGCTATTTTATACCTGCATCATGCAACATCATGGATTTATTTATTTATACCATATTTCATATTTTATTTTGAGGAAAGAGGACACTTCATATTTTTAGTTGTTGAGTGGAGAAGGTAGAAGCAAAGGAGGAGGTTGTCACTAAGAACCATGACAGGAAGAATTCCATGACTACAATTTTACAAAAAAAGAGTGACACTGAAACTGAAAAACTGTCAAATATATCATCTTTGCACAATTTATATCCTAGAACAAGTAGAACAATACATTCTAGTTGAAGTTATTCAACCTATTTCTCTTAATTCATAGTCAAATTATATTTTGAAGGCAACGTCACAACATGATATCGCACATATGCTAATAAGGAGAGCAAGAATTACACCGTAATCACACTACAGGTTATGGAAATGTACAGTCATCTCTGGAGCTTGTGTGATAACAATGATATCAAACTGCAGATCCAGACTCCAAACCAGTATTGTCTGTCCAACATAAGAGGCTCATTTTACTGACAATCCAGACAAAATATGTCAAAGAAAAGTCATTTTATGTTGGAAACATTTGCGTCCAAAGTCTTCATCAACATGACAACATGAAAGAAAAATGTTTTCAAATAGACATATTTAATGCAGTGAGTTCAAGAGGCTTTTAAAAGGTGCTTGCTGTCATGCTGACAACCACTTAGAGGGGTGATGTAAATGCTTATTTCAAGCACTACATTAACTCTAGAATCACCACTATAGGCTATACTTAAACTGTCAATGGGTGAAATTTATCCGTACATCTGGCTACCGCATTTCTAATACTAAAAAATGAACTCTGTTATTGTATTAAAGCATCATCTTCACAAAGGAAGGTCTAAAGTCACAAAATGAGTTTGTTTAATCATCACCTGTGCTTTTGTCGTCTTGTTTTATAATCTTAGTATCTTTAAGAGCACTAACCGTGTTTACTAATCTGACGCATGGTCATCAGCATAATTCAGTCTAAAATGACACTGAAAATGGATATTAAAAGGAAATATATGCATGTTTGTGTGGTGTGATATTATTATAAAATTACATTTATCTCATAACGATGTTATTTAAAATTACCAAAGTAGCCTAAATTGCCCAAATGGACAATAATGAGCCATAATAATAATAATAACAACAATAATCAACTACTGCATTTATGGGTGATGTTGCAACAAAATCAACAACAAAGTCAAGCGTACAATTTCACCTGATCAAGTATTCATTTAGGCATTTCAACAATGTGTGAAAGAGAGAAAATCACTAAGAAACTTGAGGTAAGCATTAAAGCTTTTTTAATTTATAACATCATAATGCAAATATACATTTCTCTTTTGGGGTTCCGTTCATGAAAACAGAGTAGAGCAACGGGCAAATTAGGCTAAATGGCTTCTAAAGAAAAAACACTAACTTAAATAAAAATGAATGAATAGTCAATGAACAAAAAGTTTGTCATCTTCATTTGAACACATCTGATTATTTGTGTCCCTTAAAAACACTTTTAGCAGACATTCAGCATCTTAACTGTGAATTTTCCACAGACATCTTTCCTGTACTTCAGACACTTGACAAAGGTTTTTTTTGTGCTCTTTTTATAATTAGGCTATGACTTGACAAAATTGTCAGATCACACATTCCAACAGATGTCGAAGCCTAGCAACTTACAATGTATAAACATAAACCAAGCAGAAATAAATTCATTTCATATACTGGTAAATTTTACCAGGTAAAATTTTAGGTATAAATGCCTGTTTTTAATCTTGATTCATCTTTACTATTTTTAACAATAGGGGGCGCTAAACACCATTTTAGGAAAAGTCAAAGACTGGGGGACATGAATATTTTATTAAAACAAAGTAATGTACAAATGAAAAATGAAGTGTTTCTAGTGTTAAGAGCAAAGAACAAAAGACGTATATTATAAAGTGTGTGGTTGAGGGATAAATTGTGAGAAACACAACTATTTGTGAGCTTCTCGGTTTAGGGGTTGCTATAGATAGAGTTCATACTGACATGTTTCACTGTGGCTATTATAGCTTATTAAACACTGTTTCAACTCGGATGTGGTTCTCTGGATCCATGGTGATAAAACCAAGAAAAAAAAAATCAGCCATCAACGTCATACCTACCAAGGAGGGATTATATACTTCATTTCACACATGTCAATTGGGCTCCTCCCTGTAATAATCCAGGTTATTAATGCTCTACCACACAGACAATACGCTAATATTTGAATGCCAAGGCCAGTGCTGAGTCCCCTGCAGCAGGTCTGAGAGGGAAAAAAGTATTTTCATTCTGTGCTCGCTTAGTTAGCCATTTCAGCTCGTTATCTGCCTGCCTTCCAGATGCTTCCAGCTTGCTGCCAGGGCCCCACACAGTCATTAACACCTATAAAGCAGACAACACTAAAGGACTCTGCAGTGTCCTCCACACAACCTTGCATGTCCTTATTGTTTAACTTACAGGTTTGTTTCTACAAACAAGTTTAATTTGTTTGACCTGATGTCCATCTGATATATTTATCCATGTATTTACTTCACTAAATATGCTGTTCATGCTGAAGAGGCTTTATGGTCTCTGGACTGCTGTCAAATAGGATTATAGGAATTTTTAGGGTTGACGATAAAGAGAGATGAAGAGGTTTTGTTTGATGGTTCAAGATTCCCCACTGAATTCTAATAATGGAAGAAAACGTCAAGGAGAAAAGACAATTAGCTAGAGGGTGACATGCACAAGGATGAAAAGCAATGTTCAGAGTTCAAGTAGACACTCCTCAACAATGACATGCAGGGCAATTAGTTATTTGCAAGGCAAAACCTTGGAAAGCAAGCTGATCCCTGTCATTAGGAGTTGGTATATCCTATGTACTCAGTTCCACACACTTAACTAGTGAGGGTAGTCATATCAAATGTTGTCAATGAGCATTAATAGAAGATGGTTCTGACAAGAGCAACAAAAACACTGGACATATAGCGTATGTGACATTTTTTTTCTCTGAAATTTTACAAATATATGCACTGTTAATTGTCATTTCCCTGTCATTCATTTAGAATGCAAACATTTGTATCAACATGTGTATACAAATAATCAACTGGTAATTATCTTTGAACCAGTAATCAGCAGCAGAAGAGCTGCTGTGAAAAGTTAAACACTGTTTAATGACATTTAAATCAGTTGTAATCTCCTTAAGTAAAACGTAATAAGAGGTGCCACAATTCTGCATCCATCTTGCAGAATTAACTGATTACTTTCTCTTGGAGATGGAGCTGTAAACTGAGGGGTTTGATGGTGTCGTGGCAGCTCAGATGACTCAGGCGCATACTGTGTACCCGCCAATCTGGCATGCAACCTTTGTCACATGTCATCACGCCTCCCTCCTATCTTTCCTGTCTGTCTCTACTGTCAACTACCAAATACAGCAGAAACGCTGAGAGAAAAACAAGTGCAAAGAAGCCTCAAGCTGGCCAGGATAGCAGTTACAGTACATCACAAACAACTTTCTTTATCCATTAGCATGATGACTATTGGTGTTTTTTTCTGAGATGAATTTATCTTTGGTGAGACAGACAGGCACGAAGAGAGCAGTGGAGGAGCAGGAAATACATAAGCTACCACCAACCAGTCCCTCCTGGCCATAGGCAATTCTATATCCTTCTATTGATTTCAATTAAGATAACTGTTATTAGGCAGCATGCACAACATGAAGTCGATGAACTGGTCGAGCAAATGTAGTGCGGTGATAGATTGAAGTAAGAAGCGGTAAAGTGAAGGGAGCCCATTGCTGTTGAGAGGCCTGGAGGTGGAAATGGAATGAAATAGAGTGAGAAAGAGGGAGATTACATGAAATATCTTCTCACCATAAAGTACCAGCAGGTAATGTGTTTGAGAATGACAATCAGTTTTGTGAACTCCCTCTAGTAGTTTGAGTGAAGAGTTTTCTCCTTCAATCCTCTCACTTAATCTCTCTGGTTATTCTTTCAAAAAGAGAATTAATTAATGTGATGTGTGTCTTACAACTCCAATTTGAGGTGGAGCTCAGTCCACACCTGGTATTTGGCAAAGCACAAATGGGGGTCTTGATAGATATTTATTGTGTACAAATATTTTAAAATTTTTATATAAAAAAAACATGTCAATAGCTGGTTTTCCTCATGTGAGCACAGTAGGTATTTGCACTGTGCCTGCTTGTGCTGATGTGACACTGAACAGAGCGTGAATGTTGCTGCTAATCTCTATTTAACAAACAAAAGTCAATCAGGGAAATCTTCCAGCAAAATTACAAAGGTGTTCGAAAGTATTGTTGTCAGCTTGCTTAAACAAAAACGATGTGTGCATTACCCACTTAGCGGGTGTCCGGAGCTAACGGTTGCTAACATTAAGTTTAGTTCACTGCTGACTGAGCAGTTTGTCTTGACAAGCTCAGTGTGACACATTTCCCAGTATGAGCTAACACTACTTTCTCTGTCATGAAAATGGAAATGCAGAGCAAATTATATTTTGTTCTGCCATATAATTGTAGCTCACGGCTTGCGTGATTAGCTTGCACCTGTTTTTGAGCGTTAACAACCTTTATTGAGTGTGTCCTAATAGCTGTCAACAGCATTGTACGTGTGTGTTTACACAGCGTTTAATGTTAGCCTAAGCAATGCATATATTCACAATGTTCACACAGGCATTTATTAGTTTAGAGTTGAACTGATTGGTTTGAGTGTGAATTAGGAACTGAATATTAGTTTTAAAGTGATTTTCTTTTCAATGATGTTTATGGTGTGTTCATGAAAACTATAAACCAATATTGTATTTAAGTGTTCATAATTATTATAATAGTTTATTGAAGAAGACGTATTTTAACACTTTAAAAATAGAGATATAAATACAAATGCTGGGCTCTCTGCACATCCCTAACTCTAACTTTAAAGATTTTCTTTCTTAAATGATGAATGATTCTGGGCACCTTTATGGGTACAGGAAGTTATTTCTTTAAGTGAAAAATCTGTTAAAATATACATGGCTGTCAAGCTTAAGCAACACTGCTTTTCTCGATGTTGCCCTTTTTTTTTCTTTTTTTTTTTAAAGTAAAGTTTTCACCTTATGACAGCAATATGGTTGAAGTTTTCTTCGTGTGCATGATGTGTGTTTGTGCGAGCAATTAGAAATATCTTTGCGAGGATGTGTGAATAATGGATGCATCATGCATCAGAGAGGAAAATAAAGGCCCATGTTTGCTTTGAATTAATGATGACTACAATGCAGACTGCACTCTGCTGCCTGTGACACATGAACAGCAGAGGAATAAGAAGGGAGTCAACCGAGAGAAAATACTGGGGTGAGAAGAAAAGGGAGCAATGTGCATAACAAGAACAGACAGGAGCGGAGGAGGAGTGTCGTGTGGAATGAGCAGAGAGGAGAGGAAAAAAAGAAAGAAAAGATTTAATTATCTCAATCAGCTGTGGCAGAGTAAACACACGGGCACACGCCAAAATGGTCTGGATCGGTGTCTAAGTGGTCATAATCACATAGGGTACGCAAGAAATGAAACATTAATAGAAGCTTTTTAAAACATTTTCAGCTTTGTTGCAAAGTGTTTAACAAACAATTAAACATTGCCATCTGTGCCAATATGACAAACAATATCAGCAAGGGATTTCTAGACCGGGAGGAGACCAAAACTTGAGTCACAAAAAAGGAGTCCCCAAACTAAAGTCTAAAGGCACGATCACTTTTGGTGTCAAGCTGAGAGAGACATCACAAAAGCAAGTCAGTGTGAGGATCTGCACACAGGCTGCAAGAGGTTAAGCTGTGGGATGCGGCCAGGATCCAGATCCAGCTAAGCCAAAGACGTAATCATTAAAATCAAGCCTCAAAGTTACAGACAATTTAGAGCAGCCAAAACTTTGGCAGTGTAATCCTGTGATGTGCGTGTATGTATTCATCAGTATTCTGGCAGCAGAAAGTCTGCACATTCTGCAGTCAGAGCTCAGCTTGGTAACTGGGATCTAAGAGGAGGACATTACAAGAGTCAAAGTAGAATATTAATAAAACTGACAGCTTTTGACATTATCATCTTTGAGTTACGGGTACACACAGACACCCACACACCGAGAAGGACATGCCACAACTTCCTCATGACTGTCACTTTTTCATTGCCAGTGACTTCAACAGGGAAAGTTCAGAACAGTCTGAGGAGCTGATGAAATATGAAGGGATGTCAGAAAGAAAGAAAGGGAAAATGAACGAGAAAGAAAGAGTCAAGTAATATTTCAAGACAAGAACATGGCTCCTTTTCTACTTAATCTATTGATCTGTTGTTTTGCCATTTTGTCACCAACCTTGAGACGACGCTGAGTGACAGATTCCTGGATTTTGAGATTTGTCATTATGTCTGAGAGCAAAACACACAATATACACAGAACCAAGCATGTGTATTTAGCTTTGCATCGCATAAAAAACCTTACACATACACAAGGTTAATGATGAAGCACTGGTGTTATTCTATCAACCAGTTGTCTGTTGAGCAACTGTAAATAGATACTGTTGTATTTTTCCTTTTAGGAAGATACATTTTCTTGAGATCACTGCTTTGTGTTTCATTTGAAAAGGGATAAAAACAAGTTATCCCACATGCTGTTCACTTCACACATTTTAGTCAAAAGCTTTGTGAGGCTGTACAAATGCATATTGTTTGTCTCTAGAACAGCGTTTTTTTGTTTCTAAACTGCAATTTATCACAGAGCTGCGATTGATTGGAGCACAAGTCCTTTAATAAACCTGCCAGGCATAAGTGACATTTTTGTCTTAGGCTTAAGCTCAGTAGACCACTAAACATCAAAAAAAAAAAGTGAAAGGGCGCTTAAAAATAGACTATATGGACAGGAAACTTTGGAGAGTATTTGCTTTAATTTCTTTTGTCCTTCTTTCTGTAGTCTGATCAGTGGTTCATGGCTCCTCTGTGGTTCTGTGCGATTGACCTTCAAATGCCAGGCTCATTGGCTCAGAGCTCAGTGCCTCCTGGAATAATCTCAAAGGTTACATATGAGAGTGGAAACAAAGAGGGTGGGAGGACCCCTGAAAGATTACTCACAGAGTTAATGGGAACCCAAACAAGGCAAAATGGTAAAGAGGTAAAGAGAGAAATGCATAAACAGTTACACAGACACACAAAACAGTTGCAGCATCAATGACGTATGCAAACACTTGGTGGCATATATACAACCACGTCATTACGAGATATTTCCAACATTTACTAGTTAATGAGAACCACCCAAATAGACCACTAAAATGTAATCATTACGTCGTAAATTTTAAGATGATGAGGAACCCACAAGATTTGTTGTGTCTTTTTGTTGGCAAAACAAGTTTGTATATCTTGGCTGCATTTGTTAGAGATGATACCCCCTAGATATAGGACAGATGTGACATTTTGTGTGGTGATATATAATAGGACTCGGCTATAGAGAGATGCTGACAAGTAAGACCAGAGTGAGGAGAAAGTTAGAGAGATACAGAAATGAAAAAAGATAGATATGGAGAGAACAAATTTAGAACAAACCTGCTGGATTTTGCTATTCATCATTATTTGAGCCAGCCATTTGTCATGCCAATTAAAACTATGATAAAACTATGGAGGTGGTGTGTGTGTGTATGTGTCATTTCACTGCTCCACTGGAATGTTTCCTCATTAACGTCTCTATGAAGTTCTAAATATATTTTCCTAATCTATATATTTCCTCCCCAACATCAATCTGTGTATACTTTTAGTGTGTATTTGTGTTTGTCTGTGTGTACAGTATACCTCTATATGTGTGTTTATCTGCATGTATGACTGTGTATCTATGTGTCTGTGTGTTTCCACAGGCCTCCTGGAATGTTTTTCTTTATGAAGTCTCTCCCACATGCCACTGAGTTATGATATTTCCATCAAGTAGAGAAGTACAGTAGACAGACTTCCTGGCTATACTGAGCCGGCACCAGCAGGTCCACTTTATCCACAGATTCAGTGTACGAGATATCTGGTCACCATGTGGCTGGTTCATTACATTTTTGTGTTGTGAAGCAACTATAATAGCATTGGTGGAGAAACAAGTTCAACTATTTACTTCTATGAACTGCATTAATCTATATAAGGGCAGCAACTAATGATTATCTCCATTATTGATTAATCTGCTGAATATTAATTAATCTACTCAATTACTTGTTTCTATAAAATGTCAGAAAATAGTGAAAAATGTCTATTATCATTTCTTCATGTCTTGTTTTTTCTGATAAACAGTTCAAAATGAAAAGATATCCGGTTTACTATCATGTATGACTCAAAAAGCAACCAGTAAATGTATGGAATATTTGCTTAAAAAACTACTAAAACAATGATTCGATTATCAAAATAGTTGCAGATTCGCTTCTTTTTTTTCTATTAGATTCAGGTAGTTCTAACAGTGGTGAATTAAAAATGGCAGAGGGAGAACACAGCATTCATTTTTGTGTCTCCCCTGGTTGTATTTACGATTAAATAGATCTGTGAATGTGTGAATTACTGCCGTGCATCATAACTCGTCTCGCAGTGTAGTGCAGTATAGTTATCGTGATGCTGAGAACATCTGAGATAAATGGAGTGAATAAATTATCTAAAGTCCAGCTGCTTTGTGAAAGTCTGTTTTTGTCACTATAAATCTTAAAATAACAATCCTCTAACAAACAAAAAGCTCTTTCCCCATCACAACACATTAAAAATTACACACCCTTGTGGCCAATTGGAAAACTTGCCTGATGAAAAATTTAAATTTTCCAAGAGTCCACTGCTTGTTTTCTTAATGGTGGCATGCTAACACTTGAGTGACACTTGGAAATTAGAATGTAGGGGCAAAAGGGGGGGAAATATATACAAAAAAATATAAAAAGGACCACTTTTCTCTTTTTCCAAACATGGTGAAGATGGTGCAGCATATGAAAATAGGGTTTTTCACATTGTTGTTTATTTGCTCTATTCTTTTATATGCTTAAATGTCTCCCTGAACACCCTGTTAGTGTTATTTCTGCAATCCAAGGTCCACTAGTGGCTTGGGAATACCTGTTCTAGCCACTCATATTTTGAGTTTAGGCAACAGGGTCATTAAGGAAGTCAGACCAGTGTATGAAAAGGCCCCTCTCACAGTTTGTGTGTGTATAAATCAATATGACACTAACTAAACAAGCGCTGCTGGAGAGCCAGCCTAATGAAGAGAAAATGGACTGAAGGCAAACTGAGCCTTAATCATGGGATGAACATGACGGAGAGCAGGGTGGAGGCTGGTGGAAAACAGATTAAAAGAAAGAAATAAGATAAGCACTTACAGAGGACAGAGAGCAGACCTGGGTTAAATGGGAGTTTCTTAATGTTCATTTGAAGTTAGTGCTACTGTGTGACTGAAAATCTGTCATTATGTCAACTGTTCTCATGTGGTAAACCCCTTTAAATTGGTGCACTTGTTCTCACTAATAGCCTGTTAATATCTGAGAAGTCTTTGGCCTCTGGAGGCTTTGAGAAGACACATGAGACTCTATATTAGATACACATTCAGAGGCAGTAAAATTTCACAGCCTTTTCCCCACACTGAAATATGAATATCAGCACAACAAAAACAGCTGCACACAGGGACACACAACTTAGGATGGGTCAATGTGAAGTGAGACACAGTACTCACTGAATGGGTGGAACTGTCTGCACATGAAAACAGGAGAGAGACGCACACACACACGTAGAGAGAGAGAGTGGATGACTTTTGGATGTGAATGTCGTGCCAATATTTCACTGCCAACATCCCAGCATGGATAAACACTAGCCACATGGCACTCTGTGACCCTCAGGTCTCCATTATTTAAACACACTCACACGCAGGCACACACGCACACACACAAACACACAGATGCACTAAAAGGAGCAGTCAGAGGAAGTTAAAACCAAAAGTTTCAGACTGTTGCTCATAAACAAACTAAGAGAAACATTACTTAACATTATGGGGCAAACAGACAGACAGACAGGCAGACAGTCTGCCGGCTACACAAAATGCTCCAAAATTTACTGAGTACCGTTTGTAGTCTTTTGACAATACTGAACTGGTATAAACACCAGGACAAAGGAAACAAAAACAGTCTAGTTGAATAACATTTACACTAAAAGTAGATTATAGAATTAGGGCCTAAAACCCTTCAGGTTTCAAGAATTTGTAGCTTTCGAGAAGCAATTTCTTCAAGCAGAGACGGATTTCTGTAGGGATTTAGAGGGGAAAATGAGAATGAATTTGGGAAAGCCTGCTGAAAAATATTTTGGCTCACTGCTGAAACTATTTTCAGCTGCATTTCTTTTTTTATATTTAGGCAAGAGACCTGTTGTCTTGGTTATGATTAGACAGTATGAGTGCACTTCAGCAACACAGCAGTTGTAAACCAGGTAAACAAAAAGCAAGGCAAGATAAAGGATGCATCTTATCCTACAAAAGGGAATACATTACAACATATTGAAGGCACTCCAGACTTTGTATTGCACTTAACTTTATGAAGAAAAACTTCAGTCAATGTTTTTTTTAAACTTTGTGATTAGTAGAAAATATAGTCTTATCATAATTCTCACATAATTGCTTTAACTCTGAGGAACATTTACAAATTCTGAGAAAATATAATTTACACTATGATTGCCGTGATTATAAAGAGAGGATACAAATAATTCAGATAAGATACAATAAGATTCTGAGAAAAGGTACATATGATGATGTGTGCTTATGGAGATGCACTGTAGGGATATTATAAAAGAAAATGTAAATAATCTTAGTTATTAGAATTCATGTCTGTGTTGAATAAAAACTGAACAAAATATTTTAAAAAATGTTTCAGTGATATGCAGGACAATACAGCAATAACACAAACTAAGAGATCAAAAGTTCATAAAAAGTTTAATAAACTCCTCTTTGACACAATGTAAACAAAACAGCTGTTATATTGAATTGTAGATTGTGTAGGTGTTCCTAATAAACTGATAACCCTGTAAATATTTTAAACTCTGTAAATCTTCCCTTTATTTCAGCCAAGATGATCAAAAATAATCATGTAGAAACTCCAGTATATCCATTATTTGCTCTCCCCCATATGATCTCCCTGGTTTACTGTGTCTCTCTAACACACACTTGGACATACGCACAAACAATACACACAAATCCTTTTATCCCTGAACACAAACTAACACTAAACCATTCAGCCTCTCTACAAGTCCAGTTTTATTCATGTCAGTGCGCACGTACACACACACACACACACACACAGCATATCAGAAAGTGTGTGGGTGGCGGTTTCCCCATAGGCCTGTGGTGACAATGAGTCAAGGAGACAGGGAACGCACACACACATACACATACACACACACACATAGAAATTACAGGCACAGATGGACAAACTCAGGGATTAAAGCAGGAAAAGATATATGAGCCTGAAAAGTTGTCCAGGAATAAATGTGTACAATGTATTGAACTAAGTATCATATATATTTAAAAACTGCTCTATGCCTGAAATCAGGTATGGTGCCTGATAACTATGCTGCATATTGTACATGCACCATCTCACAGACTCTGCTATTAAAACATATACACACATTCCTTCACTCACTCCGCACTAGTGCAGGAAAAGAACACTGATGGGCAGTATGGAGAAGTGACAGTCATGACAACATTGACCACATGGAGAAAGAGGTGGTGGATGACGAGGACAACGATGATGATGATGATGATGATAAAAATGTGACAGTGTGTGAATGTGTTGCCCGCATCTTGTTTATCAGATAACAGCACAGAGAATTTTATTGTGCCATAAGACGGTGATTCAGACTGGGCGCCTTGGAGCCAGACAGTCAACAGACACTGTTTCTCAGTTGGTTTGATGAACTTTGGAGATTCGAATGATAAATCTCTTGTCCAAATCCCCTTACTAACAGAGTTACATGTAATCCAACAACCATCTGATTTGCTTTGTTTTTAAATCACATGATTGCACTTATAATTGCAGTAAGATTTGGAGTTTTATGGTGTAAAAACATTATGTCTGTGGAAAAGTGAAATGGTTTCAAAACATAGGGGTGCTTTAGTCTGCTGACACACAGCGACCACTACAACCCTTTGTTTTTTTAGACATGGCTTTGTGGTGTTGTTTCCTTTGGCTAAAAAATATTTCACCAAGAAATATCTTTAGCTACTGTATGACAGCTTTCATCTGAAGGTTTTCAAAGTATATCAATATTCTTGAGAGGAATTTTTCACTGGAATCCATCTTTCGCTCTTTCTTCGAACTGCATTTGAGTTGGTAGGTAAACACGCTCATTTTCACGCAGCAGCAACTCTGAGACATCATTTAATAGCTTTTATTTCAACAAATAGCTGAGCTATGACAGACTTACCACACACAGAGCACTATTTTGAGGAGTAAACAGTACTTTCCGTAACTGCAACGCTAGGGAGGCTTATTCACCAAATGAAGACTAAACAACCAGAGGATTCATTTGGTCAATGGCCAAGAATGACATAGTCATTCTTATGGTTTATGGCGTAACTGGGCCACAACTCACTCGTTCAAATGTAAGATTCCAGTCTCAATGAGGGCAGGCAATTTTTTAGAATCACCTCTCAGTAAAAAAGTACAACTCAACAGCACCACAAACAACAGCCTAAAAATGACCAAAAACGTAAGCCAACACCTTTCTAAAACAGTTTGAACAAAAACTGAAAATTATAACCTTCATGAAAGTTAGGATTTATAGCTGTTGACACTGTGACTACACACAAAGCATAGCGAGAGCAGCACATTTAGCAGAGCAGCAGTGAGTGCTCCATTTATATGTTGACTCTGTAAGCGTTCAGGTACAGTGTTGAGCGTAGGTCACCTGCGTGTTGGAAGCACTCAGAGGCAATACACAATCACTGTAGTTATGCACATAAAACTGAGGAAAATAGACTTGAAATCTAAAAATAGGCTTTACGCACATATAGTGCAGATGGAACACAAGCTGTCACATGGGCTGTGTAAACAAATGTATTGATTAACATAGAAGCATACTGCGCTTTTGTTATCACAAAGCGTTCTATGTTATAACACAGAATTCAAACTTACAGTGCGGAACATTAAATACAAATGAACATTCACTGCATTCAAGCCCTTGTCCAACAAGTTCACACAATGCTGATTAAGCCTATCACCGCCAGATAAATATTTCTGTATTTCACAGTATAGTTTTTAAATCTCATGTCGGACACAACATTCCCATGCAGGCCGTTCAGCCATTAATCGTGCAGCTTTTCTAGACTTTACAAATGTTATCAGATCAAATTTTGATAGCGAAACAAGTCATTTCGTGGGGAAGGGTTACTCTCAAAACAATTTATCTACTGTTTTAAAGCTGCAACAGTATGGCTATGGTTAAAAACACATTTTTGGGCCAGCGGACTGTCAAAACATATCCGTTTTTACCGACTCTTTCTTTGTGCTTGTCATTTGGGGTGCGCATGAAAGCGTGCTGCATGCCTGTGTCCTTTGCTCTCACTGCCAGAAGGAGGAGACAAAAATCCTGCATTCCAGCTTTAAACATAAATTCGATGCTCTAATTAAATGTATTTAGTATGTAGTTTTACGAATGCAAAACTATTTTAATCATTTTCACTGACTTGAATGTGACAACTAAAAATTGTGCATCAGTTTGGTTAACAAAATGAACAGCTCTTTGGGTCAACAAGTTTATGTGATGGCAAATGTTCTTTCATTATTAATTCATACATGGCTAAAACAACTTCTGAATATCTTCAGCTACAATAACTTCAGTCTTCCCATGCAGCTAGTCTGTGCTCATTCGATAAGATAAAGCACAATGCAGCTCTGCCTCGCTTCTGCTTCGCTGCACATTGTTGCCAGCTGGAAAAAAAAAGATGCTGCCACAATTCCTTTCAGTCAGTGTGACAGACAGCAATCAAGTGGAGAATAATCGCTACTTCTTTCTTAGAGCAGATAGAGGGGGAAAAGGAGAGGAAATGTACTGTTGCGTTCCGCTTACTTCAGCTCATTTAAATGGTGCTTTAGAGCTCTTATTATTATTGTTGTGTTATTACCGAATGCTTGCACTCTTTTGAATGGGCTGAAAAGAATATGCAGCTACTGCCTCATACACACACACACACACAGACACAGACACGGACCATGATGAGTATTAGGGTAGTGACACAGCTGTATTCCCTCTAAGACGAGTGAAGGTATGCACGCACACCAAGAATTATGTGTATGTCGCAGACACACACGTGCTTGCTCAATCACATAGTAAGTAATATGTTAATGACAAAATTCACAGTTGTAGCTGCCCAATGAGGCACAGTATGAATAGATGCATGGTCCTTCCACACAACACATAACCCCATTCTCTCAACTAAAATGGCAACTAATTGCTCTCGTTCTTTGTGTCTCATTCTCCCCTGCTGTTTCTCTCTGTTTCTCTCCCATCATTCTAACAGGGAATGTGATGTTTTGATCTTTATAAAAGAGAAATCAATTATAATTTAAACTAATGCTGCCCAAACTAAAAAAAGAGAGAAAAATCTGAAAAAACATTGAATTCCCCACAACCCAGTTCTAACGTTTTCCGATGCATCATCATTGATATATGTTCCATTTAAAACATGCAAATACCTGTGAAAGTCAGCTGAAAATTATATGTTCAAAAAAGAGAGAGATGGCTTTCTGAATTTCATTACAAATGTCACATTATCATCAGAAACTAGATGGCAAGCAAGATGGGGGAGGGGATTGTAGAAGGAGGAGGAGAAGGAGGAGGAAAGGGGATGAGCATGGAATATAATGAAGACAAATGGATTTTCCAATGTTTCCTGAATGCTGGCGCTAAAGGCCACATGTTTTGCAGAGACCCAAGGACGAGGACCTGAGGCTCTACAATAGCAAGAATTGGCGATTCATAGAGTTGAGTGATTCAGACAGATACACACTAATTGCTGTTTTACATATCGTTACGCCTGTCTATGATATCATATGAAAATTGAAATGAGCCTAAATAAGCCTGACACAAAGTTAAAAATGTATTAGAGCCCTAAAAGCACCAAATACATGTAATATTTGGCATGACAACAATGCTATCTGTGTTATTATTAATCAAATTAATATATAGTGCTGCTGATTTCATTGAAAAACAACACAAAAACACAGAATATAATGTGTATTCTGTGTTTTTGTCTGTTGCCTGTACATTTGTGCACTTACAGTAAGAAACATTTGCATTTTTTTTTACCTCAGTAATGACATTATTTTGAATATTCAGAAAATACAGTGTACTCACTGAGATCAGGGGAATCTCTATTTCATCATTTACATCCTTTCTAAAAGTAACCTTTCAAGGGAATAGCATTACTTTATCATAAACTTGTTTCCATATGGCACAATCACTTTCTGTTTTCAGTCCTCTGTTTACTGCTGTCTCTGTAGTTCTCTTTGTCTCTTGGTTTTTGTGTCTGATGTGTGCTGTTATTATAGCTGGTTCAAACATTTGTGATGTATATGGAAAAAAGTAAAACACCACTGAATGTTGTAGGAATAGAAGGACAAAGGCATCAAATTTAACTTCCTTTTTGTTTTTCCTCTTTGCTTTTCTACCCATTTTTTGACAAATTGATTTTAATCCATAAGCTGCAAGATGTTAGTTAATTGTTTATTCTTTAGGCTTTACCAGTGGACAAAAGGAAAAAAGGGGGGGGGGGCATTTAAATGTACTGCTGCTTTGATAGACCATATATAGATATATAGCGTACAAAAGGGGCAATGGTGTGATGACGAGCAATACACTTCATCAGTTAGATTGAAGCTGACAGCAGTGTAAGTACATGGTACAGTATGTTCTTTACAGTTCTGCTGTTCAGCTTAAAGCAACCACCAGGACATCTCAGGGGAACAAGCACTACCTTCCCATCAGCCCTTTACTCCTGCATGCATGTATACTTAAAGACTGCTGGAGCTAATTAAGCAGTCAAGTTGCTTACATATCGTTTCAACAGTAGGGAATAATTTCTTGTAAATATCTCTCTGGCTTTTAATGTGGAATTTATGACTCTCTAATGTCGCTTTACTGAGAGTGGAAATTGATGTAAGCCTACAACCAGGGTAAATAATGTAATTACTGAGCAGTTATGAAATTAACATGAGCAATCTGAGAATTTAATAAGCCATGTGTAGAAAGGCGTGAAACATCTCACCCGTAACTTGCCACAAGTTTCCAGCCATTGAATCCCAATCCCAGCCAAGATAATCACATACAGACATGTTAACACGCACAGAGGCACACACACACATACACAACCCTGAACCATCATACTCCTTCACCCATCCGTAATAGTTAACTTTCTGCTTGGCTGGTTCAGTACAGGGAGACAGGAGATAGAGATGGAGGATGCTAAACCGAGTCATGCAGTAAGAGAGAACGAAGAGGCAGAGGAGGATGAGGAGAGGAATGGGGAGAGGAAGTAGCCTGGTTTCAGACCTCTGTCACCGCCTACATCTTTGAATTTGTCAGTAATTCAAAAAGGTCTGGTGTTGCTCTTGTGTATGATTGTTCATCTGGTGTTGTGGTTGAAGAAACCATGACCACGTGTGACCAGTGTTCCCTAACCTTAGTCAACCAGTTATTACTGGTTTGGCTACCCAGTTCCTTTTTGATCTTGGTTTGACTAAGTCCTTTTTAGGGCATAAATCTAACCAAATCTTGACCTAGCCTTTCAACTCATAAAAACATATTGTTACTATTTTGGAGGGTGCAGACAAATGATGTCATCAGATCAGAAGATGCTTGTGTGTGTCATCCTGTTCATCCTGAGTAAGGCTATGTTCCAAGGCTGAATTTTAAGTTATTTACATTATTACAAATGTCAATGGGATTTTAATTGAGGTTTTCCCTCTTCTGGAACAGAACTCAGGATTTCTGGTTTCAGTTTGGCTTTCTATGGAGCTCCTAAAGTCCCAAAAGATGATATGGATCTTGTACAAACAAAACACTTTGGGGCCTTTATGGCATTAAAGTGCATGTAACCATAAATTACATGTCGCCAAAATACTATATTAGCTTTTATCATTTGCTTACATAATATGTTACTGTTACAGTTCTAAGTATGTTCCCGTCTAAACCCACCTTTTCTCATTCTCGTTAAATGCCTGTTTCTTACAGGAAATACAAGAAATGTGAGACAATAGCTGACTTGGAGTGGGAGCAGGGCTACCATTAGCCATTAAGTCAGCTAACATTTGCTTGTTAACATTAGCCAGGTGGCCCTTTGCCCTCTGTGTGCTGAAAGGATAACGAGCTAGTTACATCAAACAGACAGTCTTCAATGAATCTTCCTGAATCTCTCAATGATTTGTCTCGAGTTAATTAAACAGAGACTCTCCTTTGTTTCTCTGACAACTATATGCTATAACCCCTGAGGAGTCCTCTAACACAGGAAAGGATTACATTAGATTCAGTAGTGCACATTCTTATCTTTCTTATTCTATATCCTTTGCATCAAGAAAATTTTGACCGTCATTTCTCTACATCAGGGAACCACATCACCTCTTGCTTAACTTAACCCTCCTGCCACTACAGAAAACACCTAACAAATGGCTAAATATTCAGAGACTTTACTAGAAACCCTGCCTAATATCTGTTCATGTGCAAAGAAACAGTTCATAGGGGCAAAACGTGACACAGTGGCCAACATTCCCACAGAGTTGCAGGACATTACATAACTGCAACACACACAAAGTGAGAGGATTGTCGAAAGAGGATGAGACTCTTCAGGCAAAAGACATGAGCATACTTTTACATACAGTAAGAGAGGCTGTATCTATAAAAATCTGTCAATATATTTCAATTTACTGTTAGAAATTTAAACTCGTTGCTCCATAATGAAATGATCTCTCTTTTGTCTCTCACTCTTTCTCTTACCAAAGTGAGCAGTTGGCGTAAACACACTGGCTGCAGCAGTAACAATCACGTCAAGCCTTCCCTGACGTTCATATAAAGATGATTTTGGGTGAGTCACAGAGGCGAGTGGAGACAGAAACAAATCAATAGCAGACGGAGTGCTGGATGGAATAGTGTGGCTAGATGGATATTTAGGCTGACATTTAAGCTAAGGTAAATAACCCTCTCTGTAGAGCGACCGCTATTTGTTTTTGCTGGGGATGACTCCACTGTGGTAAATGAGGTCTGTTTTTAAGGTTATCTGTCTGCCTGTTTCTTTACACAAAGTGCATATCTCCCTCCACCTCTTTATCTGACTTTCTACTTTTTTCCACCAGTATCGCGTCATCAACTTGAAAGTATCTGATGGAGGTCAACACACAGGAGGAGGCCAAGTCCAATAATCTAAGCGAGCACAGTTTTCTATTGTAGCTTTATCCAAAAAAAACAAAAAATACATAAAAATTTTTATATTCAATTTAGGTGTGATGATCCGTGTTTGGTGATATTTAAGAGCATAGTGACTTTCATGCATATGCATTTCTTTACAACATTTATTCAACATCAAAATATTTGCTGAGAAAATAGGGATTTTGCCTTTTTTTTTACCTCTTCTCCCTCTCTCTTTTCTCCTGTTCTTCTCTTCCTGTTCCCATGACACCCTCTTACTTTCCTCCAATCTGTCTCCCTCTCTTCCCTTAATGTGCTTTTTGTGTGAGTGGAAAACGGAGCAGTCATATGTCTCAGCCGGCCATCAAACATTTACATCATGTAGCGCTTTGGAGTGCAAAAGGGAGAGAGACAGGAAAAAAAAGACATGGAAAGAAAAGGGAGAGGAATGCCTACAAAGAGAAACAAAGACAGACATGGAAAGACACAAAAAACAGACAAAAAGAAGGCAGACAGTGAGGAAGTTACACAAAGAAAGAAGCAGACAGAAAGAGTGAGACTTAGGAAAAGACACACAGAGACACACAAAGAGAGTGTAAAAGACAGAGACAGACAGAGAAAGAGACAGGGGAACAGCTGAACAGCTCAAACAAAAGAGTCCTTGTCTAAGTGCCAGTAGGTCAGGAGTTCACTAGCCACTAGTCAACAGCGAGGGTCTAATAATGATATGATGACTAATAGCAGGATAGAATTTATAATTGATTACACAAGAGTACGGAAAACTCTAAATAATACAAATCTAGTAAACTGAATGTTTGAGGTTCAAGAGCAGATAATGAATAAGTTAATAATTATGTGAAAAATTCTCCATATGCAGTATATGCGATTCAACATGATGTCAAAACCAGTTGGGGATTGAAACATAGACTGTATATAAAGATGGACCATTGGTTTGCACTGGAGTCGGGTTGAAGCCCGGAATTACAGCTTATGATCAACACTATCTTTTCTGTTTGGAGCCAAGAACAAAATAAGGAGTGCGGGGATCTGATTTTAGAAACTGAGACCAGAATGATTTGTTGAAAAAAATGATTGACTTAGTATTTTTAGAGAGCGGTTGATACTTTTTGAAAGGGAGTCAATTGGAACCAGGGATTTTTTAGGAACCAGCATCTAGATCAGTAGCATTGCACTTCCACACTGCCTTCAGCTTTAAGCCGATGTAGTTGCCACTTGGCTTGAGACCTCTTGTAATTTAAACCCAACCTCAGACAAGTGTGGTTTTGTGACTATATGAAAAAAAATGCAAAAAAATCCTTCCAAGCCTGGGGTTCCTGACCTGGGGGTTAGGCCTCCAAAAGCTTTTTAAATGCAACAATCTGAAACTCAATGAGTCAAGAGTAGATTTGCTTCATTTCAACAGAACTAATTTCAAAGATTAGCAGAACATCAATTTCTGATAAAATGGTATCAAAGAACTTTGCAATAGTAAAATGCGAACTCAAATATTCTTCTTGTTCAGAGGAAATTAATAAAGCTACATCACAATATATTTAAAAAAGCATCTGGTATTTTGAGAGCAAATAAAAGCATCATATTTGAGTTTTTCTTGTTCTCTGTTCCTGCTTATTTGAAGAACTTTAATGATAACCAATGACTATATAAAAACATGATTACATTTTTTTTTTCATTTGTCTAACATAAGCTGTATCAGTAATTCATCGTCATTTTTAAATGCATTTTCCCAAGGCATAGCACAGGTGGGGAGACAGTTTAAACCAGACAGAATGCATAGCCAGTAATACCCCAGAGCATTTGGTGGAGAGGTGATTTTTTTAAAAAAGGATCACGATATTTTGGGTCTGTATATTTCATGTTATGGGATAAAGCAAAGAGTGCGGTGATTAATCATGTAATCCTGATGACTACTTATAATTCTAAGTATACATGGATTGTGTGTCTAATAAAATAGAAACATGAATAATACATTTAAAACACCTGGTCCCAGTTAGCATGTGTCATTGTCTCCTTAATGTTCTCCTCACTGTCTTAATCATTACAGCTCTTCCTCTGGAGATGACTGTTGATTTTCCCCTTTGGGCTTTTTTCCCCATTTCCATTTTTAGCTTTTCTACCTGTCACTCTTAGAGAATTACAATGAGTAAGCAGATAGACTCCAATGTCTCGCTCAAGGACACTTTATCATGAACATGGCTGCTGATGGGCTGGACTGGTGGTTAATGACTGTTAAGGGTGTTGTCATTTCCCTGAATCAAGCCCATATACAGTAGACTTATGAGAGCAAACAAGGCAAAGGACAGTAATGACATCTTTTATGATTTGAAAATGATGCTATTTTTCCCCTCTTGTGTTTCCCCTCTTGTACCCACCCAACCCCCACAAATCTCTCTCTGCTCAGAAATAGGCCATTCACTGAGAAAGAGAGGAGATAAACAGACATGAGTCCCCATTGTTATTGCTGCTGTGGAGGGAGGAGAGAGACACACATAGAAACAAAACAGAGATAAGCACCCATTACATTCTCAAATGCAATATGTTCGTCTGAAAAAAACACACATGGAGATACATATGGATATACCAAGTGTCAAATATACATACTCTTATATAGACACATTTATCGTAGTACAAACTTGACAAACATACACACAGAGCAAAACACACATACCAGTATTCACATATTATCTGTTTTCCAACATACATACATATATACATATAAACATGCATACATACAACAGCCTGGTTTGTATTAATGCACAGGTTTGCCTAGGCTGCAGTCCAAGGTCCCCACTTGTGCAAGGGCCCTAGATCGGCCAGACGATGTTTAACTACTCAAATTTACTTCAGAGAAAAAAAAAAAACTTGACCCCAAGTGGCCATCACAGAAACATTTAAAAAAATTAAGCAGCTAACTGGATGGATGTGGGCCATGTGGCCGGGTTCATAAGGTCAATTTCATTAGCAAATACGTCACTGCTACATTACTGGACAGCATAGCAGTAAAATGTCAGGATGAAAATAAATAATAAATAAAAAATAAATAAAAATAATAAAATGATATTGTGTCTACTGATGATAAGATGCATTATACAGTTCTTTTTGTTGACAAATCAAAAGCTTTTGACACTGTAAATCACTTTACACTCATAGACTATCAGATATTGGCATGGACTCAAACATTTAGACAGACAGTGAATAAAAGTGGTCAATGTTAATTTCTGAGTTTCTCCCAGTGACTAAAGGGATTCCGCAGGGTTCCATCTTAGGTCCAGTATTGTTCAATATCTATATTAATGACATCAGCATGTCCCTTAATACATGTAATATACATTTTTATGCAGATGACACCATTTTATACAGTTCGGCAAACTCTATCCATTATCCACTGATAATCTGAAACTCTCGTTTAATACCCTACAAAGTTTATGTTTTTCTGAAGAGTTAAGGAAATTGACATTAGTCTTCAGATCAGCACTTTAAATGGTAACCACTTGAAAAAGTGCCTCATTATAAATATTTAGGCATCTGGACTGACAACAAATTTACTTTTAAAACCAACATGACCATCTTGAATTGCAAATTAAGGATGAAACTTGTTTTTTGTATAGAAAAAGGTCCTGTTTCCCATTGTGTAGTAGGAAAAGGATCGTGGAAGCGACCTTTCTCTCTGTATTGGATTACGGTGATGTTATTTATAGACATGCTTCTATCTCTAATCTTAAACATCTGGATGTTGTTTATCACTCAGCTTTTAGATTTATTAGTGAGAACCATATGGCACCCATCTTGTATCAGAAGGTAGGCTGGCCCTCCCTCTCTGTTAGGTGAGTTCAACACTTTTTTCTATTTATTTATGAAGGACTGCTTCAGAAACTACCACCTTATTTATCCTCCAGTGCCCAAGACATTCCATTTTTAGCACCCATTCTCAGGACTGGCTGACAGTTTGTGGTCCTGTAGTAAATACTAATTTTGAAAAGACAACTTTCATGTATTTTGTACCATTTGTCTGGAATAATTTACAGAGTAAACTGAAATTTGATACACTGATATCAATAGGGCAAATTGATTTTAGGTGTGACTGTTTTTAAACATTAACATAACTATTTTACAGAAAGACTGACACTTCAACCACATGTGACACTGGTATGTTGTATCACATCCCAAGAATTAGCTATGTCCCAGGCATCATGAATCCCTTCATGATGGCCTCACCTGTTGCTGCAGAGAGGGTTGCAAATCCTGCTACTTACAGCTTGGATCCTACATGCTGGGGTAAAACTGATCATATACTGAACATATAAGGACATACTGGGTAAAAATGGAATCTGAAACTTGTCAGAGCAAAGACACTGACAAAGACACTGCCTCAGAAAGACAACACAAACCAACATGCAGGCAACATGTCTGGTATTTCCAGTGGCCTGCAAGCACGTATTAAACAGATTAACCATTTGGCAGAGTGGTTATCGTGTGCTGCACATACACTCAATTTAGTGGGGGTTAACAGTATTAACTGCTGCCTTGAGACAGAGGAAGTTTTAAATTTTGTACAGACACTTTTTAATTTGTCTTCCAAATCCACATCCCGTTGGCAGACAATTACAGCGAGTTTAGTGCCTAATAACAACCACAGAATAGAGACTTTGAAAAGTCTTTCAGATACTAGATGGTCAGCACACACGCAAGCAACAAAAGGACTGCACCAGAATTATGCCAGAATTCAAGAATCACTGCAAAAGTTAAGTGATGACTTGAACCAAAATATTTCTGCTTGGTATGAAGCCAGGACACTCTACGTGAAGATGGAAAAACTAGAGAATGCCTTTCTCTGTGCAACATGTGGAACAACATACTGCAGTGTTTTCACAAGACTATTACTGCTCTACAGGCAGTTGAACTGGACTTATGTAATGCTGTTAATTTGATCAGCTCACTGAGGGATTATGTGGCCAGCCTAGGGGATGATTTTGACAACTTTGAGAGTGATGTCTCCAACTGTGTCCCAACACCACAAATTGGACACACAGAGGCACGGGAAAAGGAAAAAACAAGCAGATGAAACCACTGAGCCTGACTGTGAATCAGGCTGAAACAATTTCAAAGCAACAGTTTTTATCGTGGTCATAGATAGACTTGTCACACAACTGGATGGGAGTTATCACTCCAGATATTTAGCAGACATTTGGATTTTTGAACAATATTTCATCCATCTCCATACAAGATCTTTATCCAGCAGTTCCAGACCTCCAGAAGAAATCTAAAGGTGATCTGGAAGTTTTTTTTCAGATGAAATTGAACAATTTAGAGAATCCGTTAAAGAAAACGAGGACACCTCAACAAGGCCACTGCTGCAACTTATAAGAAGAAGGAAACTACAGTCAGTGTTTCCAAATGTTGATATAGCACTCTGACTATTTATGACTTTGCCTGTAACCAATGGGGAGTGTTCTTTTTCAAAACTGGGGCTTGTTAAAAATAGACTGAGATCCACAATGGGCCAAAACAGACTGAATCACCTGTCTTTGATGTTCATTGAAAGTGATATTCTGCGTAAAATTGATTTTATCAGCTTCATTAAGGACTTTGTCAGGAAAAAAAAGACTTAAAAACATAATCCTGTCCTATCATAAATACATTTATGATTGCACTGCTGTTGCATTATTGTTGTTATGTGTTGCTGCTGCTGTGTTTATTGTATTTTTATGGCTTTGTTTCATTGTATTGCACAGTGGTTTGATTTGTATCTCTTTAAGGATGTTGTGATTTTGTTTTGCTATTAGTATTAGTAAGAAATAATTCCATTCCTTCTGGAGCCTCACACCATTACCAGATTTGTGCTGTATTCTTTGTCAAATTAAATGGATCACAATAATGTTTGATTGATAAGATGACACAGTTGAGATGTTGTCAACTGTATGGAAAAAAAACAAAGATCAATGGTCTTACAGTGTTGTAGCAGGAGCATGTTGTGCAAAGGCCAGAGCCAAGTCACGGAAGGAAAGCTTGTAAATATGCCTGTGTACATTATTGTTTCTTCAAGCTCAGTCGCTTGTAACTATATTATTATTACTGAGATCAGACACCACAGACAAACATTTCATCTGCTTTCTCATTGCCTACAAGCCAACTGTACTGTGGTCATGGAAACTGATCAATAAAAGTGTGATAAGCTTGGCCCTTTTTATTTCATGGTTAAAGCTTATTTTTGAATACAATATATGTAGCTGCCTGATTGCTTTGCTAATTACATGTTAATTCTGAACAGTATTTACAGTACTGTTCTTGAATAAACATATTAGAACTTGTTAAGGTCTTCTTGCTCTTCTTTTATATATACATACAGTATCATGTGCGGACAGTATGAAAAAAGAAATCACACTAACATGAGGTATCAAAGTTGAGGTAAGGTGTGACATACCAAATTTTGATAGCATAAGCTATGTGCACAAAAACAAGTAATCAGTTTTTTGGGACTGTAAAATATGGTCATGATACTTTATGTAAAACACTTTTTATAGGAATCACATTTGACTTAATTAAAATTTCACCCTGCTGCCAAAAGGATTCAAAATCATTAAGAAAAAATCCTTCTTGCTGTGTTTTTTTGTAATATAAAGTATTGCTAAGCTCATTTATAAACACTACATGTCAGCATAGCATCCTAATCCCGGAGAACAAAAATGTGTGAACAGGTGGGTTCATTGCGAGAAGTAGTTAGCTAGCAGACAAGTAGGTGATATATGATTCATATTGCATGTACTGGCGGCAGCAGCACTCGCGGCAGCAGCACTGCCAGCGCTAACATCAGGGACAAGGTTGACAACACTGTTGAGACCCAGGGCGAGAGTGATGACGGTACTACTCAGCCTTTTTGTATCCAGAACCAGGCTCCAAGCACAATACCAGTGGTAAGAATGGGTCAGGGGGGACATCTAACAGGTTTACTAGCTCATGATAACACATAGCTACAAATTGCAATTCTGTATGTGTTTTTACATTAGCAACTTGCATAGCTAAGCTATCCCAGGTCATGGTGATAGGCATAGAGAAGGATGAATTGCTGTGTGTGCTTTGTGAGTTTAGTCATTATGGTTTAGCCTCCATTGTTCTCACAACTGCTTTAAGTGCCAGGCTCTCTACGATTGCTGCACAGCCAGGACTGACACTCAGTGGCATTGGGGCTAGTTTGTGTCCAGCTCACCCTTTGATTATGTTACATGCCCAAAGTCAGACAACTTGAAAATGTTTTTTTTTTTTTATTTTCATTCACATCAAAAATCAGGAAAGACTGTAGTGCAGAAAGTTTTCTTTTACAAAGATGGCACCAATCGAAAGTGGCAAACATACAGTGAACATCACACAATTGTAATTGTATTGTTCAGTTTGTAAGGCATTTGCAAAGCCTTCTGACAGCAATGCTTTCATCACTGGCATGAAAGATTGGAACCGTACAGAGGAACATGAAAAGAGTGCCATGCACAGGAATTGTGCTGAAGCATATTTTTTAAGGGCCTCCAAAGCAGACATAGAGAGTTTGTTAAGTGATAACCACGTCAACTCAAAGAGAGCAGACAGGTACTGGAGTGCGTAGTAGATATAGTTAAAGTCATTGGCAGAGGGAGGCTTAGCAACAGGGGCCAATTTGAGGCTAACTACACTTTGATTACCACCAGTACTGATTATGGTAATATTTTGGAGGATCATTCCAGTCTTCTTTCATCACACTGTTCTCAAAAAATACATTCAACAGAGTCATTACCACAATTCAATGCATTTTGCTGGAAACAATTTCAGGTGAAACTGAGAAACTCAGGACATAACCTCTCAAGACCACCAGTGCTCTGTCATTCTAAGAAATGTCAATATCATACATGAGAGGCTTGTGGCTGTTGTGAGGTGTGAGGCATCTATTGGAAAGATCTTTGTCCAATGGCAATAGAGGTGGTGGAGAAGCTAAAATTGGACATGAGCAAGTGCATTGGTAATGCCACAGACAGAGCTGCCAATATGCAAAGCCAATACAAAGGTTTCTCCACTCTGTTGTCGCCAAAGTCCCCCAGTCAAGTACATGTGGTGCTATGTGCATGTTCTGAATCTGGTCTTGGCTGACACAACAGCAATTGTCATAGCAAGTGGGTCATGGCAAGTATATGAGAGGCTTGTGGCTGTTGTGAAGTGCAAGGCATCTACTGGACCATACTTTGTCTAGCTGCTGACAGAGGTAGTGGAGAAACTAAAATTGGATATGAGCAAGTGCATTGGTAAAGCCACAGACAGAGCTGCCAATATGCAAGGCCAATATAAGGCTTTTCTCTGCTCTGTTGTCCTCAAAGTCCCCCAATTAAGTACATGTAGAGCTATGCACATATTCTGGATCAGGTCTTGGCTGATACAACAGAAATGTCAAAGCAAGTGGGTCACTCTTCACTTCATTGCTGTGTTTCTTTGCGAGTCCTACCAGAGGATGAATGTCTGGGAAAAGGAGAGCCAAAACACACAACACAGTCACCTCTCTCCAATTGGAGAGACACGCTGGTGGGCTAAGGGTGGTGTGTTGAAGAAGGTCTTTGGATTCTTTGGAAACCCAGACCAGGGGCTCTATGTGGATGTGCTCTTCTACTTTCAGTCTTACAAGGACAGGCAACAATGAAGACCAGTGTATGAATCACGGTAAGAGGATTTACTGAGGGTCTGCTCAGGTATGAGACAATCCTGATGGCTCAAGACTTTCTCTGGATTTTTGAGAAGATGTCACCTCTCTCTAAATACTTGCAGTCAAGTGGATTGGACATCCTCTCTGCCCATCGAATGGTTGTGGCTGCACAAGAAGAATTGAAAGGCATGTTGAGAGTCTTTGACAGCATTAAGGTAGATGCAGACAGATTTGTTCAGTGGGCAAATACCAAGCTATAGGAACAAGATGAGGAGACAGAGCTGGAAATGGAGGCTGCTCTGCCACAGAAAAGGGCAAGAAAAAAGAAAAACATGCCCGGAGAGATGCTTCATCATGAAATGGTGAAAGATGATGCAGAGAAAACCTATGAAAATGAAGTCCACATTCAAATCATGGACACAGTTACTCATAGTATCCCCAGATACGTTCTTACTCATGGAACTCTAAATGCTGACCAAGCTCTTCTGAACCCCACAAAGTTCTCCCAAGTTGGGGCTAGAGATCTGCCTCAGATGGCCCTTCAAGAGCTCAGCAAATGTTTGCATAAGTTTGATGGCAGGGCAACAGTTGCCAATTTGCAGTGTGAGCTGAGGAATCTAGATGTACAGTGGAAGACATTCAAAACATCAGCATTGGAGGAAGACAGGACCAGGACACTGGAGGCTGAACCTGATGGAAAAGAAGATGAGGTGCAAGCTTTTAGTAAAAGCTGCTTATCCTGCAAAGAGTGTGCATCGTTTTGTTACCAGATACTGAAACAGTACAACTTGATGACTGATGCATACCACATCCTTGGCCTTGACTACAAGTTTTTACACACCCTGTCAGTCACCCAAGTATTCTGTGAACGGATATTCTCTACCTTGAAGTATATTAAAAGCAGCCTCTTGTGAGAAAACTCTCACAAGAAGAAGAGACTTTCATGAAATGCATGAAATGGCCTTGGAGATTGATGTTGCAAAGAGTGAGCTTCTGAGAAAACTGCTCATCCAATAAGGTAAGGCATATTTCTCTATAACTTGCTTAGCTGACATTCTAATTACACCCAATTTTTTCTATTGCTTTGTTCATTGGACTGTCTATAGTGACACTGCCTACCACTTTACTGTGTGTGTGTGTGTGTGTGTGTGTGTGTGTGTGCTAAACCCAAAATGCTTGCCCACCCATGACTGTTTATTTTCTCTTTTCTTCCTTTTAGCCTGTCCTTCATCAGTGCCACCCATGTCTCCATCCCCACCTCCTTCCTCCATCCTGAGGATATGGACACTACCCTCAATGCCCCTCTTTCCATCATCCCCACTTACTTATTCCAACTGGAGTGAGGATATGTTACCCCACCTTTTTAAAAAATATATTTATTGCTCATAGACACCAAAACCCTAGCACTAGTACAAAGGTCTACAATGCCTGGTGTTTATTTAAATATTATTTATTGATCATAAACCAATACTCAAGAGTAACTGTATCACAACAGAAGTAGATATGTGTACAGTAGATGTTTGCACTTATTTATCGTTTACAGACCAACAATACTCAAGAATGTTGTCTGTACAATATCAGCAGGCCAAAAATGTACAGAACTTACTTTGTTTATTTAAATATTATTTATTGTTTAACTACACTTTATAGACCTACAATACTCAGGAGAGTAACCCTTAAGTCCTTCAGATTTCAAACTTAATGTGGCGATGACATTATCTGACTCATTTCCTGTTTTGAAATAGATTATACAGCCTGTTCAAATATAAATATTCATCATGACTGCACAATATAGTAGCCTGAATCTATCGTGGTATCCTCACAGTGCTGGCTCGCTGGTGACAAACCTTTCACTTGCTCTTAAAATAGCTTTGTATTAGTGTTACTGTAGCCTGGAGTATCCATCCATTATGCTTATAAATGGTAGTATTAAGGGCTGGTGTGTTTGTATGTGCGTCAGTGGGGCCGGGGTGGTGGAGTACCCACCACTGGTTGTGGTGAGCTTGTCTGGGAAAAAAGTCCAGGGCCATTTTTTAGTCCTAGTCAGTCTGTGGCATTTAGACACAACATACAGGAGATTCATATCTAGACTCATTTCCTTTCCCTCCTATCCTAAAACAGAGATACATTGTTTTTACCCAACCCTCTCAAGTGGTGACAAGCCCACTTTATCATATTACCATGAATGTTCAATATGCAATCCTGTTGTAACAATTTTAGAGATATATTTGTGGGCATACTGTATTGTAATTTCTCCTTTTTTTAGATGATGGTTTTCACCTTTACAAACCTCATGAAATAAGGAAAACAATGCACCTCTGTCTGCCAAATGTGAACAAATTTGACTAGTGTTTTTGTATGAGACAAGAGTCACCTTGAGGCTTTGTAGTCAAATCACAGCAGCTCTTTTCCTCACCACTAATCCATACATTGCATAACATAGCAAACCCTCCCTTCACATTTAGCATAGTGCCTAACTGCTGCAAAATGAAGACTCAGAGAGAGGGTGGGGGGTGGGGCACACAATGATGCAAATAATTATAAGATCGAGGAATATCCTACAGTAAATATGTGAATATATCATTTTGTTGACCGTATGATCTTGTTAAATTGAAAAAGAAGCCTCTGGGCTTCTTTTAGGAAATGTACCAAGAGAAACTGCATTAAATGCGTTTGTTGTATCATGTATATGACGCAACAAAATGTGAATGGGAAAAGGGTGAGCTGTCTTGTGTCATGTTGCAATTCATTTGTGATTTTTGTGTTGAGTGTGTGTTATGTAGACATCAATTTGTTCACTGGGGTTGTGAACCAAAAAGGTTAAGAACCACCAGGTTGCATAACATACCTAACACTCCCTCCACATCACTTCAGCAATCCAAAACAAGGACTGATCCGCACGCTAACACACACACACACACACACACACACACACACACACACACACAACCACACACATACACACACAGACACAGACATACACACAGAGTACAAAATTCACCTAGGTACAGGGCAGAGACAGAGTGCATCAAAATGGAGGATGGGAGCCTGCTGAATGTGATTTTAGTCCATTATGTAATCCTTAACCCAGTGACATATCACCAGACAGCAGCCCTATCCTATATTTTTGACCCCACTAATCATGACAACACAAAATTGTTTTAGGAGAGATAAAGCTTTCTGTACCTCCTTTCTCATTCTCTGAACCTGTTTTTTTAACCTTTTATCTTTAGAAAAATAATTGCTTTCCTCTTTTTCACCCTTGTTGGCTGTCTTTCTAACCCCCTCAAAACCTCTTCTTATATGACTCATCTGTCCATTTCCCAGCTTTCCCCCTTTTTTCTGCCCCTTGTATATTTTTTTTCTTCCAGTGTTATCTCCCTGAACCTCCCCTCTCTCCCAATTCCCCCACCAATTTGGCTTCATTATGTCTCTATAGTTTCCTTTTTCCATCCACATATTTTCTTCTTTCACTCTGTCATATCCCTTGCACCCTACACATTTTGTCTCAACCCCTCCCTTTTCCCCTTTCTGTATGTCTCAATCGTACAGTACCTTTCCCCCCCACAAGTCTTACCAGGTGTGAGCTACAGTAAAGCGACGCCTCTGTCGGATGCTCTTGTTGACCATCAGCTTGCGGAAGAGTCGTGGGGAGCTTCGAGGGGAAAGTTTGGGGGATGTGGCACCCCTCTTTCCCCCCACCCCACCTGGGATCTTTGGGGGCTCCAGCTCCAGGTGCATGTGCTCCTTGAATGTCCGGATGCAAGAGTCCATCTCAACACTCAGCTCGTTGGATGACATCCCTGCAGAGTGGGTTCAGTCCTGTACGGCAGGCTTTTCTTCCTCTTTCAAATTCTGCCCCTTTCTGTCCAAATTCAGTCACATAAGTTGGTCATGTACAGCAAATTTTGACCTCCTTTTGCCTTATCCAGACACAGAGAAGTTTACACTGCGTTGAAATGTTGTAGAGGAAATATTGAGGCTACTCACACACAAGCACACACCCATGAAAAGGCCAGCAAACACATACCTTTTTGTTGTTTGGGTTGCTTTGCCTCCGTGCTTTTTATCCTTCCCCCTTTTCCCCCGTTCTTAACGGGTTTAGGGATTAGCCAGTCGGCAGTCGTGCCCTCTCCCTCTCTCTTTCTTTTGGTTCATGCACCGTGCTTTTCTGCCAGTCTTCTGTTCATCAGAGGCTCTTAGTGGAGCTTTACCCACAGCAGGGTCACATACAACTCCTTCCAGGAGAGAAGAATTCCTCTTTTCAACACTGCTTCCTTCCCATCTCCCTCCTGGTCTTTCTGTCTGTGAGTGCACACCCCAGTGCTATTTCACTCTAACTCCTTCTCCCCGTTTCTCTCTGTCACTGTTGGCACCTCCTAAATGCACATCTCAGAACCAACTCTTTCTCTCAGTCCATCCAGGCAGCTTGATGTTGGAGGATCTCCCTTATGAAAGATTTAGAAGGGCTGAAATCTGCTCTTTGCCTCTCTCTCTCTCTCCATCAACCACTGCTTGACTGACCTCCTCTCTCCTGCAAACAACCCCCACCTCTCTAAAGGCACTCCCGGTGTGGCACAAAGTGACTCTCACTATGCCGAGCCTCCAGTCAAGATTTCCCTACACTTGCACAGTCAGAGCAGTGAGCGGAGCAGAGCACAGCAAAGCACACAGGCAAATGCCTCACTTGCTGTTTCATTCAGAATATACACAAGAAGCTGAGAGCAGGCACGCACCAAGCGCAAGCCACACCTCCCCCTGTTGAGGATTGGCTGGTGGTTGTTGTGACGACAAGCAGGCAGGCACAGTAACAGGTTGTCAGATTAATTATTTATTTTTTGTTTAGCCAGGATTTGTGGTGATGCTGATGATTTTGTAACCTTTAGTGAAGCAGGCAACTGATGAGTGCAGGCCAAGAAAAAAAGGCAATTTAGAAGGCAGATAAAAGCAAACAGCTTAATGGGTATCAGTGAAGAGAAACCTACACACTGCTCAAAGGTCAACTGATTCAAATAAGTACTATAAAGCACACATTTATGCCAGTATATAAAAGTAAATTTGCAGTAAGAATGCAAGCACATATTAACTTCATGATCATAGTGAAACAAAGTATATTCCATCCCAATTTATTGAACCTTGTTCCTCTTTCTCTTTCACTCTCTCACACACAAACACTCCTGCCCATCCATTATTCTGTCTGCTCAGAATGGAAGCAATCCAACCATGAGATTACCACAGTATGCACAGAAAAAAGAAAAAGAGAATAGATGGATACAGTCATCCCAGATACACATCCATACATAAAGAGCTACTCGGAATAATGAAAAGAAGAGAAAGAAAAAGAGGGGCAATGCCCTGAAGGTAGAGAAAGAAGATGAGGGAGAAAAGAAATCCAAAAGGAACATCAGAAGAGGCGGACTGGCAGCGTGACGAGTATTGGAAATGTGAACACTCTCTCATCTGCTCTGTAGACTGATTTGTTTTGGTTGTGAGTCACTGATAATTCTGAGACATCGAAGCATGGAGCTCTGTCTCACTTAACGCTTGCCAATAAACCCTTTGAAAATAGTCTTTCCAACTATATATATATAAAGAAAAAAACACTTGTAGTAATACAAGGCGTCATAGGAGCAAAGCAGGCTAGAGTGTGTATCATTTGTTAGTGGTGATATGAGTTTAAATCAACCACTGATACATGGCATTCCTTGGCTCTGTTTACGCGTCACTCGCCCACTTCATATCCCAGTACAAATAATCAAAGTTTCAACAGCAAAGAGACTACACTTGCACTTGACAAAGCATGTCACCAACTTGTACATTATGTTTACTATTCGGTTCTACGATGCCATGAGTTTAAGATTTTCAAAATGACAGCAGCCCAGCAGAGTGTGAGGCTCATTACATGTGTTCATAGACTAATACAAATACAGCTGATCTTGTATTGACATCCTGTGGACAAAGTTTGATTGGACTTTTAGTATAACTATTTGATTGTGTATTATTATGCACATTGTTATATTTTTTGTAGAAATTTTTCTGTTATTCTAATCAACTATACCTTTGAAGCATCTTCTACTGTATTCTAACCAATTTACCAGTGATTTCAACTCTCACAACCAGTAATACACATGAAGAGATCCCAAACTTCATCATAGTCACGTCCCAGTGGCATCTAGCACTGATAGTTGAATTAATTGTAAAGTTATATACTATACAGTACCACATCCGGCTCAACCAAGGCACAGTAAGATAGTATGAGAAAACCATTGTATCAAAACTACTGTATCATTGAAAAAGAAAGACTGAATTCTCATAATTTCTCCATCTACATGCCATTTCTTTTTGAAACTGGAGCTGCTTCTAAATATTCAATATTAAAAAGAAGAAAGAACGAAAGCATGACCCTAAACACCTGTGCACAAAATCTTAAAATATTAATGCAGCCTCTTGTAAATTATTGAGATTTCTGCACTGGAAAAAGATATGATGAAAAGATGAATGACAAAGCAGAAATGAGAAGTTCAGGGGGCCAATGCTAGACAGTCATTTCGACAGAGATAAAAGATTGAAAGAGATTGAATTAGAGAGTGACTGGGCCATTTCATTCCATGTTAAACTCTGGTTTTTACACCCTTGAGGGCTTGAATGAAAGCACACAATGCACGGTCACAGTACAGGAAGAACTGTGATATATATAATAGCCAACAATAAAGGGGCACTGACAGCCCTTCACTGGTGCTTTATGTTCCCTTCTCAAGTGGGTCTCTATATTACTATTAGTGGGAGGAGAGACTGATAAAAAAAAAAAATGCTGTTCTCTTTTTAGGCGTCTGGGCCACCCCAGTAATGACGGTCTTTACTGCGGATATAATTACTCAATTAATCATTAACATTAACAATTTGACTGATTAATCACTTAAATAATTTATCAAGATACAAGACAGAACTGACAGCCATGTTAGTGGCTCTGTGGGGTTTTACTTAGCAGGGATAATAATTACATCATAGTTCAGTGGGCCTATTTGGTCATATATTTGAATACTGGAGAAATTAAAGATGGTGGCATTATAAGAAAAGTTAACGAATGATAAGAAAAGTTACAATTCATAGTGAGGGTATCTATCTCTACCAAATTTCATGGAAGTAGTTATCAAGATATTTCACTCAAAACCACAATTGTCAACCTCATGGTTGCACTAGAGGAAAAGTCAGAAGATCACTGGAAATCATCATCTGGAAATCGTGATTGTCTGTACCAAACTGGTACAGATGCTAAGATGTTTCACTGGATATATGAAGTCTATGACCTACTGGGGGCATAAGATAAAATGTCAGGGGAGCATCAAAGTCTGTTAAATTAATCTTCTGAATGTCTGCTACACATTTCATGACAATTGATCCAAAGTGGCAGAACAACTGACTAACGTTGCTTTGAGCCACACAGCTAAAATTACCTATTCCAGCTTCAGTTTTAAATAATTGTGAATTGAGTACCTTAGGATTTTGGACGGTTGGTTAAGCAATTTAGAAGACTCTGGGAAGTTTCAGTATTTTCTGACATTTTACAGAAAATATTTTTTTTAATGATTCATAGCAAAACGTATTAATAGGTTGTTAGCTAAAGCCCTGTAACTAAAGGCTGTTTTGCTTTTTCGTGTTAGTGTCAGCCAACACTAGTTTTAGCTTCATACCTAACCATGTAATGTTTCTGTACGAATAGTGTTTTGTAATGATGGGAGAAAGATAAAATCCATTTGGATACCTGTCTTGCTAACTGCTAATTTAAAACCAGATTTTTGTAGAAAGAACTCGACTGAATCAAATAATCAATATTCCGCCAATTTTATGTTGTCATTTCACCCTGTTGAGTATAGGGTTAAAAATTTTATAGACCTCGTTGCCCCCACCAGCCCCACCTGTCACTTTTCATAATGTCACAACATGCAAGAAAGACGTCTCAGCCTGCCTTATTTTCCCTCAGTCTCTGGTCTCCCACAGTGAAACCTTGTGAAAACATGTGTGTGTTGGGAGAGAAGGAGATCTTGCATGTCAAGGTGTGTTTATCTCGAGTGTATGGGTCATATGTAGGTGATGGGGGCAGTGTGTGTGATGGGCTTAGGTCTTGAGATGAGAGCCCTTAATGTAGCATCTTTGATTACATAAAACTCTCTCTTCCTTATTCTTTCTTTCACAAACAGTATTGCATTGTGGCCCTGATTAGCAGGCTTGTATTCATTCATAAAGGTTCCACGGAAAAAGATAGAAAAAAGGAGACAAACACAAAGAGAAAGCAGATAATAAACACTGAAATGCCATGGTCAGGTAAAAAGGGGTTGAAAAGAGGCTGTTCCTTATTTACCCACATACATAATCAGTGGAAGTATAAACAAAGGAGAAAAAAGCTTATACAAAAGTAAAAATTCAGATTGAAGACTAAGAGTAGAAAAAGGCAAAGCACAATAGAAATAGTAAGGTAAAGGGGAAACAGTTGCAGAGCAGCAAAAAGCTTTATGATTTATGAAGATGACCAATTTAATATTTCTTCTTGGAGTTTGTAAATTCTGTGTACACTTCTAGAGAACAGATAAAGTCTGCCTGAGCTGGTTGGTTTACTTTACTGTAGCATTCAGTCTGTCATCCTGTTTTAAAAAAAAACATTTCTGACAACAACTCACAGCTTAACAGACTAAACTATACTGAGTTTCAGGTTTAATACACTTTCACACATGAGAGGATTGCCATACAACACAAACTGACAAGCAGGAGTGTAGCTGAGGTAAATGTGACAGATTTTTTTTTCCTCTGACACTGAACCAAAACTCTCCCAAAGCTGATGAAAATGTAGAGAGAATGACTGCTCATTCCAAGGATTTAGTATTAAAAGTGGATCTTGTTAAACCATCTAAAATGCCCCTCGCTAAGCCACATAATCATGTGAAAAATCATGTTTAAATATTAGTTGGATGGAGAGTAGTGTTTCGTTGGATTGTTTTGGCACCGAGGGCCCCATCTCGATAATTTATACTCAGAGTAAATGAGTTAACATAATTATTTCATTTACAGCATTCTTGCATACCTGCTTACTGTAACATGAGAGATCTTTTAGGTCTAAAACACTTAATTAATCCACTAATCAAATAAAACATTTTTTTTATTCAAAGGGGGTTTGCATGATTTCTATATGCACTTCATGGCAGGAACTGAATAGTGGGAACGGCACATCAGAGATAAGTACAATCTTTGTTCATAATTTGTCTCCCTTTGTCTCTGTGCATGCTACAAATGAAAAGTGTAAGATCCAATTTCTGCTCACTGGCTGTGTGGATTACTCACACCCACACAAAAGCCGTCTGGAACAACAGCAGAGAGGGCAGTGCTCACCGCACAAAGAAAGTACACAGAGTGCAGACGAGCCATAATCTGACCAGTGTCGTCCTGACCCAGGGTGAACAACACATCCAAGTACAGTTTCAAATCAAATTTGGAGAGGGGTCCAAAATGCCAGATCAAATTATATCATTATCATGATTATACATCACAGACAGCGCTGCTTTGGAGTTTTAACAGATACATGTTTACAAGCACAAGCATTCTGGGAAGCCCTCTGCTAGTATTATTCTATGTGCTGAATATACAAGCTAGTATTGCTGCCAGAAACTGTAGTCATGCTTTCTTCATGCAACTCTGAAATATCACTTAACCACAGTAAAACTGCAGCACATAACAACCTTTTCATGTAACTTAATTTCAACAATATCATTTACTGAATGTGTTCTCTCTTCCCGCATTATTATTGGGATTTGCACAGACCATGTCAAAATTACATTTCAAAGTGCTGGAACAACTTATCTAACTCCATTAATAACTGTGATTTATTCTGCTTTTACCCAAGAATATCATGTTCTGTATGAGAGTATTGCCCTTTCTCTTGTGCAAACACTGCCACTGGCTCTGGGTCAATTTCTGTTGTGTTTTTTGGCATTTTTGGATACTCAGGGGGGGAAAAAATCTGGTCAGACTAAGGTTTCTGCTTGGTCTCAGACACATTAAGTGGACTGTCTTTGACTAATCATCACTTCCGTAGTAATCTGAGCCTTATATCTACACTGGATCAGCTAGTAGAGCACGTTGAAATTGCCAGTTGCAACACTTTAACAGACATATAAATTTGTATTCCAAGCATATAGTTGGACTGTTTAAAGTGATCCTTAGTGTCATGAAAATGCGAACAAATACTGAATTCTTTTTCCCCACTCATGCAGACGTCTGATGAAGGACACATGGAAATTGCTAAAACTACAAAAGGAAAAGGTCTGATTGCAAGTGCGCATGTACTGTATTGCATCCACTGGCATTTATTTAGCTCTGTCCTAAATCTCAGTATATCTGTTCAACACATGCACAGGCCACACTTACATAAGCACACATAAATACGCTGTACAGTAAATGCCAACTTTCAGTCAACTAACATTCACTTGCAGTATCTGTCATCACCAACAATAGCTATTCTCAATCAGTGGTACAAGCACAAACAACCACAATTTCAAAATATAAAAAAAAAATCAATCTGTGAGGCACTCCGGGCTTTGGAACAATTGTGTACATCAGCAGGAAAAATAATTGAATCCCAAAATAACTTCTTGCTCCCTTACTCCACCTCCTATACACTGATGG